>OU015743.1:76047087-76139136 GCA_907169655.1 Acomys percivali | reverse complement strand
AAGAAGAAGAAGAAGAAGAAGCAGCTTCTTTGCCCATCAGCAGAGTAGCAGATCCACATGTAACACCAAGAGAACAGGCAATTAGTACCATGCTTAGAACTGTGAGGAAGCATGTCAGTGCTTTCTTGGTTTTGTTCTTCGGTTATTTGTTTGTGTGTTTTTTAAAATTATTTTCCTTTTTTTAACCTATACATGTATATTATTACATATATGTACAATAAACTACGTACAGCAAGAAGAACCACTAAACAATCAGGAATTATATAAATGTTCCATTCATAGTGTTTTGGCTATTTGTATTTGGCAAACTTGAAGAAAACATCTTCCCTATCTTGGTGACTCTAAAATTCTTAATGTATATCAATATCTATGATATCTCATCTCTATCAACTTAAAACATCTATCTAGACCTAAAAACATCTTGATCTCTAAACAACTAAGCTTAATTGTAAGACTACACTATCTGGTCTTCAAACCCATCAGAGACTTGAGAAGGAATAAAATTAATGGCCTGAGTAAACAGGAAGTGCAGTCTAGCAGCTAATAAAATGAAAGAAAAATGACAGAGACAGTTAGCTGCCTGAACAGTCACCCAAAACTCTCTATAACGCTGGAGCATCAACTTCAGCCTTCTGGTCTAGTATATCTGGCAGATGTATTTTTGAAGCAGGAACTATTGAGGACTTGCCTGTGTTTCTTTTGAGACAAGGTCTCCTGCAGCTGGTTTCAAACTCACTTTGTATTTGAGAATGACCTTAAACTTCTGATTTTCTTGCCTTCACATCTGAAATGCTAAGATAATAGGTGTGAACTACCACACCCAGTTTATTCAGTGCTGGTAATTCCAAATGAGCTACTTTCCCAGCTGATGCTACCTATCTTTCTAATTAATTCTCCAAAGTGGGCTCTGTACAATAATGGCCCAGAACAAACTGAAAGAGGGAGCAATTTGAACTACAGTTTTGAGACCAGTGCAGGATGGTTGCCTTAGCAGATTAACAGCACCATTTCATAAATCTGAAAACAGAACCTGAAATGCATCCAAATCAGAGACCTTCACTCTACCTTGTCATTGGAATTCCAACTTTTCCACATCGTCCTTCTCATAGGAAGGAAGAGCCTAAGGAAATACTTAAATCCTGTAGAGTTGAGTATAAAGAAATTCAGCATGTTTGGGACTAATAATGCCTTAATTCTTCCAGTTCTCGTGTATAATGCGCCACCATGGACATGAGATCCAACTCTCGGATGCTGCTGCCTTCTGTGCTAACTGTACTGTCCTCTGCTGTGGTGTCAGCTAAAAGGACCTAGATAATCCGGAACCCGAAGTCACTGAGTTAGTAATGTATGCTGATTACAACGTGCTAGTGAGCATAGAAGAACAAGAAATGGCAAGCATTCCAGAAGCCTTTGTAAAAGAAGGCAGACCATGAATCCAACAAATATCTAGGGTATGAGGTGAAATATTTAGAGGCTTGATGATCTGGAACATTCACACCCCTTTCTTTTAAAAAAGCTAAATTATTGCATTTTGCATTACCCACCAGTGACAAGGAAACACAATGCCAAATTGGCCTGTTTAGGTTCTGGGGATAAGACATTACATACTTTGAAATGGTCCTGGCAGACTGGGGAGTCTAGGACCCACCAAGAGGTTAAAGTGTATGTAAGTTTTTAACATGATCAGCTCTGTGGTAGAGCTTATTGTTGATTCAGAGATAGATTTGTTAGGAAGTGATGCTGCTGGGCCTTAAGAAAAAAAAAAAGAAAGAAAGAAAGAAGAAGAAGAATTGCACTGAAGATCCACAGAATACTGGAAGAAGAATGTATCAGCAGCAGAGAATTAAACACTGCTATTATAAAAGCCCTAGAGTGGCACAGCCATATCTAATGGGAACAGTGAAAGTCATAAAGCCAGCACAGCTGTTTGACAAAGCTCCAGCAAAGCTGAGCTGAATGATGCAATCACTGTGGTACGGTCTCCCACCTTTTGGCCTTGACCTCTACATGTTACATGCTTGGGGTTTTTTATTATTTATAAATTTGGGGATATTGGATTGATGGAATTTTTTATGAATCATCTATGCATTCTTCCTGGAATATTGCTTCTAAGCTTTCCCAGGAATATCCTGACCATACTTCCCCCTCTGCTTTTAGAGAGATATCTTTATCTGGCCCTACTTGAAGGTCTTCCTTATTCCCTGGAGACTGTGACTCAAATAATTATTCCAGAGACCGCCTTATGAGGTTCTGACTCAAAGATACTCTTCGTCACATGTGGCCCTGGATGTTCCTTATTCAGGAACAAGATAATCAAAACAAAATGAACTTATAAAGGTAAACTATATCCATCAGTAGGTCAGAGAAGTTCACAGCAGATCACATTAAAAGCCTCTTCCTTATAATGATGGACAAAGAACGGTCTCGATAAATGATCAAAGAATAAAATATTAAGACCTTTTTTTCTTAGAAAAAGTTAACTCATACAGGGCCACTACGTTATCATATGATCAAGGAACAAAGAATACCAAGATTATATATATATATATAAATAAAGTCTACAAATATATAAAATAGAAACACTGTATTATGGCAGAAATTGAATAATTAGTGCAGTAACTTTGGCCTGAAGATTTTTCTTGGGCCTTGTGACAATTTGCACTCTATTAGAAGTTGATATTACAATTCCTGGGACATAACACTCTGTCCAGGCTGGCTTGGAGACTTTCTTTCTGTCTCGTGCCCTTGAAATTGCAAGTTACCAGCCTGAGAACAGACTGTCATGTTTTGACAAAATATGCCCTTGAAGCTTCAATATTGTTAAAAGTTGGGTTATGGGGTTGATGAGGAAAAAATTATTGTAAGAGAATAATTTTGTTCTGTCATGGTTTATAAATGATGACTAAACTTATGACCAAGTGGAAGTTAAAACACATGTCTGGGGACAAAAATGATACGATCTATGTTTTGGAACAACATGTATCTATCCCTGCCTATTGAGTTATGTATAAATAAAGAAACACTCTGACTGCCAATCAGTCAGGTTGTAAAATCCTCATCCTGGGGCAGGACCCCACCACTAGTAGAGACATTTGTCAAAGCTGACCATGGGCTGAGGGTAGAGCGGGTGGATCAACGCCAATAGTTACTGAGGCAACATGGTGAATGACCTGCTCATTTATGTGACAACACAGTAGGTTTCTTTGATATAGGTTGGTCATATTGCTCCATCAGGATAGCCACTCGTAGTGAGTCTTAAACAGTTTATATTCAGTTGAAAATTTATGACATTTAGATTACAGTAACTTTCTTAGATCACTGTCATAACAGCCAAGTATGAGGCATTATTTATCAAAAGTCCCATGCATGCATTTGAAACTGGCCTTATGATTCCTAAAAGTATCCATGGGTCACTTAGAATGACAAATCCACTCTTCTGCCTTGATGTTTGCAGAGCTGTTGTTCACTGTGCCTGGACAATCCCTACAATTTTTTCTGATTTGCTGGGATTTTTTTTATGAAGTTTGTGACCATGCTTACATTTACAGAGTGCTGTTGGCCTAACATATACCCAATAGTAAACCTGTAATTTCATCTTCTTTAATTGTGTCATTTAATTGTGTCAAAAATGGGCATATAATAAGTTGTAGCTATATATCAGTGGCTAGTTTGCTGTCACTAAACACTGAGATTATTGGCAAGTTCTTTGATGACTTCAGTTTCTTTTTATTTCCATAAGGACGGAGCTAAAAGATAACTTTTCTCTCCTTCAATTGGGATTAAGTTTTAGAGACACTAAATTATTTGTGTAATACAATAGATATTTTTCTTAAAACACTCAAACCATAAACCCCAAATCATTGTTCATGTTTACATACACTCCAGAACTGGACAGTTGTTGAAGATATATACTTACGTCCATGAAATATGGAAAAAAATGAGTTAGTATTAACCTGAAAGCTTCACCCATAATTGACTAGCTTTTATGGTGCTGAAAGCTGCTATACACCCTACAAAAGGAAAAAAAAAGTATCATAATATTTTACCTAGCTGGGAACCCTGTGAGTTACAATAATGACTGTCCTGTAAGACACTAGTGCAAAAGTGATACAAATGTTATGGGAGTAACCAACTACATTCTGATTGGATTTAAGACCTGTTCCATATCTCACAGCATTATAGGGTCAAGAGCCAATGAGTAGACAGGTGATAGGCCCTAGGGAAGAACCTACTACTATTATTCTTCTAAACATACATAGTGCTAAACCACTCCTGATGACTTCTTGTTATACTCATAGATTAGTGTGTCTCTCAACCCTCTTCAGAGAAGCTTCGTCTTGCAGTAGATAGTAAACAACATCGATAGACACAACTAGTTAGCCTGCAGAAAATAAGAGACTGTTAGTGCCCAGCCCTAAATGGGACCTCAATCAAACCTTTTATCCCAAGGCTCAGGTATTATATTGGAAGAGGGGCTGGAAAGATTATAAGAGCCCCATATGGTGAATGGCAGCAAAGAAACAGTGTTTTAAAGATACAACAGGACAGATGCACATATGAACTCACAACAACTATGAGAGCATTCATAAAACTTGTGCAAACCCAAGCCAGAAAAAAAATCACAGCATGGAGGTGGAGAGGTAAGAAATTATGTTCCCCTCTTAGTTGTAGAGATATTGGCATCTGATAGTCACTGGATTAAAGAGTTAGCAGTTTACTTTAAGGGTGTGACCCTTTGTAGGTTGACCCATATTCAAGAGTATTGAGAAGTACCAGTTGAATCTGATGGGGTAAAACAAAACAAGATGAAACATAACAGAGCTAAATGCTGGATAAATCTGGGAGGAGTTGTGAGGTTAATGAGATCAAACTTAGTGGCTTAAACAACCCATTATCTCTAGAGTGTGCCAAGCTTACAAAATCAGAACCCAGAAGAGGCCCTCCTTAGTGATGGGTTAAGTTAGACTGAAAGGCACATGCCTCTAGTAGAGTTTTCCTTGACTTGTGTGTTTTGGATGCTTGAAAACTGATCAAAAAGGAAAAGAAAGATTAACAAAAACAAAGATTGGTCTCTTTAGTCCTTGTGAAGCACAGTTCTTGCCATAACTTCGGACATACTGCTACTGGCCATTGTTGACATGATAGTTCCAGTGTTTAAGAGCAATGGGAGAATAGTATGTTAGGATAAAGGCTCCGTGGGTAAATGTCCATGTAACCAAGCCAGATGATCGGAACTCAATCCCCAGAAACATAGTGGAAGAACACAATTGATTGCTCCACATGTAGTCATCATGGCAAATGTGTGCGCATGCATATGCACAAAACAAAACAAATACATTTTTTAAAGTATACATTCTTTGAGAGTTACATTTGCCTTTCCTATGTTTGTGCTTTTATGACTTAAGACTTGATGTTTGTCTCATTGCCTTGTCTAAAACAGATGTGGTGCAGCTGCTGGGTACCTGAGTTGCAAACATTCTAATCTCATGATTTTATGACTCAAATATCTTTATGAATACTAATTTACAGACTAGCTATCAAAAGTCAACCCAATCAATGTATAAGTCAGAGGGTAAAATGAGAGTCTAGCTTCCCTCTGGCCCACCGTGCCACCTGTCTCAGGAGCTGTGGACACGCCTCTGAACAGCCAGTCTCACTGGATCCCGAGCACCATGAGATGGGCGCTGCTACCTATCCTATTTAGATAAATAAGCTTCAGCCCAGAAGTGGATGGGGCACTGGCTGCATTATTCCTGGGGTACCTTAGTCTCATGCTTTGCTGCTATAACAAAATACTACAGATGAGTGAATATATTATTTGGTGCATAAGGAAATTCAAAATCTAGGAGTTAAATCAGTGCAGCAATAATATCATACTCCATCATACATGGGCAGAAGGTATCACATGCTAAGGAAGGAAAAAGGACCACAAAATTTCCTTTATAACTATCCCATTCCTGGGATAATGTCATTTCTCTGCCTATGGATAGGAAAGCAGGTCACGACACCCAAATGGGCTCTGGTAGCAACAAACAACATGTACACACATCGCGTGCAGGCATCGTTTTTATTGAAGTCCTTCTAAACAAGAAATAGTCGCTATTATTTTTAAAATCATTTGTTTTTTTAAGATTTTATTTATTTATTTATTTATTTATTTATTTATTTATTTATTTATTTATTTATACAGTATTCATGTGAGCTTGCATGCCATAAGAAGGACACCAGATCTCAGTATAGGTGGTTGTGAGCCACCATGTGGTTGCTGGGAATTGAACTCAGGACCTTTGGAAGAGCAGACAGAGCTCTTAACCACTGAGCCATCTCTCCAGGCCCCCTTAAAATCATTTGTTATTTACTTATTTATTATTTTCTTTTAGTTAGTCTTAGTTTGTAGCCTAGGATGGCCTGGAATTCCCTAAATAGTCCAGACTAGTCTCAAAAGTGCTAGGATTGTAAGAACAAGTTATACAACTGGGTTTAGAGACAGCCTCTAGAAGCAAGCTGTTACTGTTTCATTAGGATACTTGGCGGCTAAAGTGTTTCATAGTTCAGCATGTGTACATACATGTGCACATACCCACGATTCTATCTGCATAGTTATAGCAGTGTATCAGAGGAGGCGATCCCTACTGACTGTGCACTCATTCCTCCTTTGAAATTCCACTCAGTTGTGATCGAGAGTCTTGTCAAATGATTAAAGATGTGCCTTGGTGAAGACTGAGGATAACCGGGGACATAACAAATGGGAAACTTCCCTTTAAAATACCTTGTGTATGCATCTAGGTTCCTAATTTTTATGTAATGAATAATGGGGGGAAAATAAAACAGATTTGTTATTCAAATCTCTACGTTCAAATAAATGTCAGGGGATAAACTGGTACTTTTGTTGCAGGTATAAAGTGGCCACACAATCTTGAAAAAGCACTTTTGTCTTAGTTTCTAAGTTATATACATTTGTGGAAGAAGTTCTGGTTTTAGGGGTACAGTTTGTTCTGCTTTACTTTCTCTCCATGGGTTGCTGTGACTTTGTTTCTTGTAGTAAGTTTTGGTTTCTTTGAAAACCACAGAAATATTTTAAGTGTATGTTTTCATTTTAATCTCAGTCATGCGGCTATGGGGCTGCTCCACAGCAGGTGACTGGGATTTGCCTCGTGCTCTAGCAGAGGAGTGATTTTTCCAGCTGCAGATAGTTTCTGTGAGTGTGTGACATTTTGAATTCTGGGGGTGGGGGGTGCTTTTGAGAGGGTATATAAATGCTAAGGCCCCAAGAGGTAGGTGGATTGTTGGTGGGTTGCTGGTTGGTTGCAGTTTGTTAACTTGTCATGTGCAAAGAAGCAATGAGAAGAAGAAATTATATATCTTGATGGTAAAGATCATAGGAGAGTGTGTTTTTAAACTAGGACATGTTTTACTCTTACTTATTAATTTGCTGATGAAGTTTAAGTTAATGTAGATGAGACACCAAGGACTGTAGACATGGTGGACAGTATAGAGTGGCTCCAAAAAGTGAAAGTCAGACAGAACCTAAGCTCTGCCTTGGAGTCTCCTACTCAATCAGTGTGCACTGTAAGCATTTCCTGGCCATGGACTCAACTCCAGAGCTAAAAGGCAGCTAATATCATTTGTCCTGACTGCTTTACTGGCTTATTGTGTGGATACAATTAGCTATTTTGGATACTGTTTCAAGAACTAATTCAATGGGAACTGATTCCAGGGCCACTATGTAACAAGTTTGTGTTAAATGCCATCAGATTTTATGCAAATACACAAATACATGATGGTATTATAATAGCTCACTGAGTTTTCTTGTTTAGCAGCAAACTTCACTTTTTTTCATTCCTGTAAAAGTCTTCCCTGATAGAATTTTTTTTGTAACCTTGGCTGTCCTGGAGTCCGTTTATAAACCAGGATAGCCTCAAACTCACAATGATCCACCTGCGTCTGCCTCCCTGAGTGCTGGGAGTGCGCTACCATGACCAGCTCCCTGATAGATTTTAGGACGCTTTTCTACCAAATAAGTTTCTGTTAATATTTTCTTGAGTTGTTACCTACTAGTTAGAAATATTTGTGCAGTTTTAATATAATCATGACTACTAATAGAAGCTTTGTTTTATTAAAATTGAATGCATAAGGTATTAAAATGAGGTTATATGTAGGAAATTAAAAATAAAAGAATTGGAGATCATCAACCTTTTTAAGTTATAAAAAGTTTTCATTTATGTTCAAAGCATTAGCTTTTTAACTTATTGATTAGAGTACATAAAAGATTTGGCATTTTTTCTTTTCGAGACCCGGTTTCTCTATGTAACCTTGGTTGTGTCCTGGACTCGCTTTGTAAAGCACGCTGGTTGCAAGTGCACAGATATCCATCTGCCTCTTCCTCCTCAAGTGCTGGGATTACAGGCATGAGCTACCGCACCCAGCTACAGATTCGGCAATGTAATATTTTAAAAGGCGGGGTTTTAACTAAAGTAAAATGTTACAGGAAATAAAGTAAAGAAGAGACGTCAAACTAGACATTTCATTATAACACTTAAGCCAACAAATTGGTAAGCAGCAGTAAACCACAGAAGGACAATAATGAACTTGAAAGCCTTGTATTTATTTGTCTCTCTAAGGAGTCACATAAGAAAGTCATTTCAGAGGAAGAATATGTTTTCCTAATTAGAGGAAGGGGGTGGACTGATTGGCAACGCATGAGACAATTACCAGAATTAGTAGATGCAGTGGCATGAGGTTCAGATTAAGGAAAATGGTAATAAGAAGAGAGCAGAGATGATGCATTGGTTGTGACTGAGGAAGGTGGCAGCACTTTCTCGACACCACCTGTAACCTGAGTGTGTTAGAGGAAAACTGGAAATGCTAATAAGGAAGATGATTAAAGGTGGGCCTGTGGTTATAAATTGCTTTTTTAATAGTGATGCTAGTAGCTGGCATACAGAATAAGAAGAAGATGAGAATGTCAGTATCAGTTTTTATTAGTGCCATGAACAATATTCAGTATATTGAAATTAGCTTCATTTGTATTAGTATTTTTTTTGTAAGTAGTCACTCTGAGATCAGTAACATGCCCAGTTCATTTTAAAGAGAACTACATGAAGTTACTAGCAACCTCTCCAAAACAACCACAATTCCTAGACTGGGAAAAGAATTCCACACTTCTTAGTGACACTTAAAATTCAGACACATGGCTGTGATGCTCAATTACAAAAGCCCTTTAGAGTCAGAAGTGAATGTAGGGACCAGGACACAGAGACTAAAAAGACACCAGCAGTACATGGTATCATATAAATCATTACTTTACTTTTCTCCACCAGGTAGAATGATAGGTAGGGTCTATGTCTGGGTCAAGTTATACTGTAATAAACATTTTGGGACTAAGAAAGCCTAAGCATGGTCGTTCCACTGAGCACAAACTATTACAAATGTAAAGTCAGTACTTTTTAGATCTGGTTCTCATTACAGAGGCCTGAAAACTAGTGAATTTCTCCAGCCGTGGCTATCCTCTTTCTGAATTACTCTGTTTACAGATTACATAAAGTGGGATGCTTGATATGAATAGTTTTTATACAATTAGGAGACAAGGGATGCTTTGTCCATAATTGGACTGGTGAAGGTCAGCCCCGGGCTGACTGCAGCACTCTGAATTCTAGCCTCTTGAGGTCTAAGGTGATGGAACAATACATTCTCTGTGATTTATACCTCACATTGGATTAGTTGAGAGTGAGAGAAACAGGAGTTTGGATGATTTGCTAGCTGTACACCTGTGGGATATTGGCATTAGCTATTGATTTTCATGTATTTCTCTGAAGATTTCAGGCATCATATTTCCTACCTTATAAGGTTACTGTAAGGATTAAATGAAGTAATTGGATGGTAAAATTAACAGCACCTGGTATGTAAGAGCTCAACAAATAGTAGTTTTACCGTAGTCATTAATGCTAATAGCCGACTTAAAAAGGTAATTTTTCTACAAATGTTATATAACACATTTATTTCCCAACATTTTCTTTTCTTTAACTCCATCTGCATCTTCATGAGGTAGACACTCCATCTAGGTCAATGCATGCACATTGATCCTTCAAAGTTCTCTCATTTTAAAGTCATTTCTGTAAACACTTATCATTTAAAAGCTCATGTTTCCTCAGTAGTCAAGAGTACTGTCTGCTCTTCCAGAGTTCCTCAGTTCAACTCCCAGCAACCACATGGAGACTCACCAAAGGTCACTTTTCCTTTCTGTGAATGGCCTGGTTCCCTAAAATTATAGTGGTTGCTGTCACAGACAAGCCATCCATGTGGTCACGGCAGAGTTCTAGAACCCCGATTCCTGATATGAAAAACATCTTGTGCTCTCTCACTCCTTGATCATTTAAACATCAAATCTCCAAAAACATGAGAATTTTAAATGAGAGGAGGTTTAAAAGACAACATTATAAATGGATCAAACAATTTTATGATTTTCATGTGATCAGTTCCCTATTTTTAATCCGGCCCAAATATATGTGCATAACACATTACCTGCTGTTATTGCTCTAGTATAAACTTTAACACTTTAAATGCTATTATTATTAACCCAGACAAACCTATGGATTTCCTGCTAGAAAATTTTAATTAAAACTACACCAGAATTCTAAACAAGTGAATGAAGTGATGCTTGGAAAAATTCAGTCACATAAAGGAGAAGTAACTAAGAGCCTATGTTTCAGGACTCACCAAGCACAGTGCCTGGAGTAAACAGTGTAAGTAGGTAAGTGTTAGTAGGTAAGACACTGTAACACTCCTTTTATCACCCATCTCCCCTGAGACATACAAACAAAGGC
Organism: Acomys percivali; assembly: GCA_907169655.1. NCBI lineage: Eukaryota > Metazoa > Chordata > Mammalia > Rodentia > Muridae > Acomys > Acomys percivali. Next base: position 76,128,313 of record OU015743.1, on the reverse strand, counting down.
TTCTGAGCTCAGAGAGTCAGGCCAGTTCATGGACTGGGGGCTTAGTGGGTTTGCAAGAGCAACTGTATTCCTCAAAGAAAGTGTATCTCTAGGCTGTGCTTTTCCCCACCAAAAGTCATTTCTTTTCTTTTTTTTTAAAAAAAGTTTATGCTTTGACAACAGTTCTTTTAACGAAAATCTGATGAACTTTCACATCATTGAGTAAGGTGGAATTTTCAAAACACTGTGTAAGCTACAATACCAAAAACAGAAATGAAAGGACATATTTTTAAAAATTGTCACATTATCTGCTATTGTGTAGGTTAAAACTGTTGGTAGCTAGCTGATGAAATTACATAATGATTTAAAGCAAAACTGGATAGCTTAGAGTCTAGGCAATATGTTAAACAGGCTTATTTATGGGCTATCCGTGCAAAATCCAGCCACACAATGTACACAAAACAAGCCTATGGAAAATAGGTAGCCAGTGAAGAAAAGCACATAAGTATTGACATTATACCAAAAGTGTTTTTTAATTAGAGTATCAGATCAAATATTTTTCGGCCCCATTGTCAACACAGCCACTGCCCTTATCTGCTCCCTTGAGGGTTAGAAAGAGCCAAAGTGAAGCTACTCTTTGGCTTAGTCTTCATTCAAAAGCAAGGATTCTGAGGTCTGAGGAAGACAATTCATTGCTCACCAGGATCAATACGTATTTGAAAGAGTCACAATGGGGAGGTCTTACCTGAGCTCTTGGATCAGAGAATCCATTGGTACTGTTCACGAAAAAAATGAAAGAAAGTAGGAAGAAAGGAGGGAAGGAAGGAAGGAAGGAAGGAAGGAAGAAGGAAGGAAGGGAAAAGGAAGGAAGAAGTAGGGAAGGAAAGAAAGAAGAGAAAAAGAATCTCAATTGAGTTTATTTTTAAAACTGTATCCCTGAAACTTTTCACCTGCCTAGGTAACACTCGTGTATGGCTAGGACAGACCCCACCTGGCTTCTCACTGAGCGGACTGAGTTTTCTTTCACTCTCGTGGCCCCAAAACAGACTCATTCTAGGTTTGGTACACTGGGTGGCCATGGTGCCTTGTAGATTAAACTTTCTAGTGACCTGACATTAGATGTATTTTGAAAAACTTAAGAAACAAGAAAAACTTGATTTTCTTTGTAATGGGAAACTATTCAAAAGAATTTCAAGATTACTGCTATTTATTTTTGTGGTGCTTATAGATATAGTGGATCATGGATTCTATGCAAGCATCTACCTGTGTGCTACATAACAGCCATGGGCATACACATTTGATGACAGCAAGAGAGTTCTCAGAGAGAACTGTGAGCTTCACTAATAAGTGCCTCAAGCTGATCCCAAACAGTTTCTACATATGGGAGACAGGAAGAAGCTTCAGCACTGTGCATATCAACAGCCTTTCAAAATAAGGGACTTATTCAAAGAGCTTTGAATTCCTGCCTGAAACTCTAGGAACCAAAGGAATTCATGTTGGTAAATACCTGCCTACAGAAGGATAAGCAGCATATGGTGGGCAAACAACAGGTGGTTTTCAAAATTACTCACGCTTCACAAGAAACAGTAGTTCGTTTCTAAAAGAACATGTTGGCTCTATTTAAGGCTGTGTGTGCATTGCCAAAAAAAGAAAGAAACCCTAAAGTCCAAAAATAATTGTAAATTAAAAGACCCACGTCTTGAAAGTGTGGTGGAATGGTATGCTTTGAGACATCAAAATAAGAGACACACAGTCTAATTTCTAGACCCCTGCTGTTTAGAACACACATGGCTCATTCCAAATAATAAAAGAAACTCTTATTCTTAAGCATATATCCAATCGAGAAGTTTACTGCACAAAAATCAAAGCCCTAGAAATGTATTCTTTCAAATTTAAAGATACAGGATATGGCTACTTCAAAAGTCATTTAAGCTGAGTGAATAATAATAAAGGGTAAAAGCTCTGTTTTAGTAGAGAAAAGTCCACACTATAGACAAGATTACTTTGCATTTGAGATGTCATGGCCAATGACAACTTCACACATTTTAACTAATACTTTGACTGAATAAAAAATGTTGGCGTTCTGGATTTCAGTTAAGCAGGAGCTAACTATGTTGACTACATATGTAAACATATAGCTAACAAACACACTGCATTTGATTAGTTGCTCTCAGCTGTAAATCCCAAACCCTCCCAGGAAGAGAGGGACTCAGTGCCTCAGCTCTCGCCCATTAGTGTGAACACTAGAAGGGAGAGTGGAAGACAGCTATGCAGAATGTTTTCAGAGCCACGGTGAAACTAGTTTTCCACTTAGAATTCAGGGTCACAAAATATAGCTAATTATAATAAAAGTTATTTTCCTTGAGGGGTATAATTGCCAGTCAATCCTGTTTTCCAGCTGTTTAGATCATCAAGGGCCTGTTTATATTTCAATATTACATTACCATCTGTTGGTTACAAAAAAAAAAGAGGGGTAGCCAACAAGTTGAACCTTCCAAACATTACTTCCTGGAGCTGCCTGGAACTCCCAGTAGGAACAGTCAAAAAACAAATGTTATCATTTCACTTAAACTAAGTAGAGACTGGGGCTACTAAGCCAGAGAGCATAAAAATAAAACTCAGCTTCGGTAATAAATGGACAGCCCAGTCATGAGAGATCACCACTCTTGCTACCCAAAGGTTTCCTCACTTACTCCTAGTACACACAGGGGACCCACATAGGTACTTCCATCTTTCATGGTGTGGTAGGCACAGTATCAGGGAGCATGTTCACTAACTCACCTTCAGTTCCTTTTGAGAGAGTACGCAGCGTTTTATCTTCAACCTCTGCATCCATCTGTAACATGAGCACAAAGCACTGAGATCATTACTTTGACACTGACCAGACAATGGAAACATGTACTTAGACATTCTGAAAATCATTAAGAAACCATGCAGCCTTCCATGGTCCTGAATTTCCTTTTGGCTCTATGAGATCTGTCTGACTTTTCTTGAGTACCACTGATTTTTAGAGACACACCTACAGATGTTGGAAACCAGAGAGGCTAACACGAAGAGGGCAGATGGCCTTGTTCACAAGTGTCTGTTGATGGTTTGCATGCTTCTAGAATTCCAAACTCTGAAAAGGGGTTGTCTCATCAGCAGTGGGTGTGAAAGTGGGAAGGTCTCCAAACACTAAGCCAAAAGATGCAGGCTGACTTACTGACTTCAAAATGCCTCCACACCTCTAGATGCTTTCTGATTATAACTCTTTCTAGGTTGGGGAAAACAATTACCTATATAAAAATGCAATGCAAAGGCAAAGCCGCTCCAACACACCACTGGGAGTTATACTTATCAACAGGGAAATATGCTTACTCTCTGAATTCCACAAAAACTACAGCCATGAGATCACTCAAACATATACGAAACATAAAATCCAAGTGAGGTGCATGGAAGTATTATCAATTCCTGTCATTACTGAATGTTTTAACTATAACCAAATAAAATTATCCAAGGGATACAGGCTCTCAGAACCTTCTGTTTTCATATCATCTGACCCCATGACATCTATCCATTTTGCTAGAATCCAGTAATAAGATCTTAGTTTAGTTAAATTCTGCACATTTTAAAAGTTCTTCAATATAAATAAGGTATTTTGCTTGTGGAAAAACAAGAGCCAAGGAGCAGGGATGCAGTGTGGCTCCCGTGCTTAAATCCTGACGTGCAGAGCAGCAATGTGACTGCCATGGTAATGGAAGCTAGGCCCCACTCACAGAGGCTACGTTGTGATTGAAGGCACTGACCTGCCATGGACTTATAATAGGGGAGCAGGTGTGGCAATGATGGACTTTAATTTCCTTTAATAAACCTTTTATGTGCCACACTTTTACTGCCATTCGACGCTCTCCAAGGTCCTGCACATAATAGGTTCATTACTTTTGATTACTATAGTCTATTGAGACAAACAACTCCAGAACACACTATATATTATGTTCAGTTAAACCAATATAGACTATTTATCCATTGTGCATTTTTTCACCTGCAACACTACAGATGAAATTAACAACAGCTCTTGTAAGCTAAAACTATTAAACCCACCAGAACTCTTTTGTCATTGCTTCATAATAAACACCACACCAATCGTTGAACTGCTTTTTAAATTAGCAAACAAAAAGTGTTCACGGCTTTGGCTGAACAGCAGCCACTTTAGACTAAATAAAATGGTTCATTGTTATAAATATTTTAAAAGTACACAATAAGAGAAAACAACAATAAAACAGAGGTGATTTTTTTCTGTTGATTTTCTTTCTTTTGAAGCCATATACGTTTATGACAGATGTGACACTGCCTAGGATTAAAAGGGCTTGGTTTACTCAGGACGGCATGTCCTGTGTTGTGAAATCTCCTCCTCCCCAGAGGATTTCTGCTGCATATAAAGTGGCTCAGTTCATGCAATTGCAGCTCTACATGCTACACAAATAACTAGATTAAGAGAGATCAGTAGCATGTGAGGGCTAAAATGACGAAAGACATCACATATTTCTGAGGAAGCTACACCCATGGGTAAGCACTGACATAGTGCAAGTCTGTTATTCTGCAGCACAGGTGCTATTCACTTTCCCTAGACATTCTGAAAAAATGCGCCTGTTTGTTGAGCTCCGTGAGTTTCTTTACCAAAACTGAAAGACAGACTGCCAAGAGTTCCAGAAGGCAAACACAAAAGTTTCAGAAACATACTACACTACAGCATTCTTTACAACAGCTCTGAGGAGCCAGCCATGCGTCTGGGTTGCAGCCACCCTGGATATCCACCTCTTGCCCAACAGCACCTGGGGGAATGCATAAGCACACCTTGCCTGGTCTTGATATCTCCCCTCATAACTGTGGTTGTTTAGCTATTATTCTTTTCTTTGGTGTAATATATACATTCTATGTACATGTTAGTAAGTTAAAAATTTGAACTTGTGGACAAAACCATAGGCATGCAATGGGGGCAAAACTATAATTTATAGGTGTCTGTCTCAGTGTCCTTCTCTCTTTTACTCTGAATAATAGTGGTAAGCTCAGTGTCTGTCCTGTGGGGAGCAATAATATCAGAAACCTAAAATACATAAGCATTTCTTTTCAGTTGGGAGTTTTAGCATCCGTTAGATGTTTTTCTGTATTCCTCCATTCTACCTCAAACCAGATCTTACTGGACCATGGCACAGCTCAGTAGTAGGAAGCACTGTGAACACACACACACACACACACACACACACACACACACACACACACACATACCACATACATACAAACAAGTCTCTGTTCTCTAGAACTTTATACATGATAGCAAGAACTTATAAGTGTTCTTTTGGAATACTTCCATGGGCCTTGATAAATGGCACAGGAACATGGGTAGTTTTTCTATAGTCAAACCTCCTCCTAAGTGTGTGCCTTGCTCCAGTCATGCCCACTCAAGGTACAAAGACCAATGTGTTGTGCATGTCTGAAGATGTGTGGTGGGAGAGGTTCCCATCCTTTCCAAGTCCTCATGAATTACAAAGGAGGCACACAATTGTTACATGATTCATGCAAAATGACCCAAATAGCATGCGGTGCAATCTTAAAAGTTACAATTCTTAGAAACTTTTTTTTTTTGCCTACTGGCAAGTGATATTTGTAGTCTTCTGCTTAGGCAGCAAAATTTTATTAAAAAGATTGCAGTTAACATCATAAAAGCTACAATTTTTTTCAAAACAGAAATGTATTTTTAAAAAATCTGTCTTGTGGATTTTGTACAGCTTTTGTATACCTCACTTCATTATTTATGCAGAAAAATGGAAGATGCTTCTGAGAGGCCTACAAGAAGTTCTTCTAATTTTTCTCGATCTGAAACTACATTAAGAGAATTTGCCACACATGGTGGTGCACCCCTTTAATCACAGCACATAGGAGGAAGAGACAGGTGAATCTTTTGAGTATGAGGCCAGCCAGCATCATTTACAGAGAAAGTTCAGCCATGGCTGCACAGTGAGACACTATTTCAACAAACAAAGAAACCAAGAAGAGTTCAGTGTATTGTGTAGTTCACACGTATCATGTACAATACTACAGCAGAGAGAAGAAGGTAGTGCTTGCTCCTAGCCTAACTTATAATAAAGCAAGAAGGGAAACTTTCTGCTGAAGGCTTCCTGGTTTAGTCCTCTGAATGGCTGAGCACATATAAAAAGTGGGAAAACATTAAGAAAATGAAGAATGTTAATAACAACACTTCACGAAGGATATATAGGAATCAGGAGTAGAAATGGGCTGATACACAAAAAAAGAAGAACAACAACCATGGAATGAAATCTATTTAGTTGCTGGTTGAGAGACGCCATTTAGCATCTTGGCGTACTTACAGACCCATACAGAGATGTGTGAACGATTTCCTTACTATTGTACTTCATCGTCTTTTCTTATTGGAGTTTATTATAGTAAAGGCAGAGTGTCTTCTGAGTGTCTTCTAAGAAGGCAACACCATGCAAAATTCAGAAGGCCAACCTCGTTTTACATTTCTTCTTCAACAGAGATACATGCAACAACCCTCTGATAGATTCCTAGGGTCTGGTTCTTTGGGGGAAGGGCAGGTTCATAACATGCGGGAAAGTCATGGTAATAACTTTTTGCAGTAATTTCCGAAAACTCTTACACATTTAACATTGTATCCATTGCTACCTCAAATAGGGACTTCAAATTTGAGCAGTTCTTCCCATATATCCAATGTTCATTTCCTTTCTTTTATTGGTTTTTATTTTTATTTGTGTGTCTTGTTTGTTGGGGAGGAGTTGTTGCATGTGGATGTGTGACCATGAATGTGGGGATGAGCCTGCACATATGTGAGTGTGAAGGCCAGAAGTCAATGCTGAGTGTCACTCCTCAGTAGCTATCCATCTTATTTTCTGAGACAGTGACCTGGGCCTCCCAGATTCAGACAGACTGGCAAAATAGTGAGTTCCAGGGCCCTTCCTGTCATTCTGGAGCCCAGGGTCTTCTTTCCTGAAGGAATGAAATTCTTTCTATTGGTAAGAATAAGGGTTATAAATACCTTGGGAGAGTGAGTAGGGGTTTTCAGGTGCCTGCACATCATTGGCTTCCTTTGCATGGAATTCTGGGTGCTGGGTGGAGATGACCTGGTCACCAGGCTACATGACTACCTCAAGAACAGTGGAGCTGGTAGTCACAAGACTCCATGCACCGGGCGTGAAGGCACACACAAGGGAGAGAGCAATCCTTACTCCTGCTTGTCTCAAGGTTGGGAGTTTAGGGGTTCAGACATATCTTGGGCTCACCCTAGCTCCAGGACAGTTTCTCTGGTAGCACATGGTTCCTTGTTCCTCACTTTCCTGTTTCCATCTCTCCAGCCCTGGGTTTACGAGCACATACCACTATGCCTAGATTTTTACATGGGGACTGGGGTTCAAACTCAGGTCCCCACAATTGTGCAAAAAGCGTTTTTATTAAATCAAGTGTCTGAATGTCTTTTTACTTCTTTTTTTAAAAATTTTTATTCATATGTATGTGGTTTGTTTGTTTGTCAGGAAAGCTTTGATTAAAATTACTATAGAACATTAAAGTAGAGTATATTTTCTTTTTTTGCTTTATAACAGCTTTTTTTATATTTTATTTTTTTAAATTTATTCTTGTTACATCTCAATGGTTATCCCATCCCTTGTATCCTCCCATTCTTCCCTCCCTCCCATTTTCCCCTTATTCCCCTCCCCTATGACTGTTCCTGAGGGGGATTACCTCCCCCTGTATATGCTCATAGGGTATCAAGTCTTACTTCTTAACCAGGGATCACTGTGGTTCTTTCCGGGCATATCTGAAATGGCAACATTTTACTATTTTGCATTGTGGAATATATTACAATTTTTTGATGAGATGTCCTATCTGATCTGTTTATTTACTGTGGTACTAGGGATTGAACTCAGGGCCTTGCATTTACTCAGCAAGTGCCTTTCTTCTGACCTATAGCTCCAGCTCATAAGCCGTTCTTTCAACCCTGAGAAATGTATGGGGTCCTCTCTCTGAGATACTGTGTATCCATAGCAGATACTTCCTTGTCAAAAGTAGAATTTAGAAAAATAAAAAAAGAGAAACCTAGGCAACTGGGAAAGGCCTGGAACTCAAGAAAATGATATGACTACATGATGCCAGTGCACCAGAATAAAATTTGTCCAGCATCCTGAGGACAAAAAGCCCAATACTAACTGTCCTTTCTTTTAATGATGCTCACCTATTCTAAACATATCTGTGGGTCAGTTCAAAATGGTGGCCTAGGTGTTTACTTTATATAAGGTAAGTTATGAAAAAAAGAACTATGATATTAGATAGAGGCAAGTGCTGACTTGTGGGGAGAAATGCTGGGCTAAACTCTTTGACTGCTTCTCTCACTTCTTACCCTCCTTTTATTCTTCTAGGTTTTAAAAAAAGTGCATTTATTGATTACGCGGGGTGAATAGAAGCATGTTCAAAGTGTCAACCTTTTTAAAATGTAAACTTTAACAAAATGCTTTCTTGTAGCACTCCATGGTGACACACTTATAAGTGGTTTTTGAATATAATCATCACGTGTTTAAGGCACTATATTCTTGATTCTAGTTCTCCACATCTGCATGCGCTTTACTGTATGGGCTTTGATTCTGTTATAAAAGGCTGAGGGGTTGAGTGGCATGTCCAGCTCAGAATTGTGACTCCTCTTTTTTCCCTTAGCCCTTCTTATTTCCCTGGCAAACAGCAAAACAGCAAACCTAAAGAAGGAAGCAGATTGAGCCTGCTATCTGCAGACGACATACTGTTCTCTGGGCAAAAGCTCTATCAAAGGACCACATCAGTGCGCATTACTCGGGTGAAATAATTTCCAAAGGGAATCTTCTAGAGTCCCTAAGATTCCAGCTACAAGAGGAAATAGCTTGGACCTGAAACGACCTTGGAAAACACTGGAGTGGAGAATTTATTGACATTGTCTTCCTGATTTTGAGTTGCCGCCACTGTCGCACAGTCTATGCAGAAACTTTCTACAGCTGACAATGTTGAATGTAAACCAAAGCCATATGTTTGCATCCTTTTGCCAAATGTCTGCAGCAAATAGTTCTGTTATTTCCACAGGTAACAAGTGCACACCAACGATTTCTATTAGTTGCTGTACCATGGCTTCAGAGTCACAGTTTTGTGACATGGGGGTGGGGGATGGCAGAGGTGGGGGCAAAGCAAGCTTTATGTTTCTGGAGTTTTGTGTATATTGAAAATGTGCTCTATTTAAATATAACTTAAGGCAAGTAATGCATAAAAGGCCTTTGACACTTCATATTTTGAGCATTGTCTGCTACAAAATATGCAAATTTTAGAGAGTGGTCCCTCCAAAAGACATACATTATTTCGAATAGACTTTTTTTCAAGGACAATCAAAGTCTTCCCTTTTCAGTGTTTGCAGGAACCAGCCTGGCAAGTCACCTGGAATACATTTAAGATTGTGTGTTTAAAGTATCTTTAACCTAATTAATTTTAATTCAAATGATGTCACATTAGATTTTTACATGTATTTTAACCATGAACCCTTCTGTAAGGGCAGATACTCAAAGGCTTGTAGCCTCTGAGGTCGTCAGTTGCTTAGCAGTTTAAACCAGTGAGTTGGCTGCTGTACTGAAAAAAGTCACCACTCTAAACTCAGCAGCAGCAATGAATTTCAAAACAAACCCACAGAGGGGACCACTGGTGACCATGAAAGCCTCTGTACAAATTCCTTGATTGGATTAGTTTTCCTTCAGTGTATTCTAATTTCTAATAATAAAAATGAGACCACACCACTCTTTCTACAGGCAACCTGGATGCCAACTGCTTGCTCTGGCCCTTAAGAATCTTTGTTCAATTTAGCAGAAAATCTTGAAATTCATCCTAGCGAGAGAAAAAGTAAAAGAAAGAAAGCATATCAGGCTGGACAAGAAAAATGGTTATTTAAATGAACTTTAGTGAACACCAGAGGACATGGTGGCACCTTTTACTTATAATTTGATTGGCTCTACTACAAACAGAATGACATTGTTATAATGCAAATTGTATTATTATTAATAATTTTATAATTCATTTTTGTGGTATTAAGGATTGAAGCCAGGGCCTTAGGCATGGTGGCAAGCACTGTACCACTGAGCTGTATCCCCAGTCCTATTATTACAATTACTGTTTCTCTTAGCCATCAAAAAGAAAAAGTTAGGGTACCATTTGTAATGAGTTCCAGTGAAGAAGCTGCAAGAGACAGAACGTGCCCTTTGCTACCTGGAGCTGTTCCCAAAGAGGCCAGCAGAAGATGCTATTTGTCCCATGGCCAGCGTTTTCATTTGCCTTTTAAGAAAACAGTCTGATTTTGGTATAATGCACAAGGCTGCAGCATCCCTTCTATTTGATTCCAGGATGGGGAGGAAAAAAAAAAAAAAAACCACAACACTGAAAGTCACTGTAGTGCACTCACCATCCTAGAGAGGGCCCTGCTATACCAACGCCACATGCACGCATGCCCATGGCTAAAGGTTTACACTGGCAGTTGTGATGCTTTAAGACACCACCACCTTGCAGGAGACTTCTGTGGCTGGCCTTTTACCTTGTGCAGTGTTCTGACGCAGAGGCTTCTAAGCCACAGAGGTCTGTTCCTTGCAAGCTTTCACCAGACACGAAGCAGATGCTTTTTTCCCTTTTCTTTTTTCAACTCAAGTCAGCAACTGGGCAGGAGAAGCAAGCAGCAAAATCTCACCCAGGAGGACAGACTGTTGCCCATGGAGAAGAATGGAAAAGTAGTACCACCACTAGAGAATTCTTAGGTTTTGTTTGATCACAACTTTTAAAAAAATGGTCTTGGCTCAATCTGCACTCTTGGTTCAGAAAGAGTTCTGGAGCTTTCCACCTGCCTAGTTCCCTTTGTTTGCCACACACCAACCTAAAACAAAAGATCCTGGAAGCAGTCACATTGGTGAACAAAGCTCTTTCTAAATCCTGAAAGTAATGGCTTTCTGTCTAATGCCCTATCGTGTTATGTATTTATTAGCAATACATTTTCCATTTATTTTCTCAAAGATTGCCAATAAAGAATTGAATCACATAAGGGAGTAGCTGTAAAGCCTCTGAGTTCCCTAATGTCAAACTCATTAGCATCCGAATAAGCACACAGCAGCACGTCATCTGCACAATCGCAATTTTTTACTACTTTTAATAGCGTTTCTCAAAGGACTCATTTTCAACTTTCTTCAGTGGTTAGTTGGGTCTCCTGGGAGAAGGAGCTTCCTGACGCTCACAGCTTCTACTCAGCAGCCTAGCCGTTTGCTGTCAGATGCATCAGCCCTCTGCCCTAACCCCATCTGCTGCGGCTCCCCTCCCTGGAGACCAGAGTGGAGGCAGCACAGCTGAGATCTGCTGGAGAAGTGTGTGCAGAGGGTGCTGAGAAAAAATAAGTTTAGGAATATGGTTTGACACACAAGGGCCCAGGATGTGGAAACACAGGAAAGTCCAAATGGGGCCTCTCAGGTGCTCACGCTGAGACTGTCCCCCAGGACGACAGTTCCACCCAGCTCCTCTTAGGAAGCCTACCATAGTCACACAGGGATCTCCCACTGGAACCTGGGTTCCTTTCTTCCTACATATGCAATATGACAAGGAGACACCTTTAAAACCCCAATTTATTAAATGTCATTCTTTAGATTTTAAAACTTATTGTTTGCCATTCTTTAGCTGTTTTGTTTGTTCTGTATAAAAAAGGAAGAAAAAAACCCCCCACCTCCCAAGTTAAATGCACAATAGCCCACGGGAAATGCACACTGTTAAGACAGTCAGGCCTGGAAGCTCCACTGTGCACTAAGGACTTCCAGCAGTGCCAGCTCCACTGGCTAGCATGCACTCATTTTCATGGAAGCCTGTGCTTTCCTGAAACAACAATGTTAAAAGGCGAAATTACATGGCACGCAAGGTGTAGCTGTCCAATAGGCTGCGCAGCGTCCTTCTAATTAGTGACTCAGCTGCTCAGATGTCTTGACTCCGTAAAGTCATCACCAAGTACTCCATTTGCTAACTTCGCATTCTGAACATAATTAGAGGATGTCAATCCTTAATAACTGCTTCATGGATGAGTACCTGCTTCTGAAAAAGGCATTTCTGTTGAAACCTATGTTGCAGGATGATGGATCTGTTAGATTATTTAAAAGAAAAGAAACATGCAACATTTGGGATTGCATTTTCTACTTACAGATGAATGGACTAAGTGTTATGATCAGTAAGTATGTCAACTGTGTCCCCAAGACAGAGAATCATAGGTTTACTTATAGTGCCAAAGGAGTTACTAGTTATTGAATCTTCCAAACTAAATGTAAGGTGAAAAGTTTGGTGAAGGAGCAAATGAATTAGTCAAGCATGTGTGTCCCCTGCACAACTTCTGGCCTAATGTGAGCTCACCACCATTTGCCAAAGTGATGTAACCGACATAATTTCACCACCACTATCCATGTGGTACAACATTAACTCAACAACACCATTGATGTGTCCTAACATGACCCCACTACCACCATCAGTATGGTATAGCACGAAATCACCATCCCTGGCAACGTGTTGGGATTCACATGGCATAACCACCACTATCAATGTGGTGTAACTAGCATAAGGTCACATCACGGCCAATTATTCTGGGTTTGCCTACCAGTGAAACCAGCCTGCTCTGTCCAGTCAGGAAGGGAAAGCTCACCAGTCCTTTTAGAAGCCTGGAAAGTTCAAATAGTCTGCAAAGACCACTTGGATTTATTTCCTTAGCAAGTCCACACAAAAATACCAGCACATTTTCTTTTGTGTCACTACTGTTTGAGGTCCTTCTTTAATAACTACTAAGAGGTTTACTGTCTCATCCACTGTTACAATTTCTAACAGCTTCACAGATTATTCACCATCTAGGATGAAAGTGGATTATTTCTCACATCTCTATTCTTTGGAATGATAACACAAGTTCTCTGCAGTTCTAAACTTCAATATATATTTTATATTAATCAATATAATGATTTCAGTTACAGCTAACATTTGTGAGATGATATACTATCATATCATATTCACATAATATTTGCATCATTAATATCCCATACTATCATACATATATATGTTAATATATATGTATATATAATGCTGATGGCTAACTGCAAACACAAGGGAGTTCTTCAGCTTCCATTTGTCACTTTACTTCTCGTAATTCCTGTTAACATTTATATTTATCTCTCTCTTTTTTGAGTTCTAGTCAATAAGCCGAGCATAGTTTTGTTTTCCATTATAGCACACAATTCTCTATGTAGGACATGATGTATCATACTTTGTGAGTCTATTACCACATAATATTTATGTTGTTGAAAATAAATTTCTTCTGCTTTAGCTCTCCAGGTTAGTATTAGATAATACACTTTGTTTTCTGGAACAAATGAATGTAAGTATGAATTTAATTTAAGATTTTTAGGTAAATAAAAGTGCTTCTCATTGTCCATGTACTTTACTTTACAACTGGTCCTTAGTCAGCTGTCTGATCATGGTAGGAGTCAGCTTCTGTAAGCTTGGCGTATTCCACAGGGAAAACAGATCCTGCTGCAAAGTGAAAGAGTGGGATCATCCAGTTTTAGGTAAGATGTTTCCAATTTTAAATTGTTGGATATTCAATAAGACATTATATTATTTTGTCCAATTGCCCTTCATGATCTACTTTTAATACTTTATGCATCTCTGACTTGTCACTAAAGCTCAAACATAAGCCAAACTTCAATAAGTTGGTCATTTTACAAAGATACAGTAGTATTTATTAAGCAGTGAGGAATTTAGCTGACTTTCAGTGGTCTAGATTTTGAATCTTTATGCCACAGAATATTTCAAGAAACCTTAAATGCAAGGAGTTCTACAGCAATTTTGATTTGCTGTCAGAACAGGTCATTTTTGCATAGAGGCAGAAGTCATATAGAGGAGTGAAATAACTGTGGCTTCTACAGTCACACAGACAAAGTGACTATATATACACTAGTAGGTATTCTAGTATTGATATTTGTCCTTCCAATACCTTTAAAAATAACAGTATCTTCATCTTAAAGTCTGAAGCAATTCCATTACCTTATATAAGACCTCTATTTCTCCCTCAAGATGATTTAACTTTTACCTGATTTGAGCAACAAAATAGCCCTCAAAGATACGTAAAGCCATGTGGTAATTAACATAACTGCATTTAGATGCCATTCATGACTGATAATTCCAACACCTTGTGGGAAAAAAAGTTGCATGCTGTAAACATTATAAACATATTCAAATAAGCTTAACACAATCTGCCATGCTTATTTCTGCCTAGATCATGGACCAGCGAAATGGTTAATGCAAATGGATTTATAATTTGCTTTGGGGGGCCAGTTTCTTCTCCTTATTTATTAGCCCAGCTGATGGGGCAGATTTGATGAGGCACTTCTGGAATAATTGAGTCATCACACAAAGAAGGCTGCTAGCATTCAGAGTGGTTTTATCAGCAGCAAGCAGGCCTGATTACTGACAATTACACTCTGATCCGGTGATGGAGGAGAAAGAGCCAACGAGTGGGAAATGTCCGTGTTTCTATCCAGGAATAATTTCTACATTCATTTTACATGCTAAGTGTTTCCTATCTCTGCATAATAAACTGTAAACAGGAATAGATGGCACAATGTCCCTTAATATTTCCTGGTAATGAAGACACAAATGTACAGTGAATGCTGATAAATATAGATGAAACATAAGCTATTCTCCTAGTCTGTATTGTTACCTTTAAAACAAATGCATTTTTGTGGTAAAAGCATAATCATAGCTAATGCAAAAAAATGACAGAAGATTGAAACTGTCCTTGTAACTACATAGAAACTTTGCAAAAGTCCTGTTAATCACAACTGCTTTAAAGACTGTGAGCTGAAGGTTGAGAGTCTAGAAACCACATCATTCTGTGTCTCAACCAGGAACTGTGAAGAACTCCTTGGGTTAGATGCCACAAAGGACAGTGTGGTGGTGACCTCCATCAACACTCAGAAAAAGCACTTTAACAATGAGGCCAGCACCGAAGACACTTCCACTAGGATGGATTTAAAGTTCCCTTCTGTAAGGCATTCCAAGAAGATGCATCTGAGTGTGAATAATAAAGCTGCCTATGGCCCCTGAACTGCCAGGAGCAATGAGTTACTACCTTCATTGGGCAGGTTTTATCCAACATGTTTATGACATGGTTTATCAATGAAGTCCCGTGGACAAAAATGTATCTGACAGAGCTGCCTGTTCAGCCAGTCTTTCCTCTGACTCATGATTGGGTTTGAAATTCCCAGAGAACAGGAAGGCTGATACATGTTGCAGTGGAAACACCCAAAATTTTTAAAATAACAAGACTTTCTTTTTGTAAAAAGCCAATCGGATGTGAAGCCATAAATAATGAGCCTGCCTGGGTCTGTTTGCTTAATCTTTTCTTTAAAGACCCTCCCTGGCTTCCAAAGAAATAAAAGTTATTCTCTGTTCTCTTGTGGTAACTATGGAAACCATGTTTTATTACACTAACCACTTCACTTCAAAGCTTGTGTTACAACTAAATGTGCTATTTTGAGTAAATCTATACTAAACATCCTTATAATGTCTAAACACTTTTAATGGAGTTCAAAGAACACTTGTTGATTAAAAAGCAAGGCTTTTCATTGTGCAAAGGGAATTTTCTCTCTTGACTATTTTATTATATATATGATCACACAATTTTTAAAAATATCTTTGGACATTTTCCACTTTCCTTACTACTTTCAAGAGGTTCTTTAGAATATTCTCAATAAGTCAGATGTTTTTAGCAATACTAACTGGTTTTTATTAACATGTTCACAATACTCCTTAAATATGAATTAAGATAAAAACAATAGCCATTTGTCTTCATTGTCTAATGATGAAAATGGAATTGGAGAATCTACTGAAATTTAAAAAAAGAAAATGGCATTACTCTCAGTTGTTGAGACTAGTGAGTTAGTGGTTTTTGGAAGATAATCTTTGCATTTTTATTATCATTATAAACTAGAATCTTTATATCTTTCTTCTAAAATACTAATGATTCAATGTACAGTTCATGAGCAGCAGTGTACATATTGCCCCATAAGAAATAATGGCTATAAAAAGATATTTAAGGCACAACTCTCGTCCTCAGCAGTACAAACCAGCAAGTCAAGAATCCCAATATGATGGGAACATCCTAAGAGAGAAGGGGTCAGAGGAACCAGAGGCTCTGACACATTCTATCTAGATGATTGTGATTCCTGAGACATTCAGAGAACCCCGAATAGAATAAGAAAATCCTAAAAGACCAGCTGAAAGGATATCAGTACGGATGTCAAACTGGTTTGGTCAATGAGTTAAAGGTACATTTTTATGTAGTTTCAAAGGGGTCAAAGACAGTAGATGGTGACATTAGCTAAACTTAAATGTCTTGAATTTGTTGGTTTTATTTGTAACTTTCCAAGAAACGTCTCACTTCAGGATGAGAACTGCAAAATCTGCCCTGGTCAGGACTGACAGCATCCCCCAGAATCCTGTACTCCATGAAAATTTTGATGACCTGCTCATTCTGATGATTAGGTTCTGCCTTACATTCCACTTCCTCATGTCTTTCAGATTTTACTTAGGCTTAGGTAGGTCCTTGGAAGGAGAGATGTATCCCCTAGAAACAGTTTATGGCTATGGTATGTGCTCAATGCATTACTGCTGAAGAAGCCCAAAATGATCATTTTTGGATTCTTAAATTATAGGTTATTAGCTGGTTTAAATAAATCTCAGCCACTCTCATCTGGGATGCTATAGGTTTAGTCAGTTTGGTTGCTCTATCAGCTAAAGAAAATTGACAGGATTTGCTTATTTGTTACAAGATAATGTCTTGCCTGATATCTCAGAGGACCTCAGAGTCACAAATACTGGGATTAGAGTTCTGAGCCACCCTACCCAGCATTCTTTTCTTCCCACATGTTAAAATGTTTCCCCAATGCAAAGAAAACAATGTGTGAATTGTGACAGATCTATGCCAGATTTTTCCCCCAACATCAACTTTTACTTCATTTCTATGAAAAATTACATAACTTTAAATTGGTTTTTCTTGAGAAATAAAAGCCAAATATGAAATGAAATACAGTTATCCAGATTTGGGAAAATGACTGGTCTAGAAAAGCTGCTGAACCATTTAAGCTCTATGAGAACCTCATTCTTAGAGTCTCCTTTTTCTCACTCAAAATTTGCCAGAAAGTCCTGATTATTGGGCAACTACATTTTACTTTAAGTGATATATGGTCATGTACTCAAAATTGAGTTTGATATTGTAGGAAAAAATGAAACTAAGCATATCCAGGAGGAGAGACAAAAGATGCCTAGCAACCTTATCAACAGTGAAAGTAGGTAGAATTTACTAAGCAAATGTCTCTCATCTTTACTGGAGTCCTACCAGGAATATTGCACTGCTCAATATCCCTTCGTCATCATGGCATTCCTATGGGAAATCCTATATTACCAATTTACACACGAAGACATGGAAATCAAGTGCAATCACTCAGGTATCACACAGGTGACAGGTTGTTGATGTAGCAGCCTCTGCTTTCTTGTATGGTCAGAACTTCTGCAGCAGAGACCTGCTCTGATACTCTGACACTATGTTACTCTTACCATATCTCATGTTCACTCAGGCTCACTGAAGGGGTCAATAACACAAGCATTCCTTTGTTTTTTTTCAGGAACACAACTACTGCATTTATAGAAATGTGATACGTAGCATTTTTGAAAGGAAGAAGCATAACAAAACAGAAGATATAGTCTCTGAGTATCAATGATTGTTATTACATCTCCAAATAAATAGCCTTAGCCTATCAGTTTTGGCCCCATTCAGAAACAGAATAGTCTTCCTAGGAGTTATGTTACTAGCTGTAAATATGTCCCACTACTGGTTGGATTATTCTATTACTTTTCTATGATTTCTTTAACAAATATTTATAAACTTAATAGCTTTAAAGAACAGGCCTATTATTATGTTATAGTTGTGGAGGCCTCTGGGTCTTTTTATGGTCCCATCATTGTGAAGTGCAGTCAGCCCATGCTGTAAGGGATTTCCTCACCCACCTGGCTTGATAGAGTCCAGGCCCTTATTCTTGACCATATTGAGCTGGTGGGTAACGCTGAGAGTCATTCCTGCCTCTAGAGGCTTTTGCTTGCCTTGACTATGCCCCCTTCATCTTCAAAGCTGGCAAGGGTGGTCTGGTTGAATCATTATGCAACTCTAGTTTCCTGGCTTAGTCTCCTACCCTTTTTATAAGAACCATAGGAGCTGGCCCTTTCTCTGTAGTCTAGAACTTTTCTTCCCATCTCAAAGTTCTTAAGTGACTCATATCTCTTTTGTTATTCCATGTAACACATTTACCAAGTTAGCACACTTCTTTGGGAGGGAGGGAGGTGATGGACTTGGAACCCATATGAATTCTTGATATTTTAGTACTAGTGCCCTGATTATCACACATGAGATGCCACAAATCTCAGTACAAATATTAACAAATGCCAATGTCTTTATTAGTTCTCTAAAATCAAGTTTCTTAACTTCTCATATATTTTTGAAGAACATTGAAGTAGAAGAGGCATTTGGAAGGAAATTTTAATTTTAAATAAGCATTACTTACCTTCACTAGCAGCTACTGAATTTGAACTGAAGAGCTGTCATTGCTACAGAAGGAGGCATCAGAGAAAACATGGAAAGAATAAAAGAGAAAAATTAATTAAACATCAATTATATACAGTTTATTTACTGAATATAGCAATCCTATAGAGCAGTGGTTCTGAACCTGTGGGTCTCGACTCCTTTTGCAAAGCTCTGTCTCCAAAAATACTTATATTACAAATTAATAACAGTAGCAAAATTAAAGTTATAAAATAGCAACAAAAATAATATTATGGTTTGGGGTCACCACAACATGAGGAAATGTATTAAGGGGTTTCAGCATTAGGAAGGCTGAGTACCACTGCTTTAGGACACAATGCAAACTGAGTAACAGAATACCAGTCTGGGTAGCATCACATTCAATAACCAGACAGATTCTTTTAAAGCCTATCCTACAACAAGAAAAACAGGTGTCCACTGTTAAGAGAAAACATTGTTTGTAGTTGAAACCTTTGTACCGAAGTACGTTTGAGAACCTTTTCTAGGAACACACCTGAGAGGGAAAATGAATTATCAACGATAGTCTTTTAAAAAAGAATCAGTGGTTTAACACTAATTTCTAATCAGATCCTACAGACAGGAACAGCCCGCATGGCAGCTGTACTTTTCCCAGGGTTAATTACCTTTCACTGCTCTCTACTAATGAGTCAGCTGTTCCTGCCACCACACACTATCCTGCTTCATCTGGAGCTGGAGCTGTGGACAAACACAGGAGTGACAGACCTATTTACATATGGGGGTGCTGTAAAGATTTCAAAAGAGTGTTTTTTAAAAAATCCTTTACTGCTCATATGTTTCCATGGTAAAATTATTTTTGACAAATAAGGTTTTATCTGATCAATGACTTTTCTGCCTGGAAACAGAAGTTCATCATCGATAGGTAGATAACAGTAAAAGCCTTGGAAGGAGGTAAACTTCATTGCTTTCGTCAAGAGCTTTGTGTCACTTGCTCTTTAGTACCACAGCACGGCAAAAACCCCACTGCAATGAAAGAAAATTAGCTCTGATTTGTAGTTTCCTTCATTTTTAAAGAGGCTTCTTTAAAACAGTTTTCTTACTGAAGATTAAATTCAACAGTAGAAAAAAGATTAAGGAAAGGACACCTAGTATAGCTTTGTGACTGCAAATTAAATTAAAAAATTAAGAGACATGAAAATTGTGTCTTTGTGTCAAGATCAATGTTGGATACTAGATCACTGTTAAATAGAAAACACACACACATTATGCACATACATATATATGTCGACCTATGTATACATATGCTTACAGCCTATAGATGGTTTACTACCTACCTACATTACAGCTCTGTTAACCAAATAACTGTTCTCTTTCATCATGTGATGTAGACACAGCGTGCCCTTATATAATTTGGGGAGTTTAGTGAAGAAGGTTATAAATCTCTTTTGTCTTTTAAATCAAGAGATAGCTGAGGGACTAGACAGACAGTAAAGGAGCATTGAGCACTGTTTGTGTGTACTCGAAATGCCTCTGGATAAGAGATCCTGTTCTACTGGGAAGTTCCAGGCTCAATCTCCTAAACTCTTAGGCCATGACTCTTGGACTTTTGAACAACTAGAGACCACCTAGGTGTCTTGCTAACAGGCAGGATCTCGTATGGACACTGCAAAGTCTGGCTTCACACCATACAGTGCTCACATCACACTAGATGCTCCTGTGAGTCCACAGGCAACACTGAAAAGAGTGATCGAGCAGTGGGTGTTAAACACTAGCCTGCAACAGAGTTGTGCAAAGGCTTGATTCAGCCTAGAGGACTGATTCCAGTAACAGAGGGGGACCTGACCTAACAATTGTATTTCTAACAAGTTCTTAGATGTTGCTAATGCTGACCACTGGAGACTGTAATTTGTGAACTACTGTCTGAACTATTCATTACCAAACACACCAAAGATTCCCCAAACTCAAAGGCTAACAATTGCCCACAAGAAGCAGACCAGCAGGCCCTCTGTATTTCAGAGCTATCTGTTTGCTCTAGCATTAATATCTCATTATAGAAAGGAATGGATAAAAACTGAATGCTCTGTCCCAACACGGAAGCACATCCTCAAAAACGCTTTATAGATTACTGAACTTGCTCTCATCTTCAGATGAAGCCATTCATATCAAGAAAGAAATACTAATTATGTGCTTCATTACAGGTGTGATTATCAAATGTAAGTGCACAAATTACAAATTGAAGACTGCACAATATTTAAATTTTCAAAAAGAAAATAAAATATGGGATTAAATTAATTACAAATTATAAAATAAAGACAAATTAAAATGTCAAGCAATGATACAAATTCCTTGAGGCATTCAGAGGTTAGCAGCCTAGTAAATTATTTTAAATGGCACAGTATATATCTGATACACACTCACATGAGAAGTGTTCTGTATTGATTACTGCTATTTTGAAGGACACATTATATTAGTGACTTCTTGAAGGACAGGAAAATATGTTTTTCTACAAACAAATATATTTGAATTGCCCTTCATGAAGATAGGGCAGTGTGAGAGCCCTGACCAGAGCATTTTCAACACTGTTAGGAAGAGAGGAGTAATGAGAGAAATTAGTGTGACATATCTTCCTAGTGTGCATTGTTAAGGAAATGGAGAGTGGCTCTCAAAACAGCAGACTATTACTAAGCAGAAGCCAGGTGCTTTAGCATTGATCTCTCCAGGACAGGGGAACTTTGCCTGGACATGAACTTATATGTCAGCACTCCTATAAGCTCAGAGCATAGGGCCCCATGCTTGTGGGTTCAGTAGCCACATGAAAAACATTTTAAAGGTATCAATGTTCCTTCTGAGTTATTTGGTTCTGCTATCCTGTAGAAAGAATGGATGGTGTCAATCTCATATAAATACAAGAGGACAATAATATCACAAATAATGAACTCACTGAGTATCTGTGTGACAAATGCTCTGGGTACAGCATTATTTAGGGAAACAACTAACATATACTCCAGAATCTTGTATAGCACCTCTTCTCCTGGAGAAGAGAAGCCAGTCAAAGCTGAAGCTCTCTGCACATGGCAGGCATATAGGTTCTGCCACTCTGATAAGGAAGATAATCCTGCCATATAAATCAAAGACACAGTCAAATAAAGAACTCTGAAATGTGGGCGTTGGATTCACTTGTTGATGACTTAAGAGAGCAAGCTGATTGATTTGATAAACAAACAAACAACTAGGCCCCCAAAACACAAACATCAAGTTATATAATTTGAGAGAAAACACAAATGAACAGATTTTGGCCTTTTTTTTTTTTTCTGAAAAAAAAAAAGAGAGAGAGATCTGAGAATAAAATTCTTTAGAACTATGGAAACTCTGATCTTAAAACATAATTTATGCAACGTGTTTTCATAGTTTTACAAATGTTGAAGGCAGATAAACAATGGCATAGGCTGAGAGTGCAAAGGAATCCTGATGCCCCTTCTTATATGGCTTTAAGAGTTATAATGAATCTGATTTATACAGATGTGGTCATTTGAACATTCAGGTTTGTGGTCTCATCTGATGGCTCAGAGTTTAGTCCAGTTTAATTCATGCTGGTTGTATCATTTATCCAAGTACATCGTCAACCAATGGATCTTTGCCGAATCAACATGGTTAGCACTGGTAGGTACTGGGGGAATCTAACCTTCATTTACTTTTCAAAATGTATTTCTTGTTACATACTGGTTAATTAGAATTAAACACATTATGGGTATAAAGTGGAATTATTGAATCAAGCTAATTAACATATCTACACCACCTCCAAATATTTATCAGTTATTCCTATACTATAACAAAGACACTGGACGTTTGGCCATCTCCCCTTCTATCTCATCTTGAACACAACCAATAATATACAGTTGTCTGGTTCCATGTGTTTAATTCTTCTTGGTTTCCTATCACATGATGAAAGTTCTGAAAGGAAGTGTGAAGAAGTAAAATACCTCCAAATTATGGAATCCCTGCTCTTGAAGATCTAATTTATATGACTTATTTTCTAAGTTGGCAAGAATTCTCATGAAAATAACACCTTGCTGCAGTTAACCAGAAAGGCTTCCTATCAACGCCTTAACTCTTCCTTTCCCCCATTGTCACTCAAGCCTCTGTGTCCTTGTGAGAAACCTCTCTTGCCCTCTCCCAGCCCCACCTGCTCTTCTCAGACTGGAGGCTCCCCTGAGGAGAGATGAGCCAAAATCTCCCTTCTAGGAGCAAGAGTCCTACCAGATTGATGTCATCTGAGTGAGGACCAGCCTTCTAATTAATAAGAAAAGGGGACTACAGGGTAATGCCACTGCCTCTGTGGTCTGTATTTTAGGAAAATAATAAATCAAATCAACAAATTAAATATTTACAGATAAAAATGTAAACTCCCACAGCATGCAGCAAAATAGGTAAGCGGAAGGTATACATCCAGACTAGATCTTAAAATGAATAAATGCATAATTAAAGGTGATTATCTTGTTCCTGTTCATGCTGTACCTGAAAAGGAAAGAGAAGCTTTTTAATTTTTTGAGACATCTCCCTGTTTAGTTCAGGCTGTCCTGGAACTCACTACGTAGTTTAGCCTGGCCTCAACCTCATCACTTTTCTGTCTTAGGCTCTTGAGTGTTCGAATTATAGGCAATGAGCCACACATACCTAGTTGGGAAAGAATATCATGAACAATTTATTAATAAACTGATATGCACTTTACAAACAAACAAACACAGGACCTAGTAAGATGACTTGAGAGATAAAAAGCTAGCCATGAAATCACAAGGTCTGAGCTTAGACCTCCAGCAGTTATGTGAAAGCTGGTAAAGTCCCCTTTTCCTGTCATCCTGGACTTGTAGAGGCAGGGAGATCTTGGAGGCTTGCTGCTCGTCAGTCTGGCCAAAATAGGTTCAATAAGAGAAGCTGTCACAAAAACAAAAACAAAAACAAAAACAACCAAAGCGGAGAGTGACAGGAAGCCATCCAATCTCAACCCCTGCGTTTAATATGTGTATCACTAGGTGAGGGCTTCCCCTGCCCAACATATACACACATGACCCCCCCCCACACACACACACAAAAGATGAAAACAAAAAGATAAAAGTATGCATAATACCATTATACTTTTCACTACACACAACTCATAGCAGGAATACATGGGGAAGAAACGAGTCACATTTAAGGACTGTCACTGTCAGTCCATCATATTAAACTGGAAGAGTGTTTGATATGCTTCAGAGAACTAAATTTGACACTTTTATGAAAACAAGGGGTAAAGCAAAAGGACAACAGAAAAGGAGAAATGTTTTTACCTAACACACAAATGGATTTACTTCAGGACAGTAAGGCCAAGTGAGGTAATGGTGGCTTCCAGTTTCATACATGCATCACGACTCAGGCACTGAACCACACTGTTGATGGAATAAACTCACTATGCTGTGAGAATTCCTATACAAAACTTCCCCCGGTGTCATCATTCTTCATTCTGTATGGCTCAGGCTATGAGGCAATTGGAATCTATCAGCTACATATCCTTTGCCAAATCCCAGACCCAGGATATGGTCACTCAGGGAAGGTGAACTTCTGTGGTTCAATGAGACCAGTTCTTGATTGGATGGGACATAAGGAAATCAGTAGTACACAGTACACCGGAACGAAGTAGAAATCGCAAAACCAGCATGTTGGAGAAGACTTGGCAAGTAAGCTAGGGGTCGCTTCAGGGTGACTGGATACTGTGAACCCTGGCTTGGGACAGCAGTTAGGGTGAGGACGTCCTTTGCCTATAACGGAAGCCTGACATGGGATCTAATTCTGGCATATGTATTCTGTGGTCTCAGAGACGCACTTACATCTCCCTACCTTTTGCATTTCATGTAGGACGATAATAGAAACTTGTTCTAGACTGGTGAGGATTGCATGAGTTATATGGCACAATAAGCTACGGCACACTTTAGACACTCAGGGTGCTCCAGAACCATGGATCACAGCCTCTACATAGAGTCTATAGGTGTGTGCTCCACACACTGCAGCTCCAGGTTGCCAATGTTGATGAGGGGCAGTAAATCTTTAGAGATGCTCTTCAGGAGAACAGTAGGCAGACTAGGGACACCAAAGAGAACAGAAAAGGATGGAGAAAATGGAAGGTAAAAGAGGGGACAAATGTGACCAAAGTACATTAGTATGTATGTGCAGAAACGTCATAAATGAAACTTCTTACTTTGTGAACTAACGTAGACTAAACAGAAAATGGATATAAAAAAGAAGGGAAACTCACTAGTACACATTTTAAAATAGTTACTGCCTGTTGTTATTCTGTCTTAAAGCCTGATATAAATGCTTTGTATGTATTTAGTGTACATACCCAGTTATATCAATCAGAAGTTATTCGTTACTTTTGACACTAAGTTGAAATTGTAGCATGGAAAAGACTACAGATTTGCCTAATCAGTGTCTCAGAATGCCTGGGGACTGGCCTCTTGCTCCAAGGTCCAGATTCTCCAAAGTAGCAGTCTATAGCTTCAAGAGATGGGTGATAGAGATGCAGGAATGGACAGCACTGAAACAATGTGCCTACTGCGGAGTGATAGCCAAAGCTAGAGTAAATAAATGCACAGCACAGATTAAAGTAAGTAATGAATGTTATAGACAAATAATGTCAGCTAGAGGCTAAGAGCTGCTTAAATCAAGGAATCGAATCAAGCTTTGTTGATTTGAGACAGTGAAGAGCCATCTGTGTCAGGACTGGAGAGATGGCTCAGTAAGTAAAATGCTTGCTTCCAAGCATGAGACCCTGAAATCAAATGCTAGAATCCATGTTTAAAAACAAACGAACATGGTATGGCAGTGTGCTTGTCATCCCAATGCCGGGTAGCTGAAACAGACAAGATATCTATGCTAGTTCACCAGCCACAGACCCTGTTTCAAAGAAATAAGATGGCTGGCACCTGAGGAATAGCCCCCAAGTTTTTCTCTATACTCCACAGGCATACATACACGTGATCATACACACTCTTTGTGCTGCCTGACCAACATACAGAGGCAGATGACATGACACACAGAGAGATCCCTGTGTCAGTGGATAAACCTCTAAAGTCCATGTATCTATAATATGTTGTAAATAGTTACAACCCAGTAACAAAAAGAAGCCCAATTAAATTGGTCAAAGGACAGCAAGAAAGGGTAGATGTATCAAGGAAGGATGAATGATTGGAAATGTTATGATGAACAATTAATATATAATAGTTATAATTAAAAATTCTTAAATGCATCTAAATTTTTTAAGTAGAAAAAAGATATGCACAGACATTTTCCCAAAGATGATATACACATGACACGATTGCACACAAGGTGACACTTAGTATCACTAGCCACAAAGAAACACAAATTGAAACCAAAATGACATGTCACTCTATACCCACATGACTTGAAAAAAAACACAAAGAGAAAAAATAAGTTCTCACAAGGACATGAAGAAGTTTGTACATAGATGGTAAGAATGTAAATTGGTCCAAGCACATCCACTATTACCTCAAATAATCAAGCCCAGAGTTGCAGTCAATCAACACTCTAACTATGAGCTTCATACATGAGAATAAGCACACACACACACACACACACACACACACACACACACACACACACAACAGACACACAAATTAGACCCAAGTGTTCTTAGCAGCATAATTCACAGTTGCCAACATGTTAATACAATCCTAGATTCTATCAATTAATGAATGAAATAAAGATGTAGTATAGTTAATCAATGGAATATTATTTGCCAACAAAAGTAAGTGAAATATTGATATGCACTAAAATAGAAACAAGCTTTGAAAAGCTTCCTAAGTGGAAGAAATCTGATACAAAACCAGCACACTGTATGATTTCAACTACATGAAATGTTCAGAAGAGACATCTCAACAGACATAAAGTATATCACTGGTTGCCTAAAATTGATAAAAAGATTTGGGAAGATGCTAAGTAAGGACAGAAGGTTTGAGAGGAAATAAAAATGTTCTAAACTGACCATTGGTAATGGATGCACAACTTAGCACAAACTAAGGGCTACCAATCTCACTGTAAATGAGTAGAGTGTGTACTGTGTGAATTAGATCTAATCTGTATCTGCTTAAAGCCATGCAGACCATTTAATAGATTTGCATTTTATTTTAAGCATGATAGGAAGTTATTAAACTGCTTTAGACAGAGGTATGGAGCAGGGTAGTCAGCTTCAAGACAAGAAGTAAACAACAGGGCATGAGGAGATAGATTGGAAGGATGTTAACCATGAAGAGAAAACTCACAAAACCTGTTTTGCCTCCGGTATAAAACAAAAATATGAGGTGGAATGTATTGAAGAGAAATGAGATGTCTGCTGCCTGCTAGGACCTAGTTCCTCTCTGGTCACTTCCTTCCACAGATGTAAACTCTGGAGAGAAGCCAGTGTCATCATTTGGCCACCCATTCCTGCAAATGGCTGCAGCTGAAGAAACAGCATTCACTTTCCTTTAACCCTCCTAACTGCCTGCATCTTTTATGATAGCTTACTTTCCAGAGGGCATCCCCAAGCTCTTCTGAGTCTATATGTCTCTCTTGTTAGGTAGAAGCCTTAATTTTAATCTCATTGTATAAATGTGGTTAGTAATAAAAGCTGATATGCTAAAGGGACACACAGTTGAAGGCTTGCATTTCACACTAGGTAAAAAAAAAACAACTGTGCAGGCTCGTCCTAATGGTGCTGCTCATCCTAATACTTACTGCACATCTCCTTGAATCTGTACCTTCTTCTGGTTGGATGTAGAGGAAGAGGCCTCTTCTATCTATGAGAGGGTTTTCCAAGATGCTCCCCTTGCATTTGTACTCTGCCTCCTCTACTTATTCTTTCTCTTAAATTCTTATCATTCTGCTCCGTCTCCACATATCCTCCTATGTATAGTCAAACTTACTGAAATCAAGAAACTTTCTTTTTCTTATTTAACGTTTTCTAAACAATGGACATCTAGCTTTCAACCTGATTCCACTGATGCTACCAGTGGGTTATCAGTCATTTTCTGAGCAGCTTGCAGTACTGTCCTTCCTAGTTTCCAGATGCCAGGCACATTGTACACATTGACCTATGCCTCTGGTACTTGCTCATTAGTGCTTTCTAGCTCTGCAGTTCTGGGCTTGCCTTCTACACAGCACAAGTCCTACTGCTGTCTACTCTCTGCTTGTTCTTCCTGCCCTGCTGTGAGCATTGTGCATCCTCATCTATTATCCTCCCTGCTTAGCAAGTTAGTGGAACCCAACAGATTCTCACGGAGTCTGTTGAATGCATAGATTCAATATTGCTTAAGTGTTTTCTCTACAAGATCTTGTATGATACCACCTCTAAGGAAGAGCACGGGTTCTGATCACAGCCATTTGTTCTTGAGGCTGCAGCTTCATCTTTTGAAGGATGGATAGAACAGGCTGCTCTTGAGCCCTGCATTTTAAGGCTGAGTGTTTGAGTGGAACTGCACCTGGCCACAACCAGTTTTAACAAACCTACTGTCATGTGAATTCTGATCTGTTTGCATTGCTTTGCCCTGTACTGACTCGTGAGTGCTCAGGGCCATGCGCCCAGGCTTGTGTTTATTGTCTAGACCAATCTAGACACACAAATATTTCCTAGCTAACCAATTATGTATATAACCTAAGCATCCCTTTACCTTTGATATTTATGCTAGTACATCTCTCCCTGGGCATTAAAGTAAATAATGCAAACAAATTATTTAAAATATTATCCAGTTGAAGTAACTATTTTAACTCTGGGGCACTCAATGGGCATCAACCTAAGATTTACAATTTCATAATTAGAACAATTCATTCTTAAATTATTTTTTCTCTTAACAAACATTTCAGTAATTCTTAGTAATGTTCTGAGTTTTCTGTTGGTCAATAAGAAGAACAAGTAGCTTTTAATATAGTTTATCTTCTAAAGGATTTTAGTCAAATCTTGCTGTCCTTTTATGTGTTATTATATTTTCGGCATGGCATTTGTAAAAGATTAAAAGCTACCCTCGGGTTAAATCTGTAATAATTTAAGGAAACTATGTAATTATTTTAATTTACATATTAATTAAGAGTACTGCAAAAGCAAAAACTGTGATGTGTCTAAGCAGACGGTAGCCTATAGAACAGGGTTTCAAGCACTTGTCTAGAAAGAAGAGTGGAACTTTCTTCCAAGTGAAACTTAATGATAACACAATTGAGAACACTTGAAAGCAGAGCATTCCCTCAGTGCCATGTCTCTTCCCAGGGTCACAGTGCCTGGCCTCAGCTGGTCCTGCTCTTGCAGTCATGCACAGAGTCATGGCAGTGCATGGCAGAGCAGGCCCTTCACCCTGCACTGGTGAAGACCAGTGCAGCTTTCTGACCTGCAGGTAGCAGAGGAAAACTAACTTTGGGCTATTTACTGTTGAATTGCTGTAAAATACTACTATTTAATGCTCTGTTGGGTAGTTAGCTTTATGTCGGTATGATATTATTATTATCAAAATATGCAGAGTTGTAATTTAATTCTGAGTATTTGTGTTTATACTCACAGACATGAGATTTTTCTGTATGAGGCCAAATGTTTAAATCTTAATTTAATATTTAGGTTGCACCTAAAGTCCATGTGTTGCTTAATAAGGGCTATTTCTGTTATCAGGGTTAATTGGCATGGTCAATATCTGTCTGAGAGGTATCATGAGTGCTTATGCTGCCTTTAAATTATTTTTCAGATTCATGTTTTAATTATAAAAAGTTCACAGTTACAGAATTTGGGGGACCGAAAGGACACCAGAGGTCATCCTTAAAGTGACAGATGTTGATGATAAGAAAAATAAAGCAGCTTGTCAGGTCACTTCATCAGATTCATTTAATGTCTTAATGATATTTAACTATAATAGAATGCAGATGTACCTGGGACCCAGCATCATTTGGCAATTACACTGCTGACACTGTTCTGAATCTTTATTTCAGAGACCGTACACGGGGAAAGATTGAGAGCACGGGCTCTCATCTCTCAGGTGACATGAGAAACACTCTCATGGCTTAGTCTCCATTGCTTCCTCTGTAAAAATAGACATTATTATTCTGAATAATAAATGAAGCCATACATTAAAGAACTTAAAACAGAAGCTGTCTTTAAAGCAGGCACCTGGTGGATGTGGAGGGTTATTGTCAAATAGAGTCAAGTCATATAGTTCACTATTGCCATGAAAAACTTTTATCTGTGCAATGTTGGTATTAGAAATTCTCTTCTACGTTTTCAAAATTCTAGAATATAATTCTCTGGATGATTCCATGGGGTGTGGGGAGAGAGAAAGAGAGACTGAGAAATACATTGACTGTGTATGTGCATGCTTCTGTTATCTGATGAAGCCAAGTCCTAGACTCCTGTGGCTTCTCCAAGTTCCCTTAGGTTGACTCTCACTCTGTTGAGAATTGTGTGTACACAAAGCCAGGCCATTGGGGTATTAAGGCTGATAAAGTCAGATTATGGAAGAAACATTCCCACAGAAGTAAGTGATTCAGACATGGAAGCTCACCCTGTTTATAGTTCAGAAATGTTTATAGTTGCAGGAAAAGGTCACATAAGACTCCTGCTGTGGGATTTCATACCAAAACAACATAGTCAAAATACTTGGAAATATGGTCTTTCAACCAAAAGGCTGGCGTCAAAATGCGTAATTTATTTTACAACTCAATATCTTAGGCTGTAAGGTTATTTAACTAAATATTTTCAGAAAAATAGAAATAAATGTTCCACACTTTAGAAAGACTAGGTGAGATATACTGAATTTATCTGTTAAGATCAAAATAACAAATGACTGGAAGGTTTTTGTTTTTTTGAGCTTGAAACCTGCCCTTGGGGAGGGTAATGACAGAGCTTTAATCCCTAGGAAAGAATTCCAAAATTCATCATAGAAACTAGGATCATCTTTCATGAAGTCAGAAAAAAAAAGGAAAATTAACTTCCCCTACCACTGAAAATAACCATCATAGCAACTCAATCCCTATTCTTCCTTTTCCCCAGGTCTGACATTCTGCAGATGACCGCCCTTATTTGTCCCTACATGTTTTCCAAAATATAAAAGTGAAATAGAGTCCCAAGGGCACTGTACTTGAAAGGTTATGAGAGTTAGAGAATTTTAACCATGCCTGCCAAATCAGCAGATGGCTTGTGATTATAATTATATGCATCAATAAAACGAATAATCTTTACAAAATTTGAATTTCTGCTAAAGGAAGGGATTTAGTAAGCAGATGCAACAGAATGCATTTCTTTAACCCTTTTGGGAGACACTGGTATCTTTCACCCACACAAAAGCACCAAGGGCTCCGTGTGCTGAGGTTGTGTGCTCACATTTGTGTCCTCTTTCTGGGGCAATCATGGTGTCAGCCTCAGTCTTTTCCTGATTTGATTTTCTTTGGGGCATATTTCATCTTCACCTCTTTTTCACCCCTTAGAATAGAAATAGTAAGACTAATTCTCCACAACTGTTTGATATTTGGAGGAGGAAAATGTAAAAGAGGTACACACTTTCATTCAAATTCATACCAAATCCACCACAGAAACAAGCAGTGTGTCTTTCCAACTGATGATTGCTTACAAATCAGCTTTTCAATAGCAAAATTCTTCTTTTTCTGTTTTCATATTCTCTTTCATTTTTATCCCAGAAAAGAAAATGCTGTTTATTCCTTTTTAAACAATTAATCATTTCATTTTGGTCTGGTTCTGCATAATAGTGTAACCAACAGTAGCTAAGTTTTGCTCAAGCCAAGTGCAAATTTACTCAAATAGATATTAAACATGTGTGCATGTGTGTGACACATTAAAAAAGAATAGTTAGAAGAAGGTAGGTTTTCCAAACCAGCATTTAGCCATTCTTTCTGCATGAGGAAAACCTCATAACTTAGGAAATTAAATTACTCTATGTAACTTTAGAGTTGCAAAAGGTCTGGAAAATACAACCACAAGAATTCATACTTTGTGTTTATCAAGTTGCAGTGTCAATGTTTTTCATGGAATTGCCCAGTGCGGTCCCTCACTAGGCTCAATGAACAAGTTTCATCAGCAAAGCTAGAAGCACGTTAAAGAGTTTTTAGCAAACAAGGCATATATCTCTAGCAACTTTTTATTAATAAATTATCAACCACATAAACTAAAGTACCCCAGTTTGAAAAGCTACCCTAATATTATACTGAACTGTATATAAAGTACAAATAACAATTTAAAGATTTTGAAGGGATTGGTATTTTTTATGAGTCTACAAATTCTCCCATATGCACAGGATATCTGAAACCAGAAAATTTTCCTTAGCAACAACACTCTCCCAAAACCAGAAACTTTTTTCCCCTGAAAAGCTCATAGATTTGTTACAATACTTGACAAAACAACATTCCAATATTGTGATGCAGAGTAGTATCTATTAGTGGTTATTATTATGGAATTTTATCCATTATTATAAAACACTCAGGAATAAATGAGGCTTAATTATCATTATATAGATAAAAGGTAAAATAAAGTACTTTTAAATATAAATTTGAAGAAAACATTAATACTTAATTCAAGAGTTAAATGAAAAGAAATAGTGTAAGTGAAAACCTAAATAAATCCCAATATGGAAAGAAATTAAAATTAATAAAAATTAAGATTAAACTGTAGTCTCAATGGTTAAGAAACTACTATAATTACTTAAATTATAGATGTTTCACTTTACATTTAAATTCCAGTAAATATTTCTTACATTAAGTTTATGCTGAAATACAATAGAATTCTAATATGGTCTTTTAAAAGTTACTAAACAACTATGTAAAATTCAGTTTAGCCGCATATACTTGCCATACACTTACAGTCTAAGCACGTTACCGTAGATTGGTGTGAGCACCCAGCCACATAAAGTGGAATTGACCCAATCCTTCAAACAATTTCACAGAACTGGGACCTCTGAAAGTGAAGAGAGGACAGAGTTCTATACCGTAGGAGTGGAGAACAGTAACTGTGATGTGGCCTGTTGTGGCATCCACTTGCTTTGTGAGCTTCCAGCACAAGTTCAAAACTGCAATCAGGATACACCAGGGGCATGATATAACTTATCGTGTTTATGTTCTCACAATATTTATTTTCTACTACTATCCTGGGCCCCATTAAACAGACCAAGAGAGTGAGGTTTAAGAAGTTAAAACAGCCAGCAACACACACTGAATGGAAAAAGTAGGGTTCAAGCGTATGATTCTCTGCGATGATGGAAAACCCCTGCCCTTTCCCTAGGACATGTTGCTTGTATCTCTTAGTGGATTCCTGGGTGTAGCAAGAATCCTACCCTGCTCATGGCTTGTATGAAAATTTCATGACTGAACAGTTTTAAGACTCATTTGTTAACTAAGTAACTGAAGTAAAAGTTCATTAAAACAAAGTTTCTTTTTCTCAATACAATTCAAACTCTACAAATTCTTTAAAGAAAGGCGTCATCTAACACTAACACAACTAAGTAGTTGCTAGGAGGTATAGGTATATGTGATAATTATATATTATAAATATAATAATGTAGTTATATATAGTATAATATACAGAATCCTTTAAATACAATACTTGTAGAAATAAGTTCACATAAACTAAAAGTAATGACCTATGCCCTCTTGTTTTAATTACAGCACAGCCCTAATTTGCTTTGAATGATAAACATTACATTTTATCGTAAAGTAAATCTTTTTAGTCTTATCTTCAGAGAAGCAACTTACAGACTTCAGTCAAGTTTGCCATACTTTGCTGTACCAATGAGGATAGGAGGAAAACAGTTATGTCAGCCAAAGGACTGTATGCTTTCTGAAACGTTCACTCTTGTATTAACAGGACAAGCATTAGCAACTATGGAAAAAGAAATTATAACACAGGTGATTCAGATGAAAAATGTTCAGCACAGCAAGAATTGCAGAGTGCTTACACTGCCTGTGAGAACAAACTGTTGGCATAACTCTGCCTTAACCTAAAATTTCTAGGAAGCAAATGTGGCCATTTTCAGATGGCTCTCTGTTTTCTATGATTCCAACCACATGAAAGGCATGCTGAAGGAATGGCATTTAGAATTTTCTCAAGTTAACTAAATCAAAGCACATCTTTCCTGCTCATTTTCACTTGGAATCAGTAAGACGACATTGATCCTTTTCATGAAATTTACTTCCTTCAAATTCTAGTTGCTTTGAAAAAAATTGAAGTATACAATACACACTATGCACAAGACATGTATTAGTCTTAAATTATATAATGAAAGCTGAGAACACATTTGTAATAGGAAAAGTTCTTCAAGACAAAAATAAAAAGAAGCGTGTAATATCTGATCTCTTAGACCATATCATGAACCTATGTTATGAATCTCATGATTATTACGTACATATCAAAACATTTCTATATCCCTATACAAATAAAAAAAATTGTCAGCACAAGCACTGCAAGTTAGCAAACTGATCTCTACATGAGCAGATGACTATGAGATGCCAGTCTAATATTAAATGCAGTGCCTTTAAAAATTGAATCCTCACCCTGATAATATGAATGCATCCATTTACAAATACAACACTATGTTAACAATACTTTTAAATGTTTTCTGTGAGATCATCAAGAGTTCATCATGCCATTGGCAACCCACTCAGCTGACAGTTCTTAGAATAAAATATTTAATTTACCTGAACGTCTTGTAACAAAATCATCCTCTCTTGAGCTAAACATCCTCAGAATATCAACATCTAAGCCAGACAGACATTTCAGAAAGGCAAATCAGACTTTCTGGCAACTCCCTGCTGCCATA
This sequence comes from Acomys percivali, assembly GCA_907169655.1. Taxonomy (NCBI): domain Eukaryota; kingdom Metazoa; phylum Chordata; class Mammalia; order Rodentia; family Muridae; genus Acomys; species Acomys percivali. The sequence goes on along the minus strand of OU015743.1, from coordinate 76,093,831 downwards.
TTTCTCTAAAAGGACCCTGCAGTGTTACACTTCCAATACTGCAAATGCATTTTTCCCAAGGAAAGAGTAAGCCAGTGCAGCTTCGGTGTCAGAGAGCTTTGATTTTTTTCCCCCCTCCAACTACAGCAAGCAAATCACCACTGTTCCCATTCAATAGAACATACTACAGTGATTCTTATTTCAATATTTGAGAAAATGAAAATGTCTGAGCAAACGAAGAGTTTTTATTTTCTTGGTTTGCTGTGTTTGGTTGAGTGACTGATTTTTTTTAAGACACTGATTCTCTCATACATAATATTGAATACACATTAAGGGTTGGAATAATTTCATCACGTCAAGAACGAACTTCACCAGTCCCATCCATGCCCTGAGTTTCCTTTGTGGTTTACAAGCAGGAGGACAAACTAAAATTAAAGTTGCCCCATGCTTTTGAAAGTTTTCAAATCTAGACACACACACCTGAACAGTAGCTATCCGTCAGTGCCTCTTCATCTCCAACAAATACCCACCTCTCCCATTTACGCTCACTTGCCATTTGGGATGCACTGGACTTCTGAGATTCACAAACTTTTGCGAAACAGCAAAACAATACAGCAATAACGTCAGAATCAGAGCACTGGTCACTGAGGCAATATTTCTAGAAGTAATAGCAAAATCCCTTCCTCTGGACCCACTTGTCCAGAAACGGACTTTCGGCCCCACGGTTAGGCTCAGATTTGTTCCACTTTCTCCCTAGGGCTTAATTGCCAGCCTGACTTACCGGTGCCTCCTAGCCTTTGTTCTGCTTCTCACGCTGACATCAGGGAAGCAGTGATGTAGAATAAAGCAGGGTGGGCTAGGTTAGTCCAGTGTTTGTGTCGTTGTGTGGTGTGCGGGGACACTCTGTGATACTCTAGTGAGCTGTAAGCTTTTTTTTGTAGGCTTTGTGTCATTTACTTAACGACCAATCTCATTAGCTGCCAGGGTACAATGGGCTGATGCATTTTCTATGTACATACTCTACACAGTGACCCTCAAGGTTGCCGAAGGTCTATTTAATCAGTCAAATGCTGAATATATTTGCAGTAAATCACTAAAAAAATAAAAAGTCTGGGACTACCGAGGTATCTCACAGACTTAATATTTACCCGTGCTTATTCAGAGGTAATAAAATGCATGCATATTGAGGCAAAATGAAAGTAGACCAGGTGGATACAAATTGTCTGCTTTGCACTGATAACCTTAATTTTATGAAACTTTCAGAATCAAAAGTATTTTCTCCTAATAAGGAACCCAGAGTTGAAATTTAATTTCTGTCTTAGCTTAATCACATTAAGCAAGACAGAACAACAAACAAACAAAAAAAAAACCAGTTCCCTGTGCAGCTTCTTGCTCACAGCTCACTCCTGCCTCAGTCAGACCCCTTGCCCAAAACAGCCTCAGAACTGGCAAAGTTGTGTTCCTGCCCCTTTCACTTCCAAGGTAAAAAACCCTTTTAGCTCCTATGAAAAATGAAATGCTGAGAGCCCTCTGAATGACGACAGCTGTCCATAAGTATCAGGGAAAGCTCTATTGTCCATGTGTCCCTGGGTAAAATGAATACTTTACAGCAGAGGCTGTTCAGCTTGGCTGAAGAGTGTGGGGAGAAGGGGAGGAGGTCACTGGAGATTTCGCACACTAATTTAATCTGGGAAAAGGACAGGCTCCGCATCTCCCCTGAACAGACTGGCAGCAATCTGGGCCCCCACAGAACTATCTCCTCTTGCCTGTGCTCTATTTATTCCTTATCTCTGTTTACCAACCGCTAGGTCCCTTTCATTCACACCACGAGGCAGTTTTCCTACTATCAGTCAGCAGCTGACACTGTGGAAGAGCCTCAAAGGCAAAAAGGGGGGGAAAAAAGATCAAAACTAAACCAAAGCTGTCTAAACAATGCAACAGTACAAGTAAATGCATAAACCCTGATTCTTAACCCAGCACACAGGGTACACACAGAACCTTTACAGTAAACCCAGCATACACACCACAGTGAGCTGTGGGCCGAGTTAGAAGGCTAAACACCATTCCTGAAATCATCAACCAGAAAAAAAATGGCTAAAATGTACACTGGTTACTGAAACAGCCTTAGTCTTAGGGACTCTCTTATCTCTAGCACGGATCAATTAACTGGCAACCAGGAAGTATTTACCTTGCCAGAAAAGGTGAGCTGTCTGTTTCTAAGGGAAACCTAGCTCTCATTAAAATGTTAGCAGTTAAGAAAATCTGTTAAGGTGATTGCAGTTTAAACATAATCCACACAAACTTTCCATACCTGATCATGCTGATTGAATATGGTTTGAGAAATGTGAAATCAAAACTCCATTACACTCATAGAAAGATACCGTAGTCTTTTATATAATCCATTCAACTAAATCTTATGTCCATATCATACAGATTTTTAACACTTATAGCTAATGTCACCGAGGAGACAGAAAAAGACTTCAGGTACAACTTCCTAATCTTTTTAAACCAGGCTGCTGAGTATGGCTGGAAAGAGAGACTAGACAAGAAATGTTAAGGGGATAAAGTGGGAGAAGAAAACACATGCTATTGACCTTCCAACCCTTAAGTAGATAGAAAATTTCAATCTAAGATATGATCTATTATAGTAATGGTAAGTACTAAATATTTTTTGCTATTTCTGCAAATAAGATAGGATGTCTTATAAATGTCACTGGAGGAGGTATTCACTTAAATGGCATATTTAGGTTCAAACATAGATGCTTATGTACATATGGTAGGTAGACACACACATACTGCCTCCTATAGACACATATGAAATATGAGAAATCTTCTCTTTTATATTGCCCATAGTTCCCTTGCTTCAAAACTGAGACTTTAAACTTCCCTGAGTGTTTTATAGCATGGAACTAATTCAAAATGATTGGCTATTGTCATAAAAATCAACATCATATTGACTCAATCATGAAGACCTTTACCAAAAAGGGAAGATAACGTAGCTCATTATCTATGATGACAACAGGACCACATTTCAGTGTGTTTCCACCTATATGCATTATGAGCAGTGAAGTCTTTACTACTTGGATCCTTTTTTCCAAATGAATTAATGAATTAAATTTATCCTTTCACCAGCTGCTAGGCAGCAGATGGAACCATTTCTGAAGCCTTGTTGAATTCAATCCATAAAACTCATTTCCTAGGATTAGCAGTCCAAAGTTTCTTTTAATGTTTATATACCACTTGGGATTTTGAATTTCATGATGTTAAACTTTCAACTTAACTATTCTTTTGCATTTCATATCAAACAATTATGATCTTTTGGATTTCTATAGCAGAAATGTAAGGTCACATAAGGATAAGAATTAATTTTACGAGCAATGAATTACTGTAAGTTGCATTTTTCGATATGTCTGTCCTCACTGCTATAAGCCACAGAGCCTGTTCCCAGCATGCTTCAATGATGATGGCATGGAATTCTATGACTGGTAGTTGTGAACTTTATTTATTTCCACTTAAATAGTTTAAAGCTGCAAACAAGAACACTAGTTAACTTTATTAAAGTTCAGAAAGTTTAAACTGTTTCTGAGCTTTTTATTTTAGCTATATGTCAGATTGCTGCATTATCTTAAAAATTCTATGTTGACTAGGTTTATTTCTGTCATAGGAATATAATCCTAACTTTTAAAAATGGGGATAAGCCAATTACATGGACAGAGAGAATTGAATTTTAATAATGGTTAACTTTTCAGAAGCTAGCTACCTTGGACAGCTCCAAGCACCTCTTGTCTTTCCTGTCACCTGCAGTGGTTTCACAAGGAAACACAAATGTTTAAATCTTTCCGACTAGTATGATAGCAGGAGAACGGCAGTCACTATAAAAGTCTCATTTAAACACAACTGAATTCGACCCCTGTGGAAGGTTCCAAGTACTTTACAGGTTTCAGATACAAATCCCATGTGCTCCAAGGCACGGTGGATCCAAGTTTAAAATATTAAAGCCTTTGAGCTTAGATGATGCTCTTGCTGTAACGCAGATATGACTAAGAGAAGGGTGAATTGCTCTTCTGTGTGACAGTGATTTCCGCTAATTTGGCATAAGAAATCTATATTAATCTAATACTGGAGTAAGCCAAGAAGGCCACATAATAATTGCCACTGAGTAATTGAATATTTAGAATGAGGTAAAATGGAAACATGGACAATCTTAGGTTACAGCATAAAACTACAATACTATGATGGCGATATTGGCAAAAAAAAATTAAAGTTAGAGAAAGTCTAATTTCAATCCTATTTTAGATTCTGGATTTATTTCCAGAGAAATACTTGCTTATTATAAGAACAGTATACAAAATTATATCGAAATAAATTTCTTTTTAATTTATTGGATTTTATAGTGCCAATTAGTCTATAAGGTGATGAGATACAACCTTTTTTTGGACACAATTCACTATTCCTAAAAATTAAAACAAGACTAGAGCAGTTACATTAAACACTTTGCCCATCAGCTGCTGTGTTCTCTGAAACTGAAAGAAAGCACAGTACACCCTTTCAGGAAACTTCTATTATCCCAAAGTGCATTAAAAAAAGCATTCTTAACAGGTGTTTTGTTGACAAAAAATATATAAGCTAAAGTGCTGCTCATCAAAGTATGTGAAAGTTTTCTCTAGGTAATATTTCATTGAAATCACCCTTCTGTAAAATTTTGTTCAAGGTTAATATTAAGTCCCTCATCCTCCTGCCTATAAAACATTGTTCTTTAACTTCTGAACAGTGTTCTGACATATCCATCTATCAAAGATGAGCTGTATCATTTTTTAGAGAGACTAGTATTATTTGATTCTCTAAATATTCAAATACAATATTATATATCCCAACTTATGAATTTAAATACTTCAGAAACTGCCCACAAACTTTTTCTCTTATATGTTGTTAAAACCTATATTCTGACTTTTCACAAAGAATCCACAAAACCTTTTTTTAGGTAATGGCTATCAACGCAAAATTGCACTAACAACTCAGCATTGCAAAGATTTCAATTCTAAATAAAGACTTGTAAGACATGAGATCTCACTGATAATTTTTGTGACCTCATCAATTAGTTTTACTTAACTTTTCTGCATAGAAAAAAGAGTGTACTGTCTCATATCAAATATTTTCTGTTGCAAATTCACCTATTTTGAAAATATACAGGAACAAAGGCAGTAGCTGACACGGCTTAAATGAAACTGCACCGTGACATTTTATTCTGAACTCTTTCTCAACATCCCATTTTTGGAGGAGAGTGAGAAAGTGGAGGTGGGTGGTGGTGAATGAATTTAAAATCATGGCAGATGTACATCACAACAGAAACCAAAGCAAACAGCAGTAAAAACCATGGGCACTTTAGCCTTTAGAAGCAGCACCCCCACATATCCCCACTCACCCACCCACCCAGTCAGAAACAAGTAGCCGTTAACAACTCAAGACCTGGAAACTTGCTCACCATCTGAGCTCTTAAACACCAGAGTAAATAGAATTTGATAAAAAGTTTTAAACTTACTTTGTGTGTGTGTGCTTCCAAAACTCTTTCTCTCCTCCCTGGTGTGCTGACAGGAAACACTAAAGCTGTTGCCGTGAAAGGTAGTTTCCATGATATGACATCCAGTGCCTTGGACTGCGTGGAGATAAGCACCTGCGTGGAGCCTCCTTACGTCACACCTCCCTATTCAGACCTTCTCAATATGACCCACATTTGCACATCAACAGCCTCATGCGCACACACAGATTTTTTTCGGCTCTGGGCCCAAAACTTTCACTTTAATTTTCATCACATGATTGCTGTGGCATATGTCCTTCCAAACCGCCCATATATCAGTCATCATGCAAATGAGATGGAATATCACTCCTCTGCAGCAGATGGCCAGGGATGATAACAATGGCTCAACAGAGGAGATTCAATGTCCCTGACTTTATCGCCACGGCAACAACAACCTAAAATATATGTAATGGAAGTGGTGCTTATTAATTTTGCAGGCTCGAGTGTTCTGATTTTGTGAGTGAATGGGCTGAGTTAAAAAGGGGGCTGTGTCCTCCTGCCTCTAGAAGACTATCTATAAAAGCCAGGGACCTGGAAATTATTTTCAGTGACTAAGAAGGCAACAGCCTAGCAATTATTTGAGTAATTAGGTGTAATTCCTCCCTGTAGGCCTTGTACCCTCCTGCGCTTGCTTCACAGAAGCTCACGAATTAGACAGCACCGATACTGAAAAGAAAAGTGCCTCAAGATACAGCAGGAGAGCTTGCAGGAGCTCTGTCACTTGGCCTCCACCAGGCTTGGTAAACACAAGCCCCAAGCTATAAGTAAATAGAGGCCCCACTTCACAAACACAGACCAATTAAAATGACAAAGGCAGCCACACTTTGGGGTGGAGCTTAGCCTCCTTGTGAGTGGCACACAGAATAGTCTCTGGGTTCAGGCACAGAGCCGGTTTCCATGACTGGCTGTCAGGATTGGACAGGAACATACACAACTCTCACTCAGCAGGCTGTGTCTTTCTCATTAGGGGACTCTCTTTCCCCCCACAGGTCTACTTTTATTCCAGACTCTAGTGAATATTCCATAGACGTGCCACTCCTAACTGCATCAAAAAATGTAAATCACAGAAAAATGAATCAATTCTTTAAAATCTGCAACAAGCCCATTTGTGTTTGAAAGGAATGACTACCTAACTGCCAGGCCCACTGGGGGCATTTCTACAACACACAGAACTAAAGGGGATGGAAAAGCTCTAAATATTATCCTGGAAACTTTTAAAAGCATTTGTTAAGACATTTCATATTGGCAAATAAAAGCAACTTTTTCCTTATAGGGCAGAAACATGTATCAAAACTTTTGAAGCTACGGCTTACTTTTTTCATTGCTTTTAAGAAAAAGCACTATGGAAATATCATTTAATACAGGAAAACCAGATTTTGCCACTAATTTAAAGACAGAAATTAATAAAGAACATGCACCTCTCGAAGAGGCTAGCTGAAAAGTAAAAGAGACCTGAGACTTCCCATCTAGTAACTCCCCAAACCCCAGACACTGCCATGAGGCCTCTTTCCCAGGGAATCCACTCTCTCCAGGAGCACTTACTGCCCTCGCTTGAAACAGATCCTCAAGTCTGTTTTAGAAAAAAAAAGGGGGGGTGGGGGGGCAAGGAGAGAAAAAAGAAAAAGAAAAGAAAGAGAAGCTAGTGACAAAAGCTAGTCACTCTGTACATCACATACAGAAAGGGGTGACAATCTAACTTTTAAAGTAGTTACATTTCCCACCTGGGTGGGGGCAGGTGCTCTGAGGTTCTCCTTCTGTCATAAGATATTGCTTAATACCAAATTTTCAATACATTTGGTGTGCTCGACATAATCAGTTGCCTAGTGCATAATTTCATTGTGCTATTTAGAGGCATCAGTCCAAGATAAGGGCATTTTGATAGTAGCACCTTCCCAGTGTAAAACGTCCCACACAAGCAGTGTACAGAGAGCATCAGCTTTACTCTAAAGGACTCTCTGCTGAGCTCCCAGGGACTCCATCAACAGCACACGACACGCATGCTGGTGCTCAGGTATTACATAAAAAGGAGACAGAGTTCCTAGAGAAATTCCAGGGACTTGACCAAATTAGGCACCATTACTAGACAGTATATGACTGAAACAAAATCATGGCCCATCAGAAATTTTAAAAAACAACTTTTATTTACAAAGGTATATGATATAGCATACTGTTTATTCATTTACAAAAAACATCATTGTGATTCAGCCATCATTATTACAACATAAGATATTTCTATCACTCTCAAGAGATATGCCATAGCTAATAGCAGTCACTTTTTACTCCCAATTTTCTCACTCAAGATCACATAAACACTCCCCTACATTTTGCCTCTATACATTTTCCTACTTTCAAAATTTTTTAAATGCCAGGGTCATACAATCACTATTTTGTTCTTTACTACTGATCAATATCACTTATGGTTTCATGCACTTTTTTTCATGTATTAGCTGTTTATTAACTTTAATGCTGATTAATATCTTATTATTTGAGTAAAACATTTAATTTTTCTACATACCAGATGATAAACATTTGTTTTCATTTTTCTTGCATGTGTACCCAGGAGCAGAATGGCAGGATCACTTAGTAATTTCCACAGCTGTGTGAGAACTAAGGAATTGTTTTGAAGGGTCATAATTCATGATTCGTATTTGTCAACAGTGTTTGAGAATTCCGACATCCCAACACCTTGTCAACACCGTTTGTTAGCTGGCTTAACTATGGAGATCTCTTAATGGATGCGAAGTGCTGTCTCACATGGTTTTGACTGGCATTCTGTATGACCAATGCCTGAGCATCTTCTCTAATAACACCCTCTTGTTAGTCTTCCATACATCGCGATTTTGGAACTGTCTAGTCAGACATTTTTCCGATTTTGAAATTGTGGTGTTTTATTTTTATTACTGGATTATACAAATTCTTTACATATGTGTTTTAGATGCAAGCTTCTTACCGGGTAGATGATTCACCAACTTAATTCCCACTCTATGGGTTTCTCTTCATGTCCTTCATGCATTCTTTTGAAAAGAAAAGTTTCTAGTTTGGCTGAAGTTTAATGTAAGGATGTTTCTTGGTTTACTTGCATTTTGATGTGACATCTAAAAACTATTGTCAAATTCAAGCTGATAAAGATTACTTCTGTGTTTTCTCCTTAAGAGTTCTGTACTTTTTACTGTTTCACTTAGGCCCTCTATTGATTCTGAGTTACCATTCTGAGCATGGCATGAGGTAGCGAGCTAACTGCCTCTATATATGTGAATCTACTTATCAAAGTACTGTGTGTAGAAAAGAGAATATTTTTCCTTATGGAACAGTTTTGTCACCATTACTGAAAATCCATTGGTCATTCAGATTTATATCTGGACTCTAAATTATACCTCATACATCTGTGTCTGTTTTCATTCTGGTAGCACATTGTTAATTACATTAGCTTTGTAGTAAGCTTAGAAATTGAGAAGCATGAATTATCCACAGGTGTTACTTTTTGTTGGGATAGCTTTAGTTGTTGTGGGTTCCTCCATGTTCCATCTTATTAGAAGATAATCTGGGATTGGGTAAGGAACACACCCACCTGATCCTACAGCTGGTAGGACACAGTGGTACACAGCAGGCCCTCCAGTCTATGCAGAGAGTCCACATCCCTTTGAGCGGTGCTTTGTCGTACTCACAGGAAGTTGTATACCTAGCTTGTTAAGTTCATTCCTATGTACTGTATTCTTTTGGAACTTATTGAAAACAGATTTAGTGTTTCACCTTTATATCTTGTTTGCTCCCTGTTCCTGTAAAGAAAGACAACTGAAATCTGTACTTTAACTTTGTGAATTGCTATCTTACTAGACTTTTTTTTAGCTCCAATACCATTTTTCTGTGGTTTTTCTTTTTTATTTTCTAAGTTTACATCAATACAGTTGGCAATCTGACTATTAATAGAAAGATTTTTACTACTGCCTTTATATAGCCAGGTGAGTTTTATTTCACCTTCTTGTTGCCCTGCCCTGCGTGGACGTCCAGTACAGACACGGCAGGGCAGATGCCATTCTCCTCCTGATTATAGAGAGGAAGCAGCGCCGTCTTTTATCAGCAAGCATGATGTTACCTAACTTGTGGGTTTTAAAAGTTCAATTTAAAAGCATTTCCAGCTCAAAAGCTAACGGATGCCTTGGCACAGCACTGGAGTAACCCCTAAGGAGACACAAACTGAAATCCTTCTCCTGCTCTTTCAAATTTCAAACATGCCTGGGGTGGTTTCTGTCATGGTGTTGGCCAGCCTTCATCCCTTCCTGTCCCCTCTAAAGCCTGCTGAGATGCAGCTGGAATGCTTGGACACAGGGAATTCGTTCTCTCCAGGTTTGGAAGCCATGTGGTTCAAAGCATCCTTGAGGAACTTACAGCCTATGTAAATCAAGTGCAGGCAGCACGCCTACATTTCTTCTGCCGCCTGAGACTAAGCCAAATACATTCAGGATACAATGGTATTGCTCACCCTGCTCACATGTCCATTATTTAATTTGCAGAGGGAACTCCATAGATTTCTTGGATCTATGTGTAAAAGTAGTTATATTTATATCCAACAAGATCTAGCAAAAGGAAATAATATATTAGGAAAAGTATGAAATCAAACAGCATTTTGAGAATGAAGGAAGATGAGGCACTTGGCATGTAGGCAAATCCAAGATCAAATGTTACCTGCAGTGAAGGGTGGTGACAGCACTGTCAATAGCTATGTTCACTAGCACCGACATTCGCACTGCTCTTATGCCATTCACTGTTCTAAGAGATTTTCATCGGTTATTTTGTGAGCGGAGGCCCTAAAGCCTAAGTTTCTCAAATGCCTTCCTCCATTAGTAGCAAAGTTGCCAAATTAGTATTCCCATTCAGGCTGTGCCTTCAGCATTTCCACCCAGAGCTGTGACCCTCATCCTGGCCTGCACCCTCACGGGGATCACTGAAAACCCCTGTGCTGTTATGAGAAAATTCTTACTGGCTCTTTTGTCTCTTCATACTGTAAAGAGACAATGTTAATACTGACAAAGGATCCTAATGTACCTCTACTCACCTTCCACAAGACTGTCAAAACGTTATCATACAACAGTGTAAAGTCTACTTTAAATTAATAACACTGAAGAGATGTTGTACCTTTATTTTCTCAGGTGAGTCCTTGGGAACCATGAAAATAATAAGGCATATGTTATATTGAAGTAAGAAATAAAATATTTACAAAGAAGCTTGAGTACCAGTTTATGTACTCATTTGTACATACCAATCTATGAACGCATCTATATTTCTTACATCTATTTCTCTTTTCAACATGCCACTGATAACAAATAAAGCAAGGCTTTGTATTTCATCAAGCAACAGAACTGCATATGTTCAATGTACTGGTGATACCTAGTCACTTGCCCCACCAGCCTTGTCCTCAGTTACCACATGGCATGTGGCATTACCAGCAGCATACATTTCAGATGCGGATTCCTCTTTATACTTCGAGTGCATGGGGAAACAGAGGCTTTTGATCATGCGTGGGAGGTGATCTGAAAGGTACACCAGGTGAAATATTCCTCCGCATATCCCATAGCATTCTTGATCTTTTAACATTACATTCACATAATTAAAGCTCAGGTAGGATTGAGGTCATTGGAACAATTCATATCCTTATTTTCTCATTTATATGTGTATTACTTTATATTATAATTAACACACACATGCACGCACGCGTGCACGCACACACATACCCATGCAGTCATACAGACATGCATGAGTGCACTCATAGAACTTAAGCTAGCTTGCTCCTCTCTTCAGAGGCAAGATATGCCAATTATGATATCATTTGGGAAATTTTCTACATTTTCTATACATACCCTAGATAATTTGAGTTCAGGTTGCCTTCTAGCCATAATTTGACAGGCCACAGAGTCTCATATAGAGAGTCTTCTGCAGTTTCTACAACTAGTTTCATTAATGTGTTCTCAGTAAGTGTCCCCATGACTGAATTGTTAGCTTTTGGAACAACAGGGAGTGAAGGCAGGATGAATGAGAAAGGGTAGCGCCAAGACAGCCTGAGCAAAGCATGCAAGCTTGTTAGCCAACACTGAATATCCGGAGATGGAAAGTGATGACAAAACAGTGCTCTCTGCATGCTTCATGCTGCCCCTGACTTTTAAAGAGGTGAGAAAAAGACAAACCATTTAAATAAATCATTCAAAGACTGTAAAGCAGGCAGCATGATTCCAGAGATCACACAATGTTTTTCTTACACTTTGCTGAACAGAGAACATGACCAGAGGCTATTTTGGAACAACTCCCAGGAAATGAGGCAAGAATAAGAAATGTTATAATCAAGGGTGTCTTAAATGTGGCTGTGTCCCATAATTCAATGCTCATCTTGAGTCTGCACATGGTTCAGCATGTGTTGTCCGTTGTCAGTTGTAGATTGCCACAACCAGCAGTTTAAAGGAGGCCCTGGTTTCCATATTCCAGATGCCCAGGCTAGGGGTCTGATAAGAGATAAGCATAATACAATTGTGGCAGAAAAGATTCAAAGAAAGTTTTCATCACATAAAGCAGGAACCAAACCAAATAACCCAATTGAGAAATGGGGCTCAGAACTAAACAGAGAATTCTCAACAGAAGAATATCAAATGGCTGAGAAACACTTAAAGAAATGCTCAACCTCCTTAGTCATCAGGAAAATGCAAATCAAAACAACTCTGAGATTCCATCTTACACCCATCAGAATGGCTAAGATAAAAAATTCAAGTGACACCACATGCTGGTGAGGATGTGGAGAGAAAGGAACACACCTTCATTGCTGGTGGGAATGCAAACTAGTACAGCCACTTTGGAAATCTATCTGGTGCTATATCAGAAAATTGGGAATAGGGCTTCCTCAAGATCCAGCTATTCCACTCCTTGGAATATACTCAGAAGATGCTCCAGCACACAACAAGAAGATTTGCTCAACCATGTTCATAGCAGCCTTATTCATAATAGTCAGAACATGGAAACAGCCTAAGTGTCCCTCAGTAGACGAATGGATAAAGAAACTGTGGTACATTTATACTATGGAATACTATTCAGCTATTAAAAACAAGGAATTCCCAAAATTTGTGGACAAATGGATTTAACTAGAAATGATCATACTGAGTTAACCCAGAAGCAGAAAGAGTCAAATGGTATATACTCACTTATATCTGGACACTAGCCCAAGGGGCATGTCCCAAGAAAGTCTTCACTTACCAGGAAAGTGGGACAGAGGGGAAGACTTTCTATTGGAACTCTAGGTTAGAGAATCAAGGGAGAATGGGGAAATAGAAGGACCCAGAGGGTTCTAGAAACCTACAAGTAGATCATTATGATGGGCAGATCTGGGCCAGGGGTCCTGTTCAAACTATGGCACCAGCCAAGGACAATACACGCACTAAACTTTGACACCTACCCAGATCTAGCCAATGGACAGGACATTCTTCACAGTTGAGTGGAGAGTGGGGTCTGACTTTCACGCAAACTCTGGTGCCCCATATTTGACCATATCCTCTGGATGGGGAGGCCTGCTGGCACTCAGAGGAAGGATAGCAGGCTACCAAGAAGAGACTTGATACCCTAGGAGCATATACAGGGGGAACAGGTTTCCCTCAGTCACAGTCATAGAGGAAGGGAGTAGGGGGACAGTGGGAGGGAGGGAGGAGTGGGAGGATACAAGGGAGGGGATAACAATTTAAATGTAATATGAATAAATTAATAAACTATATAAAAAATAAAGTTGGAACTATGACCTCCCTGCTCTGTCCTTTACATGATCTCTCAGGTGGGTAACCAAGATGTTATAAGCATTTCAGATTTTGCAGAAAAAGCCAGCCAAGTACAAATGTTTCTAAACTTACAGCGGAGTTCCGCTTCAGTAAGTCCACTGAAGCATGGAAACAAAACACAGAACTTAGCTAAAAATATACTTAATATCCACCAAGCAATGGCTTACAACAAGGGTATTGTAGTAGCAACTGTTTCCCTTCATGATCCGATGGCCAATTGAGATAGGAGCCTGACATCGAGGCCAGCTGTGTGACTTTACTTGCCAGACATAAATTTAAGAGAACATATACAAAAACGATGAACTCAAAGGCCTATCAAGGGAATCAGTTCTGTCACTGATATCAAAACAGCACACTTAATGTTAATGTTTTCCCCCAGATATGAACTCTTCTGATTTCTGGTTTAAAAAAAAAATATGTGATTTTATAAGTGAAGTCTCCCAGAGTTCACTTAGTAATATTATACTCTTTGAGGCAGTGAAGTTTTCTAACTGGATTTATGTTAAAGTATTTTAGAGTAAGAACATCTCCCTTAACATAAAAATAAATAAATAAATAAATAAATAAATAAATAAATAAATAAGGTATTAAGGACAGTGAAGGCACTGTCCAAATGCTAGCTGGTGGAGATTGTAAGCGCCCAATATGCACAAGGCCCTTCCCATGAGAGAAGGAAGCCTTCACAAAGCATTCAGTCCTCTCAGAACAGTTATCAGTTGGAACATGGTAGGATCAGATGAGATGACGCTACTTCTTCAGCCGTCAATGGAAAATAACTTTTAATATTTTGTATAACACTTTATTTTTGCAACAATTTTGGATTCACAGTGATATTTAGAGGAAGGCGTGGAGATCTGCCACACACCTCCTGCCCTGGTGTATGGAACTGCCCTCAAGCCCAATGTCCACAGCAGCATGGCACCTGGTTTGCAACAACTGAGCCTTCAAGGATGCACTTATGACCTGGTTGCATGGTTTACATTTGCATACACAATGGTGCTGTACATTCCGTACTCTTGGCAAATGTGTAAAGGCATGATACACCACACTAGTGTCGAACAGTAGTTTCACAGCCCTAAAATTCCTGTTTCCCACCTAATCATGCCTTACCACCTTGGAATACCTGACAAAGACTAATCTTTTTCATTGTCTCTGAGCTTTGCCTTTTCCAGAATGTCATGTAGTTGGAATCACAAATAATGAAAGCCTTTTCAACTTGGCCTCTTTCACTTCAAAAAATCATATGCACTTACTTGCTTCAGGTCTTGATAGCTTACTTCCTTTAGCAGTGAATATTTTCAACATCAGGATATGATACAGGTCGCTAATCCATTCACATATTCAAGGGTAGCTTGGTTCCTTCTAAATTTTAGCAATCATGAATAGAACTGTTACAAAACAACCTGTCAGAATGCTTTGTGTATGTGCATGTGTGTGCATGTGTGCATGCCTGTGTACACATAAATTCCAAGTAGTGTGATTGTCATATCACAGTTTAATTTTAGAAGACACTGCCAAGCTTTGTCCTAAGGTGACTATAGTCACCACACAATGACGACTACAGGAGCCCGTTGTCTGGCACCCTCCCTAGCATTTGATACTGTCAATACTCTGGACATTTAAAGCTTCTATTAACCTTTTAGATCCTTATAGATATCTAACATATAAGAACATACTTGTCTTTAATCTGATAGCCCTATATACGGAGACATATATACATGGAATCTTGTCTAGTTTATGCTTCATTCTATAAGCTATGGTGTTGATGTCATAAAGTAACAGCATGAGGCTATTGTAGTATTGTTATGTCTCAGTAACTTATAAGGAAATGCTACACAATTTTCTGTGTCAATAATCATATTTATACTAATAATAGCAAATATTCATTTAATGCCTACTGATCCAGTCACTTGCTTTCTCTAAGTCACATATCACAAAATGATAGGAAATATGTGCATAGTCTTCCCAGTAGAAATAAAGAACCTGATGCTTAGGTGAGATAAGGAAATGTTTATTTAAAGAGATTGGTCTCTTAACTACCATATGGAGTAAAAAAAAAATTAGGACCCAATTTTAGAAGTAAACACTGTGTACAATTATTCCATGCATTGTACTTAATTTTGGATTCTGTAATTGAGCCAAACAAATGGAAAGTGTAAAGTAGAGATGAGTCAAAACAAGACCAGCACCAAATCTCAGGATCATTAAAGAAACACTAGGTTCTAAGGCAAGTTTGATGGAGCCAAATTCTCTACCGTTTTCACATTTTTTTAGATTTTTATTTTTGTATATGAGTGTTTTGCCTGCATGCACATATGTCCACCACCGGCGTGTTTGCTGTCCACAGAAGCCAAAAGAGATGCTAGCTCCTCTGGAACTAGAGTTACAGATGTGAGCCACTACATCTGTGCTGGAATTTGAACCTGTGTTCTCTGCAAGAGAAATGGACTTCAAGAAGAGAAGAATGAATACAACTTGTCAAAGGTCTAAGACATTATACACTTTAATGGCATAGTGCTGGGAAGGGTTCCTCTAAGACAGTCTCAGTTGTCACCTCAGACTTCAAGTAAAGTCAAAGCAATGCCAGAGACAGCTGCACAAACCTCCTCCTGGTACAGGTGTTCAAATACGGTCAGCCTTATCTGCCCAGAATGACAGGCCTTCTTTGGGGTAAATTTCTTTTTACACCAAAGAAATGCCGTTATGTAGATGGGTCGGCTGTGGAAATCATTCCAAGAGATAGCACTTCACACAGTCAGAGCTCACAATGCGTTCTACTGACCAGTTGTTACATTTCTCTAGTAATTTTGAACTTGATCTCAGAGAAAATAAGGCTAAAGATTTTACTGGGGTTTGTTATATAAATCTGAAGCTGTTGACACTCTGTTTCCAATAATATATAAGAAAGGGAGAACAAAGGGAAATGAGGAATATTAAAAACAAAAGAGGAAAATGTAGAAGTAAGACATAAAAGATAAAAGTCTTTGGCTTCTGAGCCAGGAAGTGGTGGTGCCAGCCTTTAATCCCTGGAAGAGACAGGTGGATCTCTGTGAGTTCGAGGGGGTCCAGGACAGCCAAGGCTGTCACAGAGAAACCTTGTCTCGAAAAAGCAAAAAATCTTTGGCTTCTATCTTAACGCCCACTCCTGGGAGGTCACCATTTTGATGCTGAACAATGTGTGTGTGTGTGTGTGTGTGTGTGTGTGTGTGTGTATGTGTGTGTGTGAGAACAGCCCAGAATTCCTGGATTCAAGTGATTCTCCTGCTTCAGCCTCCCAAGTAGATGGAACTGCAGGTGTGGGCAACTAAGACAAAGCCCCACAACTGGGACAAAGTGCAGAGAATGGTAGATTTTGCAAACTCAGTCAAACCCCTTCCCTCAGAGCTCAGGTTTCAGAAGGGAAGGTAGATAGATTCTAATAGCCAGAGAGGACAGGTGATACCACGGAAACTCTCTTTGGATACAATGGGACTGACACACAAATGAACTCACAGAAACTGTGGCACTCCACACAAAGGGCCTGCACAGGTCCGAGTCCCGCAGGGTCCCAGTGCTGAGAGGGGAAGTGAACACAGACTTCCATCCCTAATCAAAAAGCTATCCTGATTGATAGCCACCCACAAAGGAACCATTAGTTTTTCTCTAGCGGAGTCTCCTTGCATACATTAACCACACTTAAGGGCAGGCCTCGTTCGTGCCCAGCAGTAGATGGGCAACACAACATGAACTCAATGGTATTTTTGTAGGCTTTTAATCTCATACTACTTTGTTTCATCATTTTTTTTTGTTTTATTTGGACTTTTGCTTATTTATTATGGTTTTAGACTTTGCATGGATTGTGTATGTGTGTGTTTCTTGTGTTTTTTTTTAAAAATTAGAACCTGTTTTGGTTTGTTTGTTTGCCTGCTTGTTTTCTTTTCTTTTTTTAAATTAATTTATTCTTGTTACATCTCAATGGTTATCCCATCCTTTGTATCTTCCCATTCTCCCCTCCCTCCCATTTTCCCCTTATTCCCCTCCCCTATGACTGTTCCTGAGGGGGATTTCCTCCCCCTGTATATGCTCATAGGGTATCAAGTCTCTTCTTGGTGACCTGCTGTCCTTCCTCTGAATGCCACCAGGTCTCCCCCTCCAGGGGACATGGTCAAATGTGAGGCACCAGAGTACGTGAGAAAGTCATATCCCACTCTCCACTCAAGTGTGGAGACTGTTCTGACCATTGGCTAGATCTGGGTAGGGGTTTAAATTTTACCGCCTGTATGGTCCTTGGCTGGTGCCTTAGTTTGAGCGGGACCCCTAAAAGCAAGAGAAGGAAAGAGCTGCATGGATGGAAGAGGTGGGAAAGATATGGGAGGAGTTAGGGAGCTGATCAGACTATATTGTCTGAAATTTGTTTTCAATAGAGATTAAAATAAAGAAAACAATCAGCAGTTGCTGTGTGCCAAGTAGAGTGGGGATTAAAAAGGATTACAAAGAAAATATAGAAGGAGATTTTAAGACGATAGATATGTTCATTATTTTGATTTGGTAATAATTTTATAGTCGATACTTATGGAAAACTTATAAAATTACATAACTTAAGTACATAAATAAAGCTATACATATGGAATGTGTATGTATGTATTTGTTATTGACTAATGATTGGAAAAAGAGCCAGAGCACAAGCAACTACCCATTTGGGGTTATAAACACTAAGAAATTTAAGTAGGATAAGAAGATTTTCATCTTGTTTCTGAAACCAAAAACATTTTAGTCTCTCTCTCCAGACCCTTTGCATTGTGAACATCCCTTGTGAATGGATGAGGCTGGGAAATCAGGAAGAGGCAACTGGCTGGGGCTCTGAGGGCAAAGAGCAGAGGACAAGGCCAGTGTAGTGATGCCAGGAGCCACAAACCTTGGATACTTGAAAGAAACTGGAAAGGGCCTAGGCAGAACTAAGTAAAAGAGGAGAGGACAGAAGATAATGTCAGAAGCTGGCCAGGATCTATGTTCAGAGTTAGTGTGAAGTACAAGGAGAAGTCACTGGACAGTTCCAGATAGAGAGATGCAATCTGCTGTGTCCTGCTAGATCACTCAAGAGCTACTGTATGGGAAACGAACTGAAGGGAGAGAGAAAGAAAGCAAGTCAAATCAAACCTATTGAGTCAATTCAGGGATCCATAAGGTAGCTTATGTTCTTGGAGGGTTGCCATGGAAATGAGGAAGCATGGCCAGATTCAAGAGACAGAATGCATGGAAATTTGTTGGAGGTGAGATGAGAATTACTTCTTTTCTGGGACACGAGCAACTGCAAGTAGGAAATGAATTCATTAATGGCAAAGAAAATGGGAAGGAACAAGTCTAGGGGGCGGGGGTGAGATAAACAGCTATCCCTCCCCCGTGTTTAATACCTACACAGGATACTTCTAGGCTTTAATGTAGAGTCTAGTTCAGAAAAAAGGTAAATGTCACAGTAATATAGACATACTTAAAGATATCAAACCAAGTAAGATTGCACAGGACCAATACAGTGGACGATGAGCAGAAATCCAAGGACCATACCACAGATCTGACTTGTTATTTGGGAACAAACACACGAAGAGACTCTAAGATGAGGTAATTCCATAGAAGCCGAGAAGAAAGAGCTAAGAAAGAGCATATAATCCTTCTTACCAAGCACTGGCAAGGGGAACATAACGCGAAGGCAGAAAGCACCACTGAGCTGGTGATTGATGTTAATGCCGGGCTGCTGCTCTGAAGAGGTCCAGGGTAGAGTCGCTGGGACTGGATGTGGATGCCCTTCCAGTTCACTTTACCTCTTGCGGGGCCATAGCTGATGGCTCAGGCAAGTGATCAGGATTGAAAGAAAAAGGAGGGAAGGGGAAAAGAGCCCAAGGTTTCTTCTCTAGTGACTGGCTGTACTACGGCCAAGGAGAACTTAAACTGACCACAAATTTCCTATGGCTGAGGCTGTAAAAGCGGCTTCTTTGATCTGTAGATACGCCTCTTTGCAAAGATCTCCAGTAAGCTAGTGTAAACTTAGGCTTATTAGCTGTAGAAGGCTGATGGCCCTGAGTCTACTAACTTATTTGCCAATCTATAGGGAAATAAAAAACAAGAAAGAGATAGAAAATAAACCACTCACACACATACATTCAAGAGAAAAGGTAGTGAAATTAGGCATCTCAACTTCAACTGAAGTCAAGCTTCCCAATTTTTAGCACCGTTTATTGTAGAAGACCATACTTATACTTCTGAGAAAAGGGAATTACCTCATAGTCAAGAGTCCAATTAATTACAAAAACAGATGAATTCTAAAATATAACAGATTACATGTTTTAAATCTAAACATTTCTTTTTTGTCATTCTTATTAATTTATTCATATTACAACTCAATTGTTCTCCCATCACTTATATCCTCCCATTCCTCCTACCCTCCCACTCCCACCCTACTACCCTCCCTAAGGTCCATGTCTGAGGAGGATCTCCTCCCCCACTTTACAGTTGCAGGCTAACAAATCTCATCTTGGTAGTCTGCCTGTTCTTTCTTTGAGTGCCACCAGGGTTCCCCACCAAGGGGAGGCCATCAAATATGGGGTACCAGAGCTCATGTCAGAGTTAGTCCCTTCTCTCCACGTAACTGTGGAGGATATGTATCCATTACATAAGTTCATAGTGAGTTTAGAATGACGAAGGTTGACAGGGTCTAATGTTAATAGGGTCTGAAACTTACAAGAGTATATGACATCAATTAAGACAGACCTAACTATACATTATCCAGCTATCTCTTAGTTCATTATGAGCTAAGGACAATAATGTTTATCTATCTTTCATTCTAAGAAACAGAGTAAATTCAGACATCTCTAGGTAACTTCATTCCACATAGGTTCGTGCAAAGTTTAAACAAACTTGCCTATATTTATGATAAAAATACCAGATTCGTGGTGCCATCTGGAGTCGAGACTTATCTGAAGCCACAAATCTGCTACAAGGCTATCCTTAGTGAGGCATCTGGAGGTCCACAAAGGTATTTATTGCAGCCATAAACTTACTTTAACTTTTAAAACTATTTTAATCAAATCAGGAATTCCATAATCAGGGATCAAGTCATCTGAATAACAAACAGTACATCTTCAACAAGATCATGTAGGAAGTTTGCTCAATCAGAGCTTGTCAGTACCCAGAAAATAACAGTTGACACCAATGCCAGATATATTTACTTTTGGTTTTTCAAGACAGGGTTTCTCTGTGTAATCTTGGCTATGCTGTACTCGCTTTGTAGACTGGGCTGGCCATGAATGTAGTCCTGGCTATCCTGGACTCACTTTGTAGACCAAGCTGGCCTTAAACTCACAGTGATCCACCTACCTCTGCCTCCCTGGGTGCTGGGATTAAAGGCATGTGCCACCATGCCCGGCTCTAATGCCAGAATTTAGAGATGCAGCAAAGCACAATTGACAGGGTAGTCAGAAGTTGGAAGCAATTCTGGGGTACACCACGATATAGACCTCCAGAGATCTCTCATGCCTATTGGACTTCTCCAAATCAATGGCTCCTGACAGCATGTCAGAGGCCAGAATCAGTTTGAGGGTGCATCGTGGTACAAGACCTTGCAAACAGAAGATCATCACCTCCTAGACAGCCCACATGCCTAGTGAGCTCCCTTAACAGGGTGGTTCTTGGCAGACTGGCATCAAAAGTGACCATAGAAGGGCAGTTTTCAAAAGAGTGAGACGACAATGGCATATTCTAGGGAGAAAATGTGTAGCACAGAAGTGAAGACTGGCCAGTAAAGTGATCTACCAAGATGCGTTATTACGACAATAAATAGACTGACTGGTTGCAGGTACAGTTGGCGGCAGTGTGACAGTAGTCTCCAGTGTGACAGAGTGACTGAGCATGAGTAAGACGGCTTGGGCACTTTCAATGAAGAGAGATCACTGAAAGAGACTAGAGGCATGGAGCTCAGATTATGGCGACATCACAGTCATTGATGATAATGAGGTCACAGGTATGACAATGAGGATGTTCCCTCAACAGGGTGAGAAAGGAGGACTAAAGGAGGCGCGGAGGCTGACAGAATGAGAAGACCAGTGTCAGAAGGGTGAACACATGTCCAAGGGTATTATTAAGAACACATGAGAGGAAAGATCGTAGTCTTGGGTCTGAATTATTTCAAGAATATGTTAGATCAGCCAATGGGATAGCAAAAAGTGGATAAGGCATTAACCTCCAATAAACTAAAACACCCAAAATTCATAGAAGGAATAACGTAAAAGTAATGCTGGGGAAAACCACCATTGACTCTCATGTACCACAGAAAAAAATCAAAAATAGAGATAAATAAAAATTACCTCTCATTGGTAGATATTCTTTGATGCAATTCACCAGAAGTTCAGAGATGCTCCATGTTCTCAAGAGCCTTTAATCAAGTGGGAAAATATACCTTTAGTAACTAACAGAAACGTGTAGGATAGTCACTGTACAGTGTGATTTGAGATCAGTGTTCAGCATGTTCCTTACCATACAAACATTAAGCAAGATATCCACATCTGCACTCTTCACCTGGGAATCAGAAAGTAACACATGCCTGTCACAGTCAGCGGCAAAAGGCAGAAACACTGAGTGGTCCCCTGACCCTGTGCTGATCTTAGACCTGCTCTCGCAAGCGTTGCCTCTAGTAAGGTCTCATCTTTTTCTGTCATCTCAGCATCTAATTTACATGGAGGCCTACATCCGAGATCAGAATGGGGTTCACAGCAAAGAAGAAAAAAATGCAATGACTATAGTTCACCAGTAAACATAAACTTGGTGACACAGAGTCAGGTACAGTAGCATACACCTGTATTCCCGGCACTAGGGGAGGCAGAAGCAGGCGGATCTCTGTGAGTTCAAGGCCATCCTGGTCTACAAAGTGAGTCAAGGACAGCTAACATTACACACAGAAAGCCCTGTCATGAAAAACCAAAAAACAAGACAAACAAACAAACAAAACAAAACAAAACAAAAACCTTGGTGACACTGTCATACTCTTCATTCTATTCTACAAATTTCCTTTTGGTAAGAACAACACATTAAAAATCTGTCAGTGCCTATTTGTTAATGATGACACATACCATATGATTACAAGAAACCTCAAGAATTCGAACCCCTACCCAGATCTAGCCAATGGGCAGGACATTCTTCACAGTTGAGTGCAGAGTGAGGTCTGACTTTCACACGAACTCTGGTGCCCCATATTTGACCATGTCCCCTTGATGGGGAGGCCTGGTGGCACTCAGAGGAAGGATAGCAGGCTACCAAGAAGAGACTTGATACCCTATGAGCATATACAGGGGGAGGAAGTCCCCCTCAGTCACAGTCATAGGGGAGGGGAGTAGGGGGAAAGTGGGAGGGAGGGAGGAATGAGAGGATACAAGGGATGGGATAACAACTGAGATGTAATATGAATAAATTAATAAAACATATTTTAAAAAAGAAACCTCAAGAACACTAGTCTAGTGCACCTGCATCTGTGCATCTTTTTTAATTATTTATTTCTGAGGACTTCATCCATGAGTATCATACTTACATAATATTGAACCCTTCACCCACTCCATTCCTGCTGTGTTCCCTTTACTCCCTCTCAAACGCATGACCTCTTTTTTAATTGTTATTGTGAAACACAGGCACACATACACATGCAATATATTGAGGCCATTCAGTGGTATATTGATATGTGTATGTGTTTAAGGCTGACCATTTTGGATTCAGTAACCTATCAGGAGGTTTGTTTAGGAAGAAAACTGGTTCTCCCTCTCATGTAACCATTGGCTACCTATAGATCTTCATTTTGGGGTGAGACCTTGATTAATTTCCTCCATCCATGTGTGCCTGGCAAGTAGTGTAGTTATTACTCAGGCTATGCTCAGGCAAACTTATTGTTGAAATTTCAAGGTATATTCTTGAGACATTATTGTCCTTTCGGCACTGGAAGTCTGGGCCACATGTAAATTTGATTCCGAGAAAGGTGGGTTGATGCCACTAGAGTCCACACAATGGACTGAACTTTGGGCATCTCAGAGTGCAGTGTGGAACTGCCTGAAGGTCCTTCTCTGTGCCTGATCCATTTGGAATCTGGGTGTAGATATTGTATGTATTGGGTGGAGAGTAAACCTTTCCCTTGCACTGCCAATACTATGGGGGAACCAGTTCATCAAAATAGGGGCATGTAACGGTCCTTGGAGTCCATTTGTCTTTACATAAAAGGAAAAGTATAGACTTGGTTTTAGCCAAGTTCTGACGCAGAAGCAAATGTTCTTTCATGACAGCAATTCAGGAACATTCTCTCACATGTTCAGGGATGACAACTCAGACAAGAGAAGGTGTGTTAGTCCTTTTCCTCTTTATTATAACAAAACACCTGCCAAAAGCAGCGTAAGAAAAGAAGGGTTGGTGTTGACTTGTAGGTTAGGGTGTGGTCCACCATGACAGGAAGGTATGACAGCAGGAGAACCAGGCAGCCTCTTCAATGGCTTCCTGTCAGGAAGCAGAGAGGGGAAAATACTGGCCCTTAGCTTGTTCTCTCCTTGAGTTCAGGACGCTAGACCAGGGAATGCTGTCACCCACATTTAGGGTAAGTTTTGCCATATCAGTTAATCCAATCTAGAAGCACCTTTATAGAGGTACGCAGAAATTTATCTCCTAGGTGAGCCTAGATTCTGTCAAGTGACAGTCAGTATTAACCACTACAGAAAGCTTCTAAAATTTGAATTGTTGTGACAAACAACAGCACATTATACCAAGTATAATGGATTCATATTTTTTAATGTCTGTTTTCCTTTTCCATGCACTTAATTTGTTCCTAGAGGAAATTTCGGGGGGAAAGGAATGTAAACATGAGCAATGTGCTTTATTTTCTTCTGGAGTATTTCCTATGTGGGAAAATGCTCATGTTGTATTTTTATGCTGTAATGAGCATGTTGTGTATGTACAGTTTTGTATAAATCAGGACATATGTACAAATTAGTAATTTTCTTTAACATCATAGACAGCATTTTTGAAAAATCAGCTAAACTCTTTCTAAATACTGTCTTAATGAATGGGATCAATCAATTTAAACTCATCACACTTGTTCTATAGAATGATCTGTATACAGAATTGTTAAACACAGGGATTTTTCCAGAGTTCTCCATGATGAATGGTACTGTAGTGACAGTCCTTATAGAAAAAAATCTTACCTCCCCCCCCTCTGTGTGTATGTCTGTGTCTGTGTGTGTCTGTGTCTGTGTGTGTGTGTGTGGAGAGAGAGAGAGAGACAGAGAGACAGAGAGAGACAGAGACAGAGACAGACAGAGACAGAGAAAGACAGAGGGAAGGAGGGAGTTAGGGAAGGAGGGAGAGAGCCTGTAAGAGCTTCACTCTAAGAAAATTATCAATCAATGGTAAATATCATTACTTGAAGCCATAATATGGTGCCCAATCTCCAAAATCTTTTCATCCTACAAAATTGAAACTTTACAAGTGGTTAGCTCTGTGGGGCTACGAAGATGGCCTTAGCAGGGAAACTGCTTTTCCTGAAAGCCAGAAAACCTGAGTTTAATTCCAAGAACTCATGTGAAAAAACAACACAAACAACAATCCCAGCAAGCCTACCATGAGAAGAGAGACAGAGCCAGAAGAGTCAGCAGCTTGTGGGTCAAATATCCTAAAGTATGTTGATCAGGAGAAGAATATTGAGACTGTACCTCAACAATGTGGAAGGCAAGAACCAACCCCTGAACATTTTAGTAATCTCCACATTTGCCAGCAAATATCTGCACACACACCATTAAAAAAGCAAAGTGGACTATGTCACACATACACAATCACACACACATATAAACACACACACACACACATATAGCACATTATTAAGTTATATGCCTTGTGTATAACTTGTTTTGTTTTGTTTTTTTGAGACAGGGTTTCTTGTAGCCCTGGCTATCCTGGAATTGCTTTGTAGACCACGCCGGCCTCAGCCTCTGCCTCCCAAGTGCTGGGTACCTTGTATATGAATAGAAAAAGATTCATACATATCCCAACAGAAGCAAAAGAAAGAGAATCGTTGTTTGAGCTGAGGGTTGATAGCTAAAACAAAAACAACTCTTTGAGGTGATGGCCATGGTCAAAAATTGTGGTAATGGTGTCTCAATTCTGTAACTATGCAAAAGCTGATCCAACTATAGTACTGAATGGGCCAAGTACGGGAAGACAGCTCATTAATGCTCCGAGTACCTTTTTATGTCAGACAAGTCCCTCAGAAGCATGGCACATTGAGCATATGAGTTGTTTAAATTATTTGCATCTTCTGGAATACTTTCTACTTAGGCAGTGACACCAGTGCAGGAGAAGCCCTTTTCATTCTACCATTCCAGTGGTCAGCCAGGAACCCAACAGAGTGTTTCTCATTTCCCATGAGGGCTTCCTCGTCCAATACTCAGGACCACCACTTAATACCGCTTGCCCCACTCTTTCCTGCAAAGCTCACAGAACCATAATGTCTAACGGTTTCAGAAAACATATCTTGCAAAATCCACATGAGGAACATTGTATTTTATAACAAAAACTATCCTTTGGGGATCTGTTTCCTACGAGGAAATTATTAGTACCTTCACATGACATTTAAGCTGCTCTCCTTTGTCTTCCCACCTAACATATTTTCCACTCAGTCATCTTTTCCTGAAAACTGGAATTGTCTTTGACATTGTTGGTTTTAGTAAGTATGTATATCACAAATCTTTGTAGAACACATGAATACACAGATAGATACTTTCTTAATGCTGCTGCATATAACATTAATAAAAACTTTGGCTTAGTCATTCTATTTAGTTATTTTGTATTTACTTATAATTTCTTTTGTATTTTTATTCATTTTACAAACTCATTGGAGCCCCATACCTCCTCTCCTCCCAGTCCCATCCTCCCTCCCTCTCACCTTCTCCAGTTCCCTATTTCTCAGAATCCACCCCAGCTCCTCAAGTTGCATTGGCACTGAATGTGTCCTCCCCCCCTCTGGCCTGGCAAGGCAGTCCCACCACAGGAAAATGATCAAAAAGCTGACAACAGAGTCCATGTCAGAGACAGCCCCTGCTCCCATTATTAGAGGACACACATGAAGTTTGAGCTGCCTATTGGCTACATCTGTGTTGCGGGCCTAGGTCCAGTGCATGCATGGATTTTGATGGGTGCTTCAGTATCAGCAAGCCCCTCTGGGACCTGGTTAGTTTGATCTTATGGTATATTAATGGAGCTTCTGTTACCTCCAGGTCCTTTTCTCCTTCCCCTTGCTTTTCCACAAGACTGCTTATGCATTTCCCAATGTTTGACTGCGAGCCTCAGGATCTGTTTTGAGGCTCTGCTGGGTGGAGCCTATCAAAGGACACCTCTAGGCTGCTTTCTGAAAGCATAACAGAGTAGTGTTAGGGGTTGGTTTGTTCCCATGTGGTGGACCTAGGGTTGGGCTAGGCATTGGTCAGACATTACCTCAATCTATGCTTATCTTTATCTCTGCACATCTTGTAGGCAGGGTAAACTTTAAGTTGAAGTTTTTGTGGTGGATTGGTGTTTCTCTCCCTCTATTAGGAGGCTTATCTAGTTGGGCCAAGTCCTCTTCAGTTTCTATGGCCACTGATAGTAGAAGTCTCTGCTAGAGTCCCCCTCATATCCCCCGAGGAGCCTACCCTGACATTGGTCCCACAGTTTCACCTTTCTCTACAGGCCTTCTGTCTTCCCACCTCTGTTCTCCCAAGGTCTGATCTCCACTCTCATATCTCTGATGCTCCCTCTCCTATCTTGATCCCTCTCTTCAACTACTACCTCTGTCTATTTTATTTCTCCTTCTGAGTGAGAATCAAGCATCTTCCCTTGGATCCTCCTTGTTACTTATCTTCTTTGGATCTATGCATTGTAGGATGCTAATCCTGTACTATATGGCTAAAATCCACTTATAAGTGAGTACATACGATGTGCATCTTTCTGGGACCAAGTTGCTTCACTTAGAATGATCTTTTCTAGTTCCATCCATTTGCCTGAAAATTGCATGATTTATTTTATTTTAATAGCTGAGTAGTATTCCATTGCATAAATGTAGCACAGTTTTTTTTTATTCATTCTTTGGTTGAGGAACATCTAGGTTGTTTCCAGTTTCTAGTTATTACAAATAAAATTCTATGTGCTGTAACTTACGTTTTTGACGTTAGCCATTCTGATAGGTGTAAGATAGAATCTCAGAGTTGTTTTGATTTGCATTTCCCTGATGACTAAGTACATTGAGCATTTCTTTAATTGCTTCTCCGCCATTTGATATTCTTCTGTTGAGAATGCTCTGTGGCCCATTTTTAAAATTGGGTTATTTTATTTATTAGTGTTTTTTTATTTCTTTACTTATATTGGATATTAGCCCTTTGTCAATTGTAGGATTGGTAAAGATCTTTTCCCAATCTGTAGACTGCCATTTTCTTCTATTGACAGTGTCCTTTGCCTTACAGAAGCTTTTCAGTTTCAAGAAGTCCCAGTTATTAATTATTGTTATTAGGGACTAAGTTGTTGGTGTTTTGTTCAGGAAGTTGTCTCCTGTGCCAATGAGTTCAAGGATCTTCTCAAAATTCTCCTCTAATAAATTTAGTGTATCTGGTGTTATGTTGATGCCTTTGATCCACTTGGACTTGAGTTTCCAGTTTCTGGTTATTACAAATAAACTTCTATGAACATAATTGAGCAAGTGTCCTTGTTGAATGGTGAAGCATCTTTTGGATATATACCCAGGAGTGGTACAGCTAGTTCTTGAGGAAGAGTTATTTCCAATTTTGTGAGAAAGTACCAGATAGATTTCTGGGGAAAATTGGTAGAGGGATTGATAAGATGAAAATACACTGTACTACACGAGACAATCGTAGCCCCACTCCCCTTTAACACGGTTCTTGAAGCACTAGCTGGAACAATAAGCAAAAGCAGGAAGCTGAAGAGCTACAACTAAGAAAAAAGTCAAGATTTCCCCTTTGCAGGTGATATGTCATACACCAGAGAAGCAAAATTTTCTACCAGGAAATACTTAAAATTTAGCAACAATTTCAGCCAAGGAGCAGGATAAAAACCATCAACTTACAAAGATTGGTATTTTTCTATACACCTATAGCAAACATGCTGAGAAAGTAACATGGATATACTTCCATTTGCAACCACTTTAAAGGCAGTAAAATATCTTCAGCTAAGCCTAAAGAGATGTAAGACTTCTCCTTAGAAATTTGATGAAAACATGTAATTTCTGAAGAATGAGATTGCCAAGAAGATTCCAAAAAATTGAAAGATCTCACATATTCATGGACAGGTAGAATTAATATTGTGAAAATGACTATCCCCCAAAAGGCAATTTACAGATTTAATGAAATTTGGGTCAAAATAGCACAACATTCATTAGAGAAATAGAAAAGCTCATCCTGAAATTAATACAGAGTACAAAAAGACCCCAGTTAAGCAAAGTAATCCTGAGCAAAACAGAATACTAGAGGGATATCCAGTTCAGATTTCATGATAAATAATAAATCTATAGAAATGGAAACTGTATGGTACTGGCATAAGAACATACACATAAACCAGGAAATAAAATAGAAGACACAGACTTCAGCACATATAAGTCCTACTATCTAATATCTAAGAAAAAAGATACAAACATACACTGAAAAAAAGTCAGGATCTTCAACAAATAGTACTGAGCTACCTGAGTATTTACATAGAGAAGAATGAAACTGGACTCATATATATCACCTCACACAAAAATTAACTCTAAGTAGATCAAAGACATTAATTTAAAACCCATAACAAACCTAGGCATCGTGGTGCATGCATTTAATCCCAGCACTCAGGAGGCAGAGGCAGGAAGATCGCTATGAGTTTGAGGCCAGCCTGGTCTCCAAAGCGAGTCCAGGACAGCCAAGGCTACACAGAGAAACCCTGTCTCAAAAAACCAAAGAGAAAAAATCCCATAACACTAAAATGGCTAGAAGAACAAATAGGCTGTATGTTACAAGTACTTTGTGAATAGGATTTCATTTGTCCAGGAACTAAGGCCAAGAACTGACAGGTGGGACTTCATAAACCTAAAATGCTTCTGTACAGCTAAGCAAAGAAGCAAGTGAAAAAGAAACTCAGAGTCAGAGATAATATTTGCATCTATACACCTGACAGGGTCAATAACCAGAATAAATAAAGAATTAAAACGAAAGAGTGCAAATAACCTGACTGGAGCCAGGAATCTGAACAAAGAGTTCTCATTAGAGAAATCAAAATGCTAAGAAACATTTCATAAAGTGTTCATCATTTCTAGCAGTTATGGAAATAGAAAATAAGACAACTTTTGAGAGCTCATCTCACTCAAGTCAAAATGGCTAAGCTCAACAAAACAACTGACAACAAATACTGGGGAGCATGTAGGGAAAGAAGAACACTCATTCACTATTGGTAGGAATACAAAATGATGCAGCCACTCTGGAAACTAGTATGGAGAATCCTCAAAAAGCTGAAAAATAAATCTGCCATATGATCCAGCTACACCACATGCTCTCCTTGGAATGTGCTCAAAATCTAAGCATCCTACTACACAGATACTTGCTTGGCCTTGCTCACTGCTGCCCTATACACAAGACTAGGAATGGAAGCACCCTAAATAACCACCAACAGATGAATGGGTAATGAAAATGTGGAACATCAATAGAATGCTATTCAGCTGTAAAAAAATGAATCATGGATTTTTCAAGTAAATGGATTAATTAGGAAATTTTATATTAAGTAGGTGACACAGACCCAGAAGACAAACACTACATGTTGTTTCTCATCTCTTGTTCATAGCTTCAGATCTTCAGATGAGAATATATAATATGGACTGATTTCAGAACTGAGGAAAGTAAATAGGGAATGTGAGGGAATCTGAGAGAGAAAGTAGCAGGATACAGGTGATACGAAGGTGAAAAAGAAAAACACAATACAAGTTAATTTTTAGTTGATCAAACCATGGTCATGTAAATTACTAGTCTATTTTTATCATTAGAATATACATCTTAGATTTAACAGATAGATATGATTCTGTAGATAGATAAGGTAAAATAGTTAGATAAGGTCTTCAAAAACCTCACAGCTCTACAGAATATGGCATTTAAAGATATTTTTATTATTTTAAAGATTCTTTGACAACAAGACAAGTTAACACTTGGGAACACCCAGGCTACCTCAAAGAAGATGCTGAGCATCAATGAACCTCCTTATGGAGATGACTTCAAATGTGGCATACAAGTCACTGGGCAAAATGGGCTAGTTTCTGCCATAGATAGAATTCGGCTTTAAAATGGGCAAGCTTAGATGCAGGCTGAGTCAAAAGCCAAACTCTGACAAGACAGAGTAAGCAAGTCCTCAATAGTTCCTGCCTCACAAATATGACTGTCAGATATATTGGTCTAGAAGGCTGAAGATGATGCCCTAATGTTATAGAGAGTTTGGGGTGACTGTTCAGGCAAAAAACTGTCATGTTTTCATTTTAGAAGGTGCTAACCTGTGCTTCTGGTCTACTCAGATAATTAATTTTATTCCTTCTCAAGTCTCTGATGAGGTTGAAGATCAGATAGTTTAGCTTTACATTAAGCTTAGTTGTTTAGGGGTTAAGATGTTTTTAAGTCTAGAGGGATGTTTTAAGTTGATAAAGATGAGATATGGAAGCTACTGATTTACATTCAAAATTTTAGACTCACCAAGATAGGAAAGATGTTTTTCAAAGTTGCCAAATACAAATAGCCAAAACACTATGAATGCAACATTTATTTTTTTTTAATTTTTTTTTAATTAATTTGTTCTTGTTACATCTCTATGGTTATCCCATCCCTTGTATCCTCCCATTCTCCCCTCCCTCTCATTTTCCCCTTATTCCCCTCCCCTATGACTGTTCCTCAGAGGGATTACCTCCCTCTGTATATGCTCATAGGGTATCAAGTCTCTTCTCAGTGACCTGCTGTCCTTCCTCTGAGTGCCACTAGGTCTCCCCCGCCAGGGGACATAGTCAAATGTGAGGCACCAGAGTACTTGAGAAAGTCAAATCCCTCTCTCCACTCGGTTCGTGGTTCTTCTTTCTGTAGGTAATTTATTGTATATGTGTGTAATAGTGTAAATGTACATGTAAAAAAGGAAAAATAATAAAAAAGAAAAAATTATTAATGAGGCAGATAGATAATAAGATATATTTATTGCCATCTTATGCAAATACAAAAAAAGAGAAAGAGAAACACAAGGAGAGTGTCTATAAATAACAGTTCCATTGAGTTAGAAAACACAAAGGTGGGGGAGTGCTGACTAGTTTTATGTAATTCAACACAAGCAAGAGTCATCCAAGATGAAGGAACCTCAACTGAACAAAGGCCTCCATGAGATTGGGCCTGTAATGCATTTTCTTAGTGATTTGTGTGGAAGGGCCCAGCCCATTGTGAGTGGTGCTGGGTTCTATAAGAAAGCAAGATCAGCAAGCCACAAGAGAAGGCCAGTAAGCAGCACTCTCCATGGCCTCTGCAATAGCTCCTCTCTCCTGGTTCCTTCTCTGCTTCAGTTCCTGTCCTGCCTTCCTCCCTTGATAACAGTGATATAGACATATAAGTCAAAGAAACCCCTTCCTCCCAAAGTTGCTTTGGCCATGATGTTTTATAACAGCAATGTTACCCTAACTAGGACACAACACACACCCCAAAGTTAAGGTTAAGTTAGGTCACTTGGTCTGACAGTGCTCATCTAACCAAAAAATAATAAATAAATAAATAAATAAATAAATAAATAAATAAATAAATAAGCAAAACAACAAGAAAAACCCACACCAGGCATAGAAACCTAGAAACACCTTTTTGTTGGTCAGGGGAATACAAGAAACTCCCAAAACAATATAGGCTAATACTGTTGCCTGGGGTTACCTTCCAGAGGCTGAGGGTAAATCAATACTGCTGAAGACACTGCACTTTGGACCCAGGACTAGGAGGATTTTAGTTGGATCTGACCTAAAGGCCTCTTTCCTAAGGTCTAGTTTCTATAATATCAGAAAGTACCAAGCAAGCAGCCAAGGGAGGGAGGCAATAAATAGCCCCACCCAGCTGTGATGCCTTTGAACCAGAACAATGGCGTTATCCCTGAAGGTTCAATACTGGCACTTATCTTCATAACCAACAGCTAATTGGACTTCAGGTCTGCTCAAAAGGATGGAAATCATGCCTTGTACTGGAAACCCAGCCAACTACCCTGGGGCTAGCAAGCTCATGGATCCTAGAAGAAATGTTCTACTGCCACTTTACAAGACTGCATAATTCCTAACAACATTCTAAATATTTATCCTTATACCCACAGATAAATGTATCTCTCTCACCTCTCACCAAAGAACATTTTCTGTGCAGCAAACAGAAACCATCACAGAAAAATTACAAGTGATCAAAATGCACAAAGTAACTGATCATGGATTTAAAGCACACCTCCTGGATGTAAGGTTCAGGGAATGTCATGGAAGAGAGGGTAGAATGCCCATAGAGCTGAAAGACTAGAATGTTTCCAGTGAGACTGTGCATCCAAGAAAAGACAGGCATGCTATATTCAATATGTCTCAACAATATGGCTGCGTAAATAAGACCTGAATCCCCAGTCTTTTCCAGAGATGAATCCCCATTTGGTTACCAGATACCAGGTGATATGCCTTGAAAAATTACACAAGTCACACTAAACAGACTCAGTAGGATGTACTTATATGTTTATATGTGCTTATATCTATGTAACAGTAATAATCAAAAAAAGAGGCCATCAATCTGAAGGGAAGTGGGGATGGTGGAAAGAGGGAACATGGGAAGGGTTAGTGAGAGTAATTATTTTTAATTATTTTAAATTTAAAAGTTCGGATCTTCAGTCATGCTTTAAAGTCAGAAAATTGAAAGTTAATCTCACGCTTTAATCATTTTAATTACCTATGTGAAATATGCTAAAATACTTTATATTTTTATCTTAGACCAAGCTCAAAGTAAGACCTTCAGAACATTTCATTCTGATGTCCCTTACTGAAGGGTACCTTATTCCTCCATCCTGAACACATGTAGGTATTGTCAAATTCAGTTTTTGAGTGAAATGTTAGAGTCAAAACCATAAATGCTAACTGATAGAAGATTTAAGTTCAAGTTTTATATTTTTGCTTCTCCAAGCGAAACCGCATCCTTGCTGCTGCATGAGAAGGCAGGGGAGCTCTGTTGAATGAGGGGAAGCTTGCTGACCTTGTAAACAGAAACAGCTCAGCCTGTCACCATCCAGAATATGATGATGTCTATTCTGTCCTTTTAAAAAGTAAATTATGACCAAAATGAGATGAATGGCTTTTGTTAAAGTTCAGTTCAAGTTTAAATTCATTTGTTTCAGTTTATCAACTTGGAAGCAATTTTACCTCAGCACATTTGGTGTGTATATTATCAAGCTTTGCCGAATTCAATCCATCATAGTTGAAGGTTCAAACAATAATCGTTTCTTCATTACTGAAATGCAAGTACAGTTCAAGTAGATGTTTATCAAAGGTAAGTTATTATCCTTTTAACCAAGAAGTTGGAGAAGTTATACCAAATATGCTACAATTTCTAGAAGCTAAGCACCTTATCTGTAAGATGAAGCTGTTATAATAAATCATGTAATATTTTTGAGGGAGAGAGCATCACAAAGCAATTTGTGATGCTGCTGGATTCTAGGGGGCAGTTTATGAGTCCTATCTCATCTAGTTTCTCAGTGCCCAAGATTCTCCATAGCACCCTGGACAGTGTTTCCCACTCCCAGGTCTGACAGAGGAAATAAGAGAAAGAGCAAGAAGTTTCTCATTATAGGAGGTCAGAGACCACAGTACATCAAGGAATGGGAACAGTACCTCTTCAGGGAATAGTACCTATATACCTGACCACCACACCACATGAATATCACACACTTCTACATATTTACCACACACATATTAACACCCCACTTCCTTCACAGCACATATGTACCATACAAACCACATATATAACAAATGTACAATACATGCACACATACATCATACATAACATGTACCTCATACCAAATATCATGTATTCCTACATATACCACCAAGAAAACACATCGCACGCTATACCATCCCTACACATACACCTCATATACATACATCTGACACATTTATCACAGACACATATACATATATAGCATATACACAGCTACCACACATACATGTATACTAACTGCAAATATACCATGACACACACTACACATATACAATACACATAAAACAAACACAATTATATCCTAGAATATAGGCATACACACGTACACTATATATTCTTCACATCACATATGCATACCACATATATGTATCACACATACATATGACATAGAAACATACATATACCACCCAACACATGTACATACAGACATATAACATGATGGTACATACTACTTACATACCACTGGACACACCACACAATACATCCCATAGTATGTACATGCCATAGGAACCTCATACACATTCACATTGTTCTAAAACACATCATGTTCATTAAGAGCTCATTTTTTAAGGTGTGTGTGTGTGTTATGTGAAGATGTTTGTACATGTTCATATGTATGCATTCTCAGGTGTGTGTAGGTACTCATAGAATTGTGCATGTGCTGTGCATATGTGTGTGCATATTTGTATGTATGTAGACTCAGGGGTGTGTACAGGAACACATAAATGTGTGTGTGTGTTTGTGTGTGTGTCTGTGTGTGTTAAACCTCTCAAGAATCCCTCTTGACTGCCTTTTCATTGTAATCTTTGAGTCTGATGTGTTCTGAATTAAATGCTTTGTATGGCTGCAGGATAGACAGGGAAGAGAAAGTAAGCCCAGAGTGATGATGCAAAGGGCATCTTACACTTTTTATGTCAAAGGCTAGACCAGTAAAAAGATGAAGAGGAATTCTTTTCTGCTTTTCCAAACCAGATTTCTCAGCCACTTCCCAAATGAACTTCCTCATGTGTTAGGTCCCTCAAATGAGGGAAATCATGGGTTTTGTTTGTCCATCACAGTGTTTCATTCCAATGAAATTTTGAGGTAATAATATACTTTTGAAGTGTGGTGACTGTTGAAAACATTCATTACAGTT
Source organism: Acomys percivali (assembly GCA_907169655.1). Taxonomy (NCBI): domain Eukaryota; kingdom Metazoa; phylum Chordata; class Mammalia; order Rodentia; family Muridae; genus Acomys; species Acomys percivali. Next base: position 76,058,329 of record OU015743.1, on the reverse strand, counting down.
CATACTAGCAACCTGGAACAGAAAAATCAGAAACTGAATTCTAGATGCCTAAACCTACCCTCAGCAATATGTCAGCAGTTAGAATACATAGAATTGAGAGCAGGGTGGGCTGGTGAAGTGCATCCCACACATCATTTGGGTATGAACAATATTTTATAAATACACAAAGTATTTTCAGATCACTTATTCTGCAAATGTCAGTCTATTCTGGAGGACAAACGCTCTTCGGTTGCATGCTGCCTTTGTGAGTAACACTAACCGCTATAGATTTGGGAGTGCTTAGCCTGAACTAGCATCTAAAGAACAAAATGAATATGGCATCTGCCATATTTTCTTCACAGAAGGTCACAAAGGTCCACCGTCCTTTAATAAAGTTCTGTTTGCTGCCAACAAGCAGAATTAATGGTGTTTTTAAAAAGTATATTATGACTAAAATTAGATTGAAATTTACCATGGGGGAAAAAAATCAATACAAGCATGGAGTTTTAAAAACAAAGACAAATGATTAAATAAAAGATAAGATGTTCACACAGGGGCTGACAAACATTTTAAAGAAATCTTCCAGTGACTCGGTCCCTGGAGCTCTGGCTTTAGCCTGCAGAAGAAGACAGATGAGGCCAAGGCATTTCAGTTGGGAAGGGCAATTGGATGTGGCAACTCCTTCCTTTAGAGAAGTCTAGAACCTGAAACAGAAAGTGCACAGTGAAAAGAAAGCTGAAAAACAAATCCTGCCAGGAACAACTCAGAGAAATCTGAATGTTGTAACCTGGCTTTGGGAGGATATGGAAAAATCACAGACCTAGCTACAAAAGTGAAAGGGCCATTTTCAAGCGGTAACAACAAAAACAACAAAATGATAACAACAACATGTAAAAGGATGTGGATGGGGGCTGGAGAGATGACTCAGTGGTTAAGAAGACTGTCTGCTCTTCCAGAGGTCCTGAGTTCAATTCCCAAAAACCACATGGTGCCTCACAACCATTTATAATGTGATTTGATGCCCTCTGCTGGCCTGCAGGTGTACATGCAGGTACCGCACAGTATACATAATAAATAAATACACCTTAAAAAAAGGATGTGGATATAAGCACTAAAATTAATATTACACACACACACACACACACACACACACACACACATCACACTAAAAATAAAAGGTTACAATTGTAGTTTAAAGTGTAGGTAAAACTCCAATGAAGGTGCCATTCTTTACAGGACAATAATTAAGCAAGAGAGTTCCCTCTCTTTTATAAAATGAGTGAGAGACCATAAAAAGAAGAAATATTACCTGATCCAAAACTATTGCAAGTCAAGAAATAATGGATATAGACAACAAAATACTTAGCAAAATTAAGGCCAATGTACATTTCTAATCTATGGCTAATAAATATCAAAATTGAGCAGGGGGATTAGGTAAAGAATTAGCATAAGATTTTGAGAATAAAATATTATATATGAAATGACTACTTTGTTATATGCACTAAACAATAGGTTATGTACATCTGAAGACAGATGTGAAGAAGTTGCTAAAAAAAAAAATAAGAGGATGGAGGACAGTAAACTAGATGCAAGGAAGAAGCAGTGAGGTGTCTGTGAACCAGCAATGTCCAAGAACTGAAAATCCTCCCATATTTCTGAATCAAAATAAAATCTTGTCGGAGTAAGTAAAATAAAACGTACCCCCTGCATTCACGATTGATAACATTTAGGACGCTAAATAAATAAACGGGAATATCTGAAAGACATTGATTATCTGAAAGGAAAGGTAGTGGGCCAACAGATGCCTTCAGTTGGTGATGAGTGTCTCCAAAATGAAGATAAAGGAAGAGAAAACAACCACAAAGCTGGGCAGATCAGTGAAGACGTCTAACTCTAAACAAGGGCAGGAAAGGCAAACCTGCGGGTTGCCTTCCTATTGCTGTAATAAACCCTGTGGTTAAATGCTGCTTGGGAAGGAGGAGGCTCCTTTGGGTTACAGGGTCATTACTAAAGGAAGTTAGAGCAGGAATTCAACACAAACTTTGAGGCAGAAACTGAGGCAGAAACCACGGAGGAACACTACTTGATGTCTTGCTTCCTTGTGCTTCCTTAGCTACCATTTTTACACTGTCAAGGACCACCTGCCCAGTGTCACGACTGTCCACACTGGGCAACCCTCCAACCATCAGTCAGCAGTGAAGCAAATGTCCCGATGACATGCCTTCAGGCCAATCTGATGGAGGCAGTTCTTCAGCTGAGATTCCCTCCTCACAGGCATATCTAGGTTTGCATCCAGTTGACGAAAACTAAACATCACAGTAAGCCATTGTGAGACAAGTTCAAATCCAAAGACTGTGCTATAGATTAGTCCTATACAAAGTATGTTAAAGAACATACTTCAGGAAAAAAGCAATCTTTGAAAATGAAAGACTGACATTGCAAGCTACAACAAATGGAAAAGGGATAACATGAGTGGAAAAAGATACACTGATTCACAAAAGGAAGAAAAGCTTCTAATTTGAAGCTAACATTTAAAACTGGGAGGAGAAGAGGGAGGGGAATATATATCATATTATATTATATTAATTGTATTACATTTATTATTATATTAAAAATAACCTCGTTGCCGGCAGCTCTTTGTCTGGTGTTGATGTCCCCTGTCGGTTTTAGCATGTCTGTCAGTGTCACCCTTGTTCATCTCTTGCTTAGACAGCCATGTTGATGAGACTTAATGGTTGTAGCTTCTCTGACATTTCTAGGAGATACAATGTCACAGGACCTTTCTGTTTCTCTGGATCTTATAAACTTTTGTGGCCCACCCTGTGCCTTCACCTATGACCCCTGAGTCTCAGGTGCCAGGGTTGTGCTGTAGATGTATCAGCTGTTGTTGAACAACATGTGATCACTTCTCCTCCGCATTTCTATTAGGTTGTGACTTTCTGTAATGGCCTCTATGTGTTAAAAAGAGATGTTTCTTTAATGAATGGTGAGACCTACACTTACCTATGGGTAGAGGATAAATATTTAGGATGTAGTTAGGGATTGTATTGGTTTGGTAAAGTGGCAGGTACAGGTTCTCCTCCAAAATCCATGACTTCACAAGCCCTGGATATATTGTTTTTGGTACCAGGCATAATTTCCCTCTTGTTCAACAGACTCTTAAGGCAGCTGTTAGATATTACCAAGGTATGTATACCACTGCTGCACACTTAAGGCTATCATGCCTGCCATGCCGGTCATAGGTGTTATAACTAGATGGGAATAATGGAATATATATATATATATATATATATATATATATATATATATATACACACACACACACACACACACACACACACACACACATATGTATGGTCTAGAACTGAACAACAACAACATAAAAAAGATTTCACCACCTATGAAACAAACAGTGAGACTTCACCGGACACAAGGTCTGTTAGAAGCTTGGTCCTGAGCAATGAAACTTTGCTCTTTATTAAAAAATGAATAGGCTGGGCATCGGGAGAGGGAAGCTTGATTTAAAGCAGCACAACACAATATTGTTGGAGACCACAGTGGAGATAGTGACTAGTAACCATGAAAACAAAAAGAAAGAAAAGAAAGTGCTGAAAGAAAAGAGGTTTGCAGTTCCTGGGCTGGGCTTCGGCCCTATGAGCTCTTGCTGTCTAACCGTGAGGAACCGAGTGTGAATCGCCAGCACTCACATGGAAAGCCTGTGACCCCAGGACTGTGTGCCAGAGACAGGAGGGTTTCCTGTTTGCTGGCCCAGTTTCATGTTCGGTGGCATCCTGTCTCAGAGTAATAAGTAGAGTGGGGGAGCAGGACACCGGGGTGTCTTCCTTGACCTCTGTGTGCATACATGGGCCCATACATGCAGAGACACACAGGCACACACCACACCACACACATACCCACACAATCACACAAGAATTGTTTAACTCCAAATGAGTTAAGAAGATTTAAAAAAAGCAAAGTTAAATTATAAGATTAAATGGCAAAATACATATCTAAACACAATAAAACACAAAATATATTGAGTGCTATAATTCTGCACTTATAACAGAACATTTTCAGTTTGAATATTTAAAATATTAATGATACAGCTTTCAAAAATAGTTTTAATTATTTGAGAATTCCACAGAATGTATTTTGATCATATTCACACCTTATCCTTGCTCTAATTCCTCCCAGCCAGAAATCCTTATTACCTATTAATCTATCATTTTTCTATATGTTATCTATAGATATATACATAAATGTTAATATTATGTATACTCTACATTCAATCATATGATTATAAATGTATACTATATACAAATGGATCAGAAGAATAGAAAGTAGAAGGCAAAAACCAATTCTTTTTTTTTATTTTTTATATTTTTTTATTTTTTGGTTTTTCGAGACAGGGTTTCTCTGTGTAGCCTTGGCTTGTCCTGGACCCGCTTTGTAGACCAGGCTAGCCTCGAACTCACAGCGATCCACCTGCCTCTGCCTCCCGAGTGCTGGAATTATAGGCGTGCGCCACCACGCCCGGCTGCAAAAATCAATTCTTAAGCAAGCCATTATTAAATGATTTTGTTATTAACTCATACAGTTATTCATTTAAATGGAAACAAATGATGATTTCAGATGTGTAACCATCCAACAGTACAGCCTCAAACAGTGTAAAGGAAAGTTGAAGAGAATGATAATAAAATAAACAAATTTACTATAATAAAGTTTAAACTAATTCTTTTAGTAACTCATAACTCAAGACAGTGAGCCGCAGGTCATATGAACAACTCAAAACTTTTGATCAATTTACCCCTGCAGAAGCCCCTATTATTTAAACATATGGAATGCTATGAGAATGAAAATACAGTCGAAATCAAATGTCAAGTAAAATCATAGGCATTATGGTTCTCAAGGAAAGTTAATTGTATTAGAAACCAATAACAAAAGAAACTTAAGAGAACCCCTGGGAGAGTATGTTAAAATTTTTCCTAAAATAACTCACTGAGTATATAGTGATTAGAGAGTACTTTTACAGAAACATAATAAAAAATAAGCATTAAAAATTATGGATATAAAATATTATCCCCTTACTGTTAATATAAAGCCTTAAATGTATGCCTAGTTTTTATTAAAAGAAGGAGGAGGAGGAAACAAAAATTTCAAAAGAAATGAGCTAAGAATCTACAACAATATGAGAATAATGCTAAAGAATGCTTAAAGAAAAAATAGTAGGTGTTAATGCAAAAAAAAAAAAACACTTAAAATTAAAGTATTCTAGTCAAAGACTGTTTAAAGAGAATAACTTAAAAAATAAAATTTATATTAACATAAGGACAGAACAGAGATCTTTCTTGGCAGGTATATTACTTGTGTATAGAAATGCTACTGGTTTTTGTATGCCGGTTTTATAACTTGGCATTTTGATGAAAGTATTTCTCAGATCTAATAACCTTCTGGTTAACTCTATGAGGCCTTAGGTACAGGATCATACAAAATACATAACTAGAAACCATTTTACTTCTTCCTTTTCTCTTTCAAGCCCTTTCACATTTTTCTCTTCTTATCCTGCTGTGGATAAGACATCAGGTACTATGCTGCATAAGAGCCGAGAGTTGGAAACCCTTCTCTTGTTCCTGTCCCGCTCAAACTATGGCACCAGCCAAGGACAATACAGGCCATAAACTTCGAACCCCTACCCAGATCTACCCAATGAACAGGACATTCCCCACAGTTGAGTGGAGAGTGGGGTGTGACTTTCACACGTACTCTGGTGCCTCATATTTGACCATGTCCCTGAATGGGGAGGCCTGGTGGCACTCAGAGGAAGGATAGCAGGCTTACCAAGAAGAGACTTGATACACTATGAGCATATACAGGGGAAGGAAGTCCCCTTCAGTCACAGTCATAGGGGAGGGGGATAGGGTGAAAGTAGGAGGGAGGGAGGAATGGGAGGATACAAGGGATGGGGTAATAATTTAGATGTAATATGAATAAATTAATAAAATAAAATTTAAAAAGAAATAGCTTCTATGTTCCTACATTTAGTGTGATGCTGTCTGTAAGCTTGTCTCACACAGCCTTTCTTATGTCCAGGTTTGCTCCTTCTGTACCTACTTTCTTTAGGATTTTTATCATGAAGTAACGTTTAACTTTGTCCTCATTTTAAGATTTTCATATAACATCTGTCCTTAAGTCTGTTTGCATGTAGTAATACATCTATATTATGGATTTATCTAGACTGACCCATCCTTGCAGCTCTGTGATGAAAACAGAAGGTAAAATAATGTTATCTTTTTAACATATTCTTGAATATGGCTTGAAGGTATTTTATTGAAAATTTTGTATAATTATACTCATTAGGGAAATTGGAGTTTGGGGATTTTTGTTGCTGTTGTTGAGCCCTTTTCTAGTGTCAGGATAATGCTGGCTGGACAGAAAGATTTTGGTAGTTGCCTTGGTGTTTTATGGTGTCAGCTTTTTAAGTTTTTATTTAATTTTTTTTTAAGATTTTTGTAAAGTTTGAAAAAAAAATTAACCTGTCCTGGCATTTTCTTTGTTTTGAGACTCTGTTAAATAATAAACAAGAACAAGAACAACAAACAACAAAACTGACAAAATACGCAGGAAAAACATAAGCAAGGAGGCAAATGGCTTCTGAAGTAAAACTTCAGAATTCTCAAGAAAAACAGGTGGGCTGAACTAATGTTATAAAAATGGCTATATTCCCAAAAGTGATCAGTATATCGCTTTTTCACTGCAATCCCAATAAAAAATACAACGCTGTTCATAGATGTACAGAAAACAGCCTTCGGGTCAAGAGCATAATTATCGAAGACAACCTAAGCCAAAAGATCATAGACCTTGACCTCAGATTATGCTACAGAGCCACACTGCCTAGCTACTTCGCTGCTGCTAAAACACCATGACCAAGGAAACATATAAAAAAAAGCATTTATTTGAGATTCCAGTTCCGGAAAGTTAAAACTCATGATGGTAGGGTGAAGGCACAGCAGCAGGACAGCTCAGAGCTCAGACGGCCGTCTGTAAGCAGTAGGCAGCAAGAACATGCTCAGAACAGCATGGGTTTTTGGAGACCCCAAAGCCCATCCCCAATGAGATAGTTGCTTCAGGAAAGCCAAACCTAACCCTCCCCAAAAAGCCAACAACTGGGAAACAAATATTCAAATGGCCAAGACTCTTGGGGGATGTCTTACTGAAATCACCACAGCACAGTAACAAAAATGGCAATGTATGATACTAACTCAGACATGTGGACCAAAGGGATAGAGCAGAGGACCCAGAAATAGAACAGCACACCTAAGCTTTGACAAATTTGTCAAAAATGTACCTGGTCTGGGAGATGGGAGCTCTTCGCAAATGATGCTAGGAAAATTGAATATGCACAGATACACTAGATACACATCCCTCACTTTTACAGAAACTAACTTAAAGTGATGAAAAAACAATAATGTAAGACTGGAATATGAAACTGCTAGAGAAAAACACTTTAAAACATAGGGCTGGAGGGCTGGCTCAGTGATTAAGCACTCTTGCTGCTCTTGCAGAGGACCTGGGTTCAGCTGCTCACACCCACATGGTCACTCACAACCAATTCTACCTCTTTTTCAGATGACTCAACAGTTTCTTCTGATCTCTGCAGGTACCAGGCACTCATGTAGTATACATATATACATGCACACAAGATAATTACACACAGGAAATTAAACAATCTCTTTAAAAGTTTTAAAGACCCAGGGATAGACAAGGAATTTTGGAAAAAAACCTCCAATGACTCAGGAAATAATTACAAGACTGTCCAATTTAATGACATCAAATGGCAAGCTTTGGCACAGACAGTAAAGGAAATAATCACTGAACTGAAGAAGCAGTGTATAACATGAGGCAAAATGTTTTCCAACTAGATATCAGATGGGAGATTAATATCTATATCTAGACTATTAAAAGCAACAAATACAGCTGGGAGTGGTGGCACACACCTTTAATCCCAGTACTCAGGAGGCAGAGGAAGGCAGATTGCTGTTAGTTTGAGGGCAGCCTGGTCTACAAAGAGAGTTCTAGAACATCCAAGGCTAAACTGAAAAACACCTGTCTCGAAAAAAAAAAAAAAAAGAAAAAAAGAAAAACACCAAGAACACCTCCCAAACTACCAACATTAATAAATATGCTAAGGAATATAAGGGAAAATATACAATTGGAAATTAACTATTTGAATAAGTTTTCAACACCCTTAGCCATAGGGAAAATGCAAATTAAAACTGCCTGTTATGAGAACAAATGCTGGTGAGCATTTTGGAAAGGATGAACCCTAAATACTGTGGGAATGCAAAGTGATTAAGACACTAAAGAGTTCATATCGTGTTTTGTGTTTCTTTCTCTCTCTCTCTTTTTTTGAGTGTTGTTTTATTTTATTTTCTTGGATGAGGGGGGTTGTTGTATTGGTTTTTTGAAAAAGAACTTAAAGTTGAGTAGCTTGGAAGGAGGAGAAGATCTGGAAGAACTTGGGGGAGGGAAAATATAATCAAAATATATTTAAATTTAAAAATTATTTTAAATAATAAAAATATAATAAAAAGAAAAATTAGAATCCTTCTCTGTATGTGGTGATGACTTACAATGGAAATAATTTAATAACTAGGCAGCATGCTGAAAGCAAATAAAATAAAATAAAACCATGATGATTTTATTGCTGTTAGTAATTTTTCTCCTAATTTAGACATTCTTTCTTGGAGGGAACTCACAAGGCCAGTAATCGAAACTAACAAGATTCACCAGAGCTGTTCTCACAGTTATAGCAGCAGTAAACAATTGTTGGGGTAAACAAAATTTACAAAATAACTAAAGGAAACAGAGAGCAGACCCAAGTTAGTAAGATTAGAGAAGAAAAGAGAAACATTACAACAGGCAACGGTTCTCAATAAAATAGGTGGAAGGAAAATTGCAGACCACATTAAAAAGACCATCCATTATGATTCAGTGTCTTTTGTTCCAGAGATTCAAGGATGGTTCAACCACACAAATCAACAAACGTTATGCATCATATAAATGAACTCAGAGACATAAATCACATGATCATCTCAATAAATAAAGAACTATGGGAGGAGTTCTGGAGGTTAGATAAAAGCCAATGCTGTAGCTGTCTGGCCCATTAATTTAATGTGTAACAGCCAGGCCTTGTTTTCCTTAGTGCTACTACGTCTCCCGCCGATAAAGGCCGACTCACAGACAGATTTACTTTGCTGACAACTTTCACATTGAAAAAGATGAAGTCACAAAAAGGGCTTCCATGGAAAAACAAACTCAAGCTAATATGCTGCTCTTAGTAAAATTTTACTTTTGTACTATTCCTTTACTTAACAGAACTTGCTTTCCTGCGACTGCTCTTATTAATCAACCACCTATGTCTCGTGGTAAATGAAGGGTTTAAAGTTTATGTGAGTTGTGAGAGTTTAAGGGAGTGATTTAAGGTATGTGACTTAAAGATGATATATGATATTAAGACTTCAAAAGTTTATAATTTTAACATAATAATCAATGAAGATCTGATAAACTATTAATCTAGCATTGGTACACCTGTAAGCTCCTTGAGGCACAGAAGCGGCCAGGCCCTGCCCCCTACCCGCCCCCCCCCTACTTTAATGATCTTAATGGGCATGGAGAAACAAACAAGAACATAAACGCCCAAGATCAGGCCATAGAATCCCACCAGTCCCTGAGCTTGTCCCAAAAGGAGGCCACAAAATCCCACCAATCCCAGGCTACCCTGAAAAGCTCCCCCGCCCCCCTACACAGGTTTTGCTGATTCCCTCCTGTGCAGAGGCAGCCACCCTCTTGTGGCTTTCCCAATAAATCCATTGTGTGAGGTTTGTTATGCTTTATGGTACTCCTTGGTTCCTGGCTAACAGGAAACCTTTCCCCTCAGAGCTGTAACTGTTACATTGGTGCCTAGACTCAGACAGGGTCTGCTGGGGTCTGCTGTGCTTCTTCTCCTCGGGGTCTGAGCTGCACTGGAACACTATCCACAATAGACTCACCGTCCATCTACCAGTAGCAAGTAGGTAAGTTTCTACTTTAGTCAGGGTAACCACTTATCTGATTCTGAGGAAGTGACCACTGAGCACCCAGCACACTTCTGGAGGTGGCGGTACCCCAAGCCATGGTCTTTAAAGGTAGGGCTGGCTCTCTTTCCTTGACCTTGTCCCTCTACCCTTTTTTAGACTTGCAATTCTGCAGTTTCCTTAGGTCCAACTGGGCTACTGTGCCCCTTCCTGCCCTCTTCAGAGCTGTCTATAATCACACAGCCCTTCTAGGCCCGCATGGCTTTGGACAGACCATGCCAACCCTTACCTATGGATGAGACCCTCCTCCTAGAGCTCGGATTTGGTCCTCTCCTTGTTGCCTCCACAAAAGCCCTGGTACCAGGTGCGGAGTCTCTTCAGCTTAGCTAGGTAAAACCTCCGATCTCTGTTTAGTGCTGTGACAACCCACTGAACATCTTGGGTCTTCCCCCTGGTACTCCTTGTGTCCTGAGGATTCCCTGCACTACAGGGTGCCGTGACATTTTTCCTGCCTGACCATTCTCTCACCCATGGGAATGGTGTCTTCCATATCGTCTCATTCTCCTTTGGTAAGGCTCTTAGAAATCTCCAGGTTCTCCACCAGGCACCCAACCTCGCAGGTTCTATATTTATTTGCTTCTGAAATCAAACCTGGCTGCAATATCCCTTACATAACCAATCCAAATGGCTGCCTAATGGCACCCTAAATCCCAGTATTATTTGGGACCTTTTCAAATACGGAAAATGATTAGGGAAATGAAAAGAGATTCCACATTCCTTAAATTCAAGCTTTCCCTTTTCACCACTTGAAGCCTTGTTTGTTTTTGTCTGATCTCCCCTGGGCACTATGTTACCGTCTTTAAAGTTACTGTTGATGGGTCTGCCAGTTTGTTATAAAGTAGGAGCTGGGAGTGGGACCTCGCAGGAGGTAGAGAGTGCACATGAACAGGCCAGCTGCCTCCTGAGCATACCCTGCACACATTTCTCCCTGGCTTGTGTGTCTCCCAGCTCCCTCCTACAGCATCCTCTGCAGTCAGGGATTAACTTTTTTCTATCTCTAAGCTGTCTCTGTTCTCACCTTACTGGATTCAGTTTTACAGGGATTCAGGTATCTTTTAGTTACAAGTGGTATTAAATTGTTGTTTTTAATCCTGCTCCACTACAATAAAAAGCTGGCTCTAGAGTTGGGG
>OU015743.1:76011470-76034680 GCA_907169655.1 Acomys percivali | reverse complement strand
CACACACACACACACACACACACACACACACACACACACACACACACCCCACTAATTGGATGTAGTGGGTTATAAAAGAAAAGGCATGACAGAGGGAGAAAGATGGGAGCTATTTGGGGAAGCAGAGGAGCTACAGGGAAGGAGTAGGGAATGGAAATGACCAAGATGTATTATACACATATACTAAATTTTAAAACAAAAATTTTAGGGTGGGCATCAGAATGGCTAAGATCAAAAACTCAAGCGACACCGCATGCTGGAGAGGATGTGGGGAGAGAGGAACACTCCTTCATTGCTGGTGGGAATGCAAACTAGTACAACCACTTTGGAAATCTATCTGGTGCTATCTCAGAAAACTGGGAATAGGGCTTCCTCAAGACCCAGCTATTCCACTCCTTGGGATATACCCAGAAGATGCACCAGCACACAACAAGAAAATTTGCTCAACCATGTTCATAGCAGCCTTATTCATAATAGCCAGATCATGGAAACAGCCTAAGTGTCCCTCAGCAGAAGAATGGATAAAGAAACTGTGGTACATATACACTATGGAATACTACTCAGCTATTAAAAACAAGGAATTCCCTAAATTTGTGGACAAATGGATTGAGCTAGAGATGATCATAATGAGTGAGTTAACCCAGAAGCAGAAAGACTCAAATGGTATATACTCACTTATATCTGCATACTAGCTCAATGGGCATGTCCCACGAAAGCCTTCACTTACCAGGAAACTGGGACAGAGGGGAGGACATCCTACTGGGACTCTAGATGAGAGAACCATGTGAGAATAGCAATGTAGAAGGATCCAGTGGGACCTAGAAACCTACAAGTAGAACATTATGATAGGCAGATTTGGACCAAGGGGTCCCGCTCAAACTAAGGCACCAGCCAAGGACAATACAGGCGGTAAACTTTAAACCCCTACCCAGATCTAGCCCATGGTCAGAACAGTCTCCACACCTGAGTGGAGAGTGGGATATGACTTTCTCACGTACTCTGGTGCCTCACATTTAACTATGTCCCCTGGAGGGGGAGACCTGGTGGCACTCAGAGGAAGGACAGCAGGTTACCGAGAAGAGACTTGATACCCTATGAGCATATACAGGGAGAGGTAATCCCTCTCAGGAGCAGTCATAGGGGAGGGGAATAATGGGAAAGTGGGAGGGAGGGAAGAATGGGAGGATACAAGGGATGGGATAACCATTGAGATGTAACAAGGATAAATTAATATAATTAAAAAAATTTTTAGGGTGGGAACATTTAGTGTAACCACTAGTTTGTCTATAAAACTAGTGAAATCCTTTTTAATAGGCCAAGTCTGACCTATAACCCAAGCACTAACTTGGGCCAATCCTTCCTCCTCTGCCTCCCAAATGCAGAGGAAAAAAAGACTTGAGCAAGCACACCCAGCTAGACATAATTCTTTATCTTACCTTCTTTTCTCCATCAGTTGCATCTTTTGCCAACATATTTATTATACAGCTTATTTAGTATTTTATCATTAACAACTTATTTATTACCTATTAAATAATTAGAGCAAATTATTTTCAAAGAATCAACACATGAAAAGGCTTTGTATGTCAATACTATATATACATATGTGATGTCACAAACACATTATATGAAATTTCATATACATACTGTATATGTACATATACACATGCATACATCTGCACACACACACAATTACAGGTCCTGACATGTACTAAGCAACATATATAACTACAAATAGTACCACTGACTGAGCTATATCTCCATCCTTTGAAGACTATTTTTATAAATATTCTATTATAAAATTCATAGGCACAGAACTAATTATGAATCATAAACATTTGAAGCAACTTTAAATGCAACCCTAATTATCATTTCAGTGAGGAACCCAAATAACAGCAGGGCTCTATTTCCGATCTATCGGGATAGTTGGATCGCCAATACCAGCATCTAGTCCTCTGTATTACCTCTATGGTTTCCTCTCAAAAGGGCCAATCCAGTTCTCAATATATAACTTCAGTTTTCTCACTAACTTCTACCTAACACTATGGTTGTTTGGATGAATAGGCTCAACTGTTTGAAGACCTGGTCCACTGTTGGCGCTGTTTATTGAAGTTTAGGAGGTATAGCCTTGTTGAAGGAAGTATGTTACTGGAGGTAGGCTTTGAGGGTTCCAAGACTTACACCATTTCCAATTTGCTCTCTCTGATCTGTGCTTTTGGTCCAAGGTGTGAACTTAATGTTTCCTGTTCTTGTTGCCATGCTGTCCCTACCACCATGAACTCTAAACCTTTGAAACCATAAGCCCAAATAAACTCTCTTTCATACATTCCTTTGGTCATGTTTTACCACAGCAACAGAAAAGTAACTAATACAGCCAGTTTATCTGTGTTCTTTACTACCCGGCAGTAAGTCAGAGACTATATTAGCCATCCCTTCATATGAACACTGAGCTGAAGATCTTTTTGCAGCTGGTGACTGCTATAGATTTGTCCATCACTAGCTTGTAGGATGGTCTTCAGGAAAGCCCCATGTCCTGTTTCTCTTTCTACTAGAATACTAGCTGATTTCACCATAATATGTATTGCTACCTGTATGCTGTCTGCTTTTCCACCACAGTGTGATGAGAGTGTGTTCAACCTTACTCACCACCCCATTCTCCATCCCCATTGATGAAAACCTACTAGACATCTAACTGTTGGATAAACTTCTATATTTTGCCAGACACATCTGTCCCCAGGAGACAGGTTACTTGTGCTGACTCACAGCTGCTTTATTCAGTTCCCACAGCTGCTGGAAACAGCACAGGTTCCACCTCTTATTGAGATATTGGGTGTTGCTAAGAATTCCTTTTATTATTGCTCATTTACAAAGAGCCAAATATCATTACTTCAGCTTACCCATTTATCAAAAAGTTGTAGACTGTTGGAAAATAAGCAGAATATCAAAGTTATCTTTCTGTCTGGAACCAATTTAATAAGTCAATCAGTAAGGATTTTACACTAGTTACAATCCAAGCACATCCAGCCACTCTACGGTCCTACAACTATTCTTTCTTTTTCTCCAAAAATGTGTTCCCATGTTTTCATCTTTGTGTTTTAAAAAAATCCCCTACAATGTCTTCCTTTAAATTCTCACTTTCTAGAAAAATATACCAGATCTTTTCTCTGTTTTTTTCTATAATACTCATATAAAGGAAGAAGATATATATACTTTAATGAAGATCTCTAAAGTTGTTATTAAATCTTTATTGAATAAACTTTAACTGTGGAACCTAGAAATAAGCCCAGTGATAAACATTTAGTGGCCCATGCATTGCTACTGAAAACAAAATAAAGCTTCCCCCCAACCCCCCCATGCACTGCTTAAGAACTACATATTGATAAGCTTTAACCGCAATGTCACCTCACCTGCACCAGAGCTGCTGAAGTGTAAGCAGTACTGGCTTTTGGATGCCAGATGGTGCTTCATCATATGACAAGGCTAAGACAAACAGAACTTGTTATATTGTTTCTGTGTGCGTGCGTGCGTGCGTGCGTGCGTGCGTGCGTGCTTGGAAATGTTTGATTAAATATATTTTTATGTAAAATATCTGCTCAGATATCTGGTAGCACTGGAAAATATTATTTCATCTAAGTATAGATACTTACTGCCATAAACAGCTTCAGGTGTGTGCCTATCAAAAAAAATCTTCACACCCTGGGTTATAGACTATTGTTAACATGAAATGAATATGCTACTAATGTACTGCACGGCCCTATAGGGAAAAGTCTTGGCTCAGCAGTTCCTTCAGTGATCCCTGGGAATATGGAGAAGCCATTTAACTCTATTGTGTGTCTATTGAGTTTAATTGTCTTTTTTATTTTATTCAGATTTATAATTGAGTGTTTTTACATGATGGGACTCATCAAAATTACTCATTCCACAAACAAACAAACAAACAAACAAACACAAAGCCTTGGTTTTGTATTATCAAAACACTAATGCTTAGAAATTAAGCTGTCAATCAATTCAATCTCCTTTCAAATAAAGGATGAAAGTCTCAGATATGAGATCTGTGTATAATGAAGTTATTCTGGCTTCTTTTCTGTGAAAAGAAGCACATAGAAATCGTCAAATTAAATATTTTCTAGGACAGGTTCAACCCTTACTTGTAGAACACTGAGATTTAATAAAACATAGCAATTATTTTCTTTCTTTCTGTACCTTAAATTCTATATGTGCAGTTGCTGAAACATCTAAACAGATTCTCCTAATATTTTTAGGAGCAGAACACTCATAATTTGTCAGCTCATTTATTCATTCAAAATATGACTCTTGTAAACCTCTTTATGTAGAAAATAAGTCCCATTTCCCCCCTTCTATTGTATTTTCTTGTCTTATTTGTCTAGGAAGTTTAATAATTTTCGGTGTATACCTAGTTTCCTAACTAATAAGCAGGATAATGTTCTCCCGAGGTTATTCTACTGATTAAATAATATATTATTTACAAGTAGTGAGCCATTGTTAAATTATAATTCATGGCACAAAAGCATGGGTACTGTTGTCATATAGGACCCAGGACATGTGGCATCTTTCAAATGATGTACTCCTAGCAGAATTCTTCAACCTCAGCTCTTCTTGTGCACGGAGCCAGGCACTAACAATGGACATGCCTCAACGTATTCCTCTGCCTCATATGTGGAGCCTGCTATGCTTGACTGCATGAAGCCTCAGATTTAGTATCCCTGGGGGGTGCTCCAAGATGACATCACTTATTTCTTGTACTGGGATGAAGTCTGAAACCTGTTACTAAGTGAAGAAAGACTGTTCTTTAACTTAAGAAGCTAGTGCCATTTGAGCCTCATGTGGAGTTTCAAGCACCTTGCCTTCAGTGTGTATCTGCACATGGTGTCCACCTCTCCACTGCTCATGGTCACCAGCTTACAACTTCAATTGCCTCGTGTGTTTTGGTACAGGTTAATTGATAAGGTGGGTTCACACACAATGCCTTTTGGGCTCTCGCCTTGTTAATATTTCCCTGTGGCCTCTCTGAGGCATATACAAAAAAGAATATTTTTGTATAGTTTGGAAGTGGGACACTATTTAAATAAATTTGCTATAATTAAGTTGGGACGCGTCACTGACCTAAAATGAATGCAACCTGAGATCCTTCATTTGATTCTGACCCTGAACCAGAAAGGAACTGAAAAATTGACTGGTTGAATTCCCTGAAACAAATGACGCTTGAGTGGTTTCATGCATAATAACTGCCTTTGATGTAAATGGGGCCATCCGTCAGCAGCCACAGATGTCGTGATGTACCCACTACTTCTGCAAGGCCTTTCACATGGGACAACATTCCCAGAACCTAACAGTCTTTGCATAGCTCACGCCTGAGGGTTCAAATCAGAGTACTGAGCCTTCAAAGAGTCTGATGAAGACTAGAAAGAAATGCTAGCAGATAGGTACTGGCATATGTCCCTTCCTAACAGTATCATCAGAGAATTTACAGTCTGTTCATACAAAAGTAAATAGGATGCTGTTGTCATATAGGACCCAGGACAGGTGGAATCTTTCAAAAGACTTTCTCCTAGCAGAATTCTTCAACCTCAGCTCTTCTTGTGCATGGAGCCAGCACTAACACCGGACATGCCTCAACGTATTCCTCTGCCTGCATTTTGTGCGGAACCTGCTGTCCTTGACTGCATGGAGCCTCACATTTAGAATCCCTGGCTGGTAGAAAGGATTGTAATTCCGGGAAGCAACACAAACCGCTGTGCTGTTTACACATCTTATCCAGGTGCTATACGCTACCGTGCTTTATTCCATTTAAAACAAATATACGCTTATATGCTTGCAATATGCATGATGAACTTAGGATGAAAATAAAAGGAGATGGATAGGAGTCATTTTCAGAAAAAAATTACCACAGAGAAGCCTTCAAAGAAGCAATTCATTTCATCACCTCCAGGCTGACAGACTACTGACATTAAAGCAAAGGCATGTCCTAATCGTCACGCATGTATCCACTTTTTTCTTTTTTCACATTTGTATGCTAATCACAAGAAGCAAAAATAGACTAAGATTGGAAATCAAAGATTGGTTGTATACAGGTAATAGAGTTCTTGAATGCTTTATTTAAAGATAGAAGGCTCTTGAACCGGGCTTTATTATTGAACTAAGACTATCTATCCTTTTTGACACTTTTTAAATTAAGTTCTTCCTCTAATTTATGTTTTTGTCAGCTTTCTTCCCTTACTTGGTTTTAAACTGGCTTCCCCGCCTCTCTCTAAGTAATAAACTACTCCACAGAGAAGAAAAAAATTTTAATGACCCTCAAAATTCAGATTAACAAAATGGATCATTTGTACACAGCCATAGAATTATGGATCCTTCTGAAATATCTGTGCAGAAATTTCACCTGATGCAAAATTTCATTTTTCCTCTCTCTGACATATCTCTGACTGTTCCCTTTAAAAAATGGAATAGTTACAGTTACTCTATACAAAGGTCAAATACTGGAACTCAAAGGGGATATAGGGTACCATTTTGAGGTTCAAATAAAGCAGGAACGTTTTTTTTCTTTATGAACTAAGAGAGATGAGCTGTGGTGTATTAACATTTCTCACAGAAAACAGTTTGTCGAAGCTCGACTTGGACCACACAGGCTGTCTGCCCTTCCCTAAGGCTCAGTCCGCCTCCCTGTTCTTGTGAAGCCAGCCTGCCTCCCAGTACATTCTGCCTCCCATCTGACTTCTGCAGAGTTTGCGGAGCCCAGGACAAACAGAACAGGAGAGCAGCTGCATGCTGGTGAGTGGTGGCGGCACAACATCACAATGCTGCCTTGCTAGAACAATGTTTGGAGCCTAACTTCCCCACTCACCACCACGTCTCTACTTGGGAAATTCAAACCAAACTTACTGGACAAATTCTTCTGCTTCCTGGTCTTATCTTTGTTTTAACACTGATTATAGTAGGGGACAGGTAGAGTGGGATGACACAATGCTAGAGAAAGCAGAATTCTACAATTAGGTTAGGTTGGGGATCAAAAGTTGTCTTTAAATAGTGGCATACTCGTATGATATCTTTCCCGTAAAGTTGCATTTCTCAGCACATCACATCCATGGGTATGCAGCTGATTTCCACATAGTACGTGTTTCGGCCTTCCACAGATTATGGAGCTGGTTCTTTTCTGCTTCCCTTTATTTTACCAGTCCTTCAAGACCTGGTGGTGTGCTATGTCTTCTCCAAGAACTTCAAACATATACATTTCCCAATGCCTCATATTCTAACTAGCAGAGAGACACAATAGTGCAATGAGCACAGAACATGGCAGCCAGCCCAGGCTCTAATGCTGGCTCTTATTGGTGATGTTTCCCTTCATGACTTAGTTTCTTCACCTGCAGATCAGGTAAATAAAAATTCTTGTACTACTAAATTCTTATAAGTTTTGAATAAAGTTTGACACACAGAAAACACTATTGATAATATACACTAAATGAGATAACTTCAATAGATAAAAGCTGATGAAAAATAATTAAATCAGATAATTATTCTTAGGAAACTGTGAAGTCAGACTGCAGAGGATTGAAATGAATATCTAGTATCTTAAAAATTTGCAGTCTAGCAGACTATTTAAGTCAACTACACAAATAAATAAAGTGTAGAATGTTGCTGGGCATGGTGGCGCATGTCTTTAATTCCAGCACTCAGGAGGCAGAGACAGGCCGATTGCTGTAAATTCAAGGTCAGCCTGGTCTACAAAGTGAGTCCAGGACAGCCAAGGCTACACAGAGAGACTCTGTCTTGAAAAACTAAAGAGCAAATCAATAGTTACCACTGAAATTTAAAGAAAGATGAAGTAGCAATTAATTGAAAAAATATTAGAGGAATAATAGAGAATGTTGTTTCATATAAATTATTTAGGAATTGTTAATAGTTAATGATTTTGTTCATAATACATGAGCCACAGAGGTTGAAGTGACAGATATGATATGCTGGGTATAGAACATATTTCACTAAAACTTTGTGTGTAGTAGGATATGGTTGCACACACCTTTTATCCTAGCATTCTGGAAGCAGAGGAAGGCCAATCTCTGTGAGTTCAGGGCCATCCTGGCCAACATAGTGAGGTCAAGGCCAGCCAAAGCTAGAAAGTGAGACTCTGTCTCAAGAACCAAAGCTACCAATTGCGTGTATTAAAATATCCCCTTAACTTCACAAGTGTCAGCTTTGCAGGTTTGTGAGGGGCTCAGTAATATGTGGAGACCAGAGTGGGCAAAAGGTGTGGAGACCATGGACTAGCCTTGGCTCCTAGTTCTCACACTCCTCAGCTTTGTCTATGTAGATAAAAGTCTGGAAAACATTTTTAGCATGCTTTCTTCATACCTATATCACAAGCTTCTAACAGTATTACTTCACTAGACTGTTGTAATTGTGAAATCAAGAAAGACATATAAGAAGCATTAGTAAGTGGTGTAGATTTTTTTCATTTACTCACAAATTTGAAATATGAAATGTTCCTTTCTTTTCAAAATGTGTATGTATGCATTGTGTGTACATATGTATATACCTGTACCTTGACATATATACAGAGGCCAATGTAGGTTCTTTCCTTTCACTATATAGGTCCAAGAATCAAACTTTGGTTGTCAAGCTGGCGCCTCTACTAAAAGCCATCTTATTTGACTCTCAATGCTAATATCTAATCACTGAGTATAGAACAGTGCATTCTAGACTGTGAAGGTTAGTTTTCACTGTCAATTGGACTAGAACTAGAATCACCCAGCAGACATACATCAGGGTGTCTGTGAGGGCATTTCCAGAGAGAATGAATATCATTCACTCCAGACAGAATTAAAAGAGAGAAAGAAAACTGTTGTCTGACTGCCTCTTTTTTTACTCTGGTTCAGAATTCACCCAGAGGTAAGTAAGCAGCCTCACCTTTCTGTCCTCTAAGCCATGAGCCATTTTTGGCAGCAAACTTCCTGCCGTGATGGACTGTATCTACTTCTTCTATGAACAAACTGAACCCTTCCTACCTTGCATTGGTTTTTGATTGCAGAAGTGAAGAAAATAACTCATTCTGTGAAGGACCATCACTGCCATAAAGACGAATGTGTAGTTGATAGGCTATGGAAGCACCAGAGCCTTAGCCAAGAAACCCTAGAATGCTAGGCAAGGTTTAATGGGCCATTCTGGGGGGACTTTGGAAAGACTGAACTCTGGTAAAAATGTAGAAAGCAGGGAATGTGCTCGTGAGGTTTGAGAAGAGGAATAAGGACTCTGCCAGGAATCCATCTAAGGCCTATTGATGTTGTATTTGAGAAAATAATCTAATTAATTTCTTCATGTATCCTAAGATTTTAATTAAAAATAGTAGACTACGTTTTTTTTGATGGCACGTCAAGATAGCACAATATTTAGACTGTAATATAGGCAATGCTCACTGTATTTACTCAGATTTATAGTGAGAAAGTAAAAAGAGAACACAAAGATATGAGAAGGTAAAGTCTGATAAGGCAAGGACTGAGAAGCCAGTTAAAGTTGAAGAATAAGTGTGTGTATACAAAGTAGCTATAATTGTTAAAGAAATTCACGCCACTAAAGAGAAAACTAGGGATCCAGAAATAGACAATAAGAAAAGTGCCTTCATGGGGCTGAGAAGATGGCTCTATTCCAAAAATTTAGGGCTCAATTCCCAGTATCCATGTAGCAGCTAACAACCGTCTGTAAATCTAGTTCCAGTGGATTCAACTTCCTCTTTTGACCTCCATGGGCACCAGGTACACATATAGTACCCAGACATGCATACAAGTAAAATATTTACAGATATAAGGCTAAGAAATTGAGGAAGAGAGGGAGGGAGGAAGGGAAGGAGACAGGGAGGGAGGGAGGAAGGAAGGGAGGAACAGAGGGAGGGAGGAAGAGAAAGAGAAAGAGAGAGAAAGAGAGAGAGAAAGAAAGAAAAAGAAAGAGAAAGAAAGAGAAAGAGAAAGAGAAAGAGAAAGAAAGAGAAAGAGAAAGAGAAAGAGAAAGAGAAAGAGAAAGAGAAAGAGAAAGAGAAAGAGAAAGAAAGTAAATAGCGTCTTGAGTGTAGGAGTTTACCCATCAAGAGCTTTAGGGTCTAACAGTGCAAATGCACTTGTAGAACTTTCATGAAAGCACAATATAGTAAAACATATGTAATATAAAAAGGCATTCTAAAATGAAGTTTAAAACTATAACTATCTATGTTAAAAAAAGTTAGTGGCCCCAAACATACACTCAAAAAACTTAATGAGGTAGAGCTTTGAAAAAATAAGAATAAGCCAAACCCCAAATCATTATGTAAAACTAAATAACTGGAATCAAGACAGACATTAATGAAATGGAACTGAACAATATACAAAGTATCAATGAAACAAAGTATCAGTTGAGTTCTCAGCCACAAAAGGGCATCCATGTAAGGTCAGCTTCCTCTCAAGGCTCAGGGAACACTGCAAAAGATTCTAAAAGCCAAAGGTCAGGAGGACTATGGTGAAACAGTATTTTTCAGGCATGACCAGACAAGCAACACTCATAAACTAATAGCAGCTGTGGTTGCCTGAACAAGGTCTGCATAAGACCAACCCAAGCAACATTTGGGGTAGGGCTCCTCACACTCCTTCCACTCTTAACTGAGGAGCTAAAGGCAGTAGATGGTTGCTTGAAGGGGAGGTTGGCTGATATTTTTTAAGAGTGTAGCTGCTAGTAAGTCAACCATGCTCCAGTGGAAAGAATCGCACCCAAGCATATGCAGTACAAATTAGACACAGTGAGCTATAGAACAAAAAGAATAGAGTACACAAAGCTGGAAGGCATGGAGTGGATTTAGGAGGAATTTTGGACAGTAGTTAGAGTAAATATCATCAAAACATGCATATATATGCATACATATTCATATATATCTATATATGAATGAAACTCTCAAGGTGCTAAGAAAAATTTTATAATAAAAAAAGGGGAAAGTTAAACAATATCAATGAACCCTTAGATAACAAACCAAAGAAGAAAGCATACCTAAATTAAATCAGTTGTAAAGGGGGTATTATAAGAGAGTGGAGCTGAAAAAGACTGTTGCAGATCCTTGTCTTCTAGACACAGCAGGGTCATTTCACTCATGAACACATAGCAGCTGTGCTTATCCATACAAAATCATGAGAGTCAATGCCCTCGATGGATAAAGGATGGGAACAAAAACCTCATCCCCAGCTGAGAAAATACTGGCAGCTGATAGTCACTGGAGAAGGGAAAGTCATTTTTCTTTGAGGATGTGGCCCTGGAAGTTTACCCATGCTCTGGTTGATGACTCCATATCCATGAACACACAAGAAGCAATAATTAGAATAGGTAGTATTTCTAAAAAACACATTAGGTTGGGAAGAAGACGTAATGGGCAATGTCCAGGAGGAACTGGAATGATGGAATAGGGGTTAATATAATCAAAATACATTGTATTCATCCACAATAAAATAGCAGCATAACATCTGCCATGGTCTCCCCTTCCTTCTCTAACCCCATCTTGAAGGAATCATGCATATTTCCACTACAGCCTTCATCACCATTTCATCTCTTTGTCTTAGCCCTCAGCTACCCCAGGCATTCGTTAGGAACCCACCAGCTATGGAAGCAGATAGACCAGAGAAACGGGTAGATCATCTTCAGATTTTCACTCTGCTTCCTCGTCACCAAATGCAGTCCTCCAAGCTCATCCTAGTTCTGTAGCAGACTACTGACTATGGCCTGTCCTCATTCTCTGAATCCATTCCCAGGAGACTAAACAGATCCTGTTCAAACACCCCATTTTCCTCTGTGGATTCCTTCATCTCCACACACTTTCTAGCTCATCTACATCTCTAAGAGTTTGTTCCCAATATCAAGAAACAAATTCTAACCTGAACCCCCAGTGGCCACACCTGACAGGATCTCATAAGCATTCCCTACCAGCCAATTGACAGCCAACACTCTCTCCTAGGAATCAGAGTGGGCAACAGAAAAAAAAATGGAGCACAGACTCTAAGAACAACAATTAATAAGTGAGAAGCAGGAAAAAGCCTTAAACTCATTGGCATAGGAAAGACATTTTCTGAATAGACACCATTAGCATGGGCACTAAGATCAATAATTAATAAATAGAATTTCATGAAACTAGGAAGCTTCTGCAGGGCAAAGATGTGTCACTCCAACAAAGTGGCAGCCCACTGAATAAGAAACAATTTTTACCATCTACAAATCTGATAGAAGTCTAATATCTAAAATATATAAATAACCCCAAAACCTAGATATCAAGAAAACAAATAACCCAATTAAAAATAGGGCATAGATCTAAACAGAATTCTCAGTAGAGAAAACTCAAATGACTGAGAAACACTTAAAGAAATTTTCATTGTTCCTAGTCATCAGGGAAATGCACTAGTTTGATATCTCATCTTGGGCTAGAGAGATGGCTCAGCTATGAAAGGCTAGGCTCACAACCAAAAATATAAGATTTTATACCCATCAGAATGACTAAGATCAATAACACAAGCTTCTGCTTGCAAAGATGTGGAATAAAGAGAATACTTACCCACTGATGGAGGAATTATAAACTTGTATAGCTACTATGAAAATTAGTGTGGTGATTCCTGAGGAAGATGGGAATCAATCTACCTCAAGATCCAGCTGTACCACTCTTGAGCATATAGCCAAAGGATGCTTCATCCTACCAGAGATACTTGCTCACAATAGCCAGAAACTGTAAACAACCTATATGTCCTTCCACAGATGAATAGATCAAATATGGTACATTCACACAATGAAATATTACTCAACCATTAAAATAATCATGAAATTTATAGGTAAATTGATGGAACTATAAGAAACCATCCTGATGGAGGTAACAGACCAAGAAAGGCAAATATGCTGTGAATTTACCTATAGTGTATATTAGTTATTATGTCAATGATAGTCAAGCTACAATCTCCAGAACCACAGAGGTCAGGTATAGAGTAAGGGATGATTTCCATAGGAAAAGAAAATAGAATAATAGATAGCTATGAATGGATGAAATAGGGGCACTAGAATGGAAATATCAAACAGGGAGGGAGAGGGAGAGGGATAAAAGAGAAAAAGATGGGGAAAGGCACTAAAACTAAGGGCTATTTGAGGAATCATATAGAAAATTAATACAGCAGATGTTTCCTAAAATGTACGCATACATGAAGGAGCTCAAAATTAAACTGCCAAATAAACACCCAGATCTGGACAACTTTTATCACTAAATGAAGTTCCCAGATGTAACACAGGAATAGGTTACATCTAATCAAGTTGTTGGACAAAACCCCAAACAACCAGGCTATTGTCAAAGTTATTTGTGGGTCTCTACAAAGTGAAGGTAAGATCCTATTGCTTAAGACACTCACTGAACATGGAGACATCAAAGTGGTGCCTATCTAGAACCTTCACACCTATGGGCTATTCATGGTATTGGAAGAAACTCTGCATGCTACCAAAGGAGAAAGATCAACACCAACCCATCTACAAACAATTTGATCAACAAGAGTGACCTGTCTGTGATATACACTGGTGCAATAGTGGCACAAAATTTTTGGGAGTAACCAACCAATATCTGATTTGTTAAGAGCACTCCATACCCATACCCACCCATACCCAACATTGAACCATAGACTAGATAGGCCATGAACCTAGGGGAAAACCAAATACCCACTGTTCTGTTAAAGCAGCGGTTGTCAACCTGTGGGTTAAGAACCCTTTGAGGATTGCGTATCAGGTATTCTGGATATCAGATATTTACATTATGATTCATATCAGTAGAAAAATTACAATTAGCAGAGAAGCTTCCTCCTGCAGCACATGGGAACAAATATAGAGACACACAGCCAGATAATATGAAAAGAGTGAGAGTCCTTGAAAGAGTCATCCATAAATAGGATGTCTCCATCAAATCTCTCCCTTCATGGCTAAGGGAATTCTTTAGAAGAGGACGCAGAAAGAATGTAAGTGTCAGGGGGTAAAGAGGACAACAAGGAATCAAGGCCATCTACACACAACAAGGCATCACACATATGAATTCACAGAAACTGTGGCAGCACGCACAATGCCCACACAGGTCTGCATGAGACAGGGTCCTGCGACCCCTATCCCTAAACCAGAAGCTATCTCCAATGGAAAGTTATCTCTATTTGAGAATGAAAGACTAGTTTGCTCCAAGAAAGTCTCATGGGGAAACAAGTCACTGTTAAGGATAGGCCCCAGGTCCTGCAGTAGATGATCAGCACAAACAAACTAAATGTCATCTTGGAGAAAATTCATCTCAAAATGTTGTCAGGGCTTCTTCTTTAACCCTACAAGTACTTTGTGTATACATTATGGCTTTAGGTTTGGAGTCCGCTTCTACTGCCTGTATGTGTAAGGTCATAAACTTGAGTAGGGGTAGCATTTCAGGGGCAGCATCCCTAAAGCGACTCTCCTGTCTCTTTCCCAACAGTGCACAGTTGCCAATAGCTCCTCAGCTGGGGGGGGGGGGGAACTTTGTGATTTCCCTATGCCATCCATGCTAGGATTTGGCGGGCTTGATCTTGTGCAGGTCTTACGTAGTCACAACTGCCGTGGGTTCGTGTTCCCAGTGGTGCTGTTGTGTCCAGAAAATATTTTTTTACTTCAAATATCTCCTAACTCTGGCACATTCAATCTTTCTGCTTTATCATCTGTGGTGATCTCAGGCGTAGAAGCAAAGCAAAGGTGGTCAGGGGGAGGGTGGTGCAGCTGGCGCGTCATTCAGATACAAGCACTCTGACACTTCTGATAAACCCTTTGAGGTTCCTGGCTTTCAATGTTTTTCAGCCTTCTGTTGATCCATTCTGTTTACCTAGTTCTGTAGTACCTTTCAAAAAAATCTGGCTTTTCTGGTTTGTCATGGTTTCCACTGAGAGGGCAAGTTACACTGCCTAACTTGCTGATGCACGGAGAAGCCTTTCCCTTTGTTTGTAGTCTCCTGTTTATTAAACCACACAATGAAGACAGACTGTTTGTTTTATTACCGTACAGACAGGTGTATATTTAAACATTAAGTTCAAGAAGATAGAAAAACATCAATATTAGTAAAAGAGGTGAAGAGATAACTAAAATTTTAAACGTGATGCAATTTAGAGATCATAAAGCTAGTTATAAATGTGATAAAAGCAAATGTTCTGAGTGTTTAGCTTTTTTTTTTTTTTTTTTTTTTTTTTTTTTTAATAGCATAGAAGAGGAGCTTCGAGCCAAACTCAGCCTTTTTGTGTGTTGGTTTTGTTTTGTTTTTTAACAGTTTTTATAGCAACATTCAAGTTATTTTTTCTTCAGTTTGAAATAGTTGAGTGCAAAGATAGAGAATACTTCAGGAACATGCAAATTATACAAAATTCAAATGTCAGTGTTTGCCGTAAGGTTCCATCAGAACCACACGTACTCCTTTCACCCATGTCTGACAGCTCTTGTGTTGTAAAGCAGTTAATGGTTCTGATAGAAATCATATGATCCACAAAGCCCATATATCAATTCCTGGACCTTCACAGAAAACTGTGCAAACTCACAAAATAAACAAACCTCTGCTCCAAATGCTAGGAGGAATACCAAAGAGCCAAGGAGGAAGAGAAGTAGACATAGAATGTATACTTTAAAAGGGACTATAATCATAAATGCCAGAGATTTTCAACATCACCACTTTCTTCAAAAGTAAACTTAGGAATACTATTGACAGATGATTTTCTAGGAAAATCCACATGACTAAACCTCTATGGGGAAGAGGTAGAATGAACAGACTGCTGACAATGGAAGGGGTGTTTAAAGTTGCCATGGAGATGGGCTTCCTTCCCATCAAAATGACCATGTGAGCTGATGCTTTCATAAGCAGGCATCCTCACATCAAATAATTTCCATTCCATTTAATTCTTTTAGCTGTAAATTAGAAAGGAAATCTTTTTTTCCAAAAATGCTGATGCTAAAATATTAAAAAGATAAGGTTAAATAATAATTCTTAAAAATAATCAGTTTAACCATATAAGAATAGTATGATTTAAATAATACTATCCTTTGTAGTGATTTTCATATTTAAGATATGTGTTAATATTTGTGTTACTAAATCAGAGGTGAATCAGACTGTGATCTTAACATATGAAAAAATACATTTGATAAAATTCAACACTCATTTTTGATAAAAACTTTATGTTCCTAACATATTAAATTATATTGCTTACCTCCTTCTCTACATCCTTATTTCCTGAGTTCTCCATTTCTCTTTCTTTCCTTCCTTTAATCTTAGCACTAGAGATAGAAAATAAGGGAGTTAAAGAAAGTACCCCTGTAAAGACACTCATCTAGGCCTTCGGAGTTTAGGTCAGCTGTAAGTGGTGGCCCCTCAGTCAGGAATAAGGAACAGCACAGGATGTCGGAAGCCTTAGCCGGAGATAACAGCTCCCCAGAGATATTCTGCTATAGTCCACTAGCACCTCACTGATTCTTCTAGTGTCAACTGTTAGTTGACTAGATTAAGAAAAATCTATGTCAATATTGGGGCTGGAGAGATGGCTCAGTGGTTAAGGGCACTGGCTGTTCTTCGAAAGGACCTGAGTTCAATTCTCAGCACCAACATGGCAGCTAACAACTGTCTGTAACTCCAGTTGCAGGGACTCTGACATTGTCACACAGACATGCATACATGCAAGCAGAACACCAATGTAATAAAATAAAGATAAATGAATATTTAGAAAAAAAATAAAAGAAAAGTCTATGCCATTACTTAGGCATAGTTTTAGGTGTGTCTATGGGTACATGTCTAGACAGGATTGAATGAGAGGTTACAACTCATTCTAAAGGTGGATGGACCCTCCCATAGGCTGGGGTCTTGGGCTGTATAAAAGATGAAAAGCAGCAAGCTATGGAGTAACAGCATTCTTATTTCTGTACTTCCTAATTCTGCCAAATGTGATCCTGCTACCACTGCTCACGCTGCCAGGGGCACCCACTGCCATGTTTTCCTGTCATTATGGACTACATCTCTTCAAATTATGAGCAGAAAAAGGCCCTTCTTTCCTTAAGATGATTTTGTGAAGTATTTTATTACAGCAAGGAGAAAAGTAACTAATGCAATTAGAAAGGAGGAGCCACTGAAAAGTAGTAGTAGGCTTCAGGGATATTCACAGCAAACCATAAACTGAATGCAATCATACTAAAGCTCAAACCAGTACTGACAGAGAACTGGAAGCCTGACTCAGTGGTAAAGTATCTGTTGCTAGTACCAAGTAAGAAACAAAACAAAACAAAAAGACAAGAGCATACTGACTTTCTATATATATTTAAAGACAAACAAACAAAAAAACAAACCTATAATATCAGGAGTGTCAAGGACATGGAAGATAAGCCAAAATGTAGGAAGTAAAAATACTCAAACAATATATAAAAATAAATGTAGTGTTTCTATGTGTTTAGGATCATTCCAGGTATAAAAGGCCTAACTGAGACCAATACCATTACTTGAATGAGGCACACAGATGGTGTGCGGTCTAGTTTTATGTCAGCTTGACACAAGCTAGAGCAGTGGTTCTCAACATTACTAATGCTGTGACCCTTTAGTACAGTTCTTCATGTTGTGGTGACACCAGACCATAAAATTATCTTTGTTGCTACTTTATAACTGTAATTTTACTACTGTTGTGAAAGGATATTTGTTGTTGTTGTTGTTGTTTTTTGAGACAGGGTCTCTCTGTGTTAGCCTTGTCTGTCCTGGACTAACTTTGCAGACCAGGCTGGCCTAGAACTCAAACTCACAGCGATCCACCTGCCTCTGCCTTCCAACTGCTGGGATTAAAGGCCTGTGTCACCACGCCTGGATGGGAAAGGGTATTTTGTCACCCAAAAAGGTAGTGACATAAAAACTGCTGAACTAGAGTCATCTGAGTGGAGGTAACCTCCACTGAGAAAATACGTCCATAAGAGTAGTCTGTAGGTAAGGCTGCAGGGCATCTTTTTAAAAATTATTAATTTATTTATTCACTTTACATCTTGATCATAGCCCCCTCCCTCCTTTCCTCCTGGTCTCGCTCTCCCTCCTTCTTCCCCCTCTCCCCTCTCCTATTCCGCAGAAAGGGGGAGCCTCCCCTCCTCTACCAACACACCAGAGCATATCAAGTCCTATCAGAACTGAACACATACTCTTCCCCTGTGGCCTGGCGAGGCCGTCCCAACAGGAGAAGTATAGAAAAGCAGGCAACAGAGTCCATGTCAGAGAGAGCCCTGGCTCCCCTTTACTTGGGGACCGCCATGAAGTCTGAGCTGCCCATCAGCTACATCTGTGTAGGGGGTCTAGGTTCAGTGTAGGGCATTTTAGTGGTTTATAAGAGAGAGCTTAGTCAATAATAGGTGGCGCCACCCCAGGTAGTGGTCCTGGGTGCTATCCAAGATCAGGCTGAGTGAGCCATGAAGAATAACAAATAAGCAGCACTCCTCTGTGTCTTCTCTATCGGCTCTTGCCTCCAGGTTCCTGCCTGTTTCAGTTCCTGCTCTGCCTGCCTGCAAAGATGAATTATGACATGAAAGAGTAAGCAAAATAAACCCTCTCCTCCACAACTTGCTTTTGGTCATAATGTTTCATCACAGAAATAGACAACTCTAAGTCAGATGAGAAAAAATCAAACAAGTGACTTTTCTGACATTGATGACAAGCTACTGTATAGGACTGTCTCTTTGATTGTAGGAATTACCAAACTGTCCACCTGAGAAGATGGAAAAATAGGTAAAGTGCTTTCTGTGCAAGCCTGAAGACTTAATTCCCAACTACCTAATGCCCACGTAAAAGCCCCAGCATGGCAATATGCATCTGTAACTGCAGTGATGGTAAGTGGGGCAGGTGGATCCATGGGTTTTGATGGCCAGTCAGCATTGCTGAAGTGGTCAGCTCTGCATTAAGCGAGAGGCCTGTGTCAAATATATGATGTGAGAAAGTCATCCCAAAGTCAACCTCTATACTAAACATGTATCTACATGGCTGAACACACACATATGCAGGCACACACACACACACACACACACACACACACACACACACACGCACAAGCACAAAACTTGGGGTGATAACGTATCTCCTTGTTATCTTCAAATACTATTAGATATTATTTAATAGTATCAGATACTATTTGATGTCCATTTTTCATGCATCCTCTATGTGAGTCTGAAATTACTTCAACTGACAAATTCATCAACATACGAAAGAAATAAGGCTAAAAATAACTGAGAACTTGGAGTGATGGCTCAGTGGCTAACAGTGTTTTTGCATAAATATGAGGACCCCAGTTTGCATCATGAGAACCCATTTTTCTCTATATCAAATAATCATTAGTAGGCTCTTTGCTATTACTCAGCGAAATAGTATAAAACAAAGCGTTACTCATATATGTACCATGGTGAATATGAGAATGTTTGTAAAATGCAATTAAAACCTTGGCTATGAGGTGATCTGATTATCAAGCCACCTGTCTTAGTTAGAGTTTCATTGCTGTAAAGAGACACAATGACCAAGGGAACTCTTAGAAAGGAAAATATTTAATTGGGGCTGGCTTACAGTTTCTTTTCTTTTCTTTTTCTTTTTTTATTAAAGGAACAGTCTGTCCCCTTACAGGGCAGACCATTAGATTTGTGAGATTTTTTTTCCTTTTTTTTTTTTACATCTTTTTTTATTAATTTATTCATATTACATCTCAATTGTTAGCCCATCCCTTGTATCTTCCCTTTCTTTCCTCCCTCCCGCTTTCCCCGCTACTCCCTTCCTCTATGTCTGTGACTGAGGGGGACCTCCTCCCCCTGTATATGCTCCTAGGGTATCGAGTCTCTTCTTGGTGACCTATTACCTTTCCTCTGAGTGCCACCAGGCCTCCCCATCCAAGGGACATGGTCCAATATGGGGCACCAGAATTTGTGTGAAAGTCAGATCTCCTTCTCCACTTAACGGTGGAGAATGTCCTGTCCATCGGCTAGACTGGGTAGGGGTTTGAAGTTTACTCTGGCTTACAGTTTCAGAGGTTTATTCCACTATCATCATGGGGGCATGCATGGCAGCATACAGATAGAATAGTGCTGGAAAGCCAAAAGCTGATCAGCAGGCAGCAAAAAGAGACTGTACTACACTGGACATAGCTTGAGAAAAAAATAAAAATGTATATATTTTTATAGGACCTCAAGCCCATGCTCACTTGAGCAGCACATATACTAAAACTAGAACATACAGAAAAGATTGGCATGGCCCTGGGAAGATTGGCACACAAATTCTTGAAGTGTTCCCTATTTTTTCCATCAATGTGACCAACCAATTTAAAAGTTACTAAGTCTGTGTATAGTAGTCCACGTCTGTAAGCTCAACATTCAGAAGCCTGAGGCAAAAGAATTGTGAGTTTGAGGCCAGTCTGAGCTTTATATTAAGATATTATCTAAAAGAAACTAACAACCATCACATTAACCCGCTCGGTGTACTATATATTTAAAATGAACACATACACATGTGCGCACATGTGCACACACACACACACACACACACACACACACACAGAGAGAGAGACATAAACAGTTCCAATGAAAATACTAACACTTGCTAAAACAAGTAATTCTATATGCATATACATATACACTCATATATGCTGAAGTTCATTAAAATGATGCTTATTATACCACAACTTACAAACAAGTTAGAAAGCACAGTTCTGTCCATGTTGGGTCTGGGATCAGGCTTTGGCCATGGTTCTTAGTCTGTTCAGGCTGCCTTTGCAAATCACCATCAACAATCTAAGCAACAGAACATACTTTGCTGTGTTCTGGCATGTGTAAATGCCCAGCTCAACATACCAGCAGAAGAGGCAAAGGGTCTTAAGGGCACTAATCTCACTGGAAAGGCTCCATCTCTAACAAGCTCCACACTCTGATGCCATTACACTGGGAGTCAAATATCCATCTATTATAATGTGGACTCAACAAGGAAAACCAAAGCAGAGTAAATGGTGCAAGTGAGCAGTGGCTCGGCAAGGCTGAATGTTTAGGTGTGTGTTACTTTTTATGGTGAAAAGTGGGCACATTGAGAAAAGACCTGTGAGTATTGTTGCTTAGTGAAAATCTAATTTCATTAACAAAAAAAGCCTGATATTTTCTATTACAAATATTGTATTATTATTTAGAAATATTGGGCTGTCACTATTAGTCAAGTGACAAACTAAGGGCAAAGGAAAGCAAAGAACATCATTTGCTGTATTCTATCTGAAGATTCCTGCAACCGTTTACTCTCAGAACATCTTCAGGTTCAGGGCAGGATGGTCAACAGCTCTACCCCTTACATCAAACTATTGGACTTTTTCCACTCTGAACTCAGAAACAGAACTATGAGCATATACAGGGGGAGGAAATCCTCCTCAGGAACAGTCACAGGGGAGGAGAATAAGGGGAAAATGGGAGGGAGGGAAGAATGGGAGGATACAAGGGATGGGATAACCATTGAGATGTAACAAGAATAAATTAATAAAAAAAAAAGAAAGTGGATGTTACCACCATTTCTTTTCCTGCAGCCCACAACCTTCAATGCTTACAGGACACGATGTCAGCAGCAGAGATGATGAAAATAGAAGCTAGGACTGTTGAATTTGTTCTTTGAAATTTTTTTTGTACTTTGAATTTAAACCATTCTTGGTCTAATTGCTTAGTCATTCTGAAGCTCACCTAGTGGTTTCCATGCAAACTCTCTGTGCTACCATGTGACATGCATTATATACATGGCTCTGCAATGCTCAAAGTATGGATTAAAGAGAGAATGAAGGCTCATTTCACAGGTTAATAGAAGTGGTGATGGCATGAAAGCAAAGCATCTCAGCTGCAACAGATTCATCAATGCTAGGAGGAGAAAGAAGATGGTAAAAGCAACTGAAGATTCTGGATAGCAGGTCTGCTTCCTACAATAAAATTACAGCCACAATCTTACAATCCAGGGTGCAATCTTAACCAGTACCAAATTGATGCAATTTTCTTTGTTCTCAGCTAGGTTGATTTTATTCTAGGTCAACAAGGACCACAGAACTATCATGTCTAACCCTTATGAAGTGAGAGCTGGCTCCAAAGTTATTAAGAGCAAGCCAAAACCAAATCAACAGCAGAAACAGAAACTAGTCCCAGAGAAGTGATGACACAGTTGGCATGGTGAAGATAAATACCAGAGGAACTGGAGTGCGAGTCTGAGCTCCCACAGGGATGCATGGAACATTTATAGTGTAGAACAGTACCTGGATGCTTGTACATAAGCAGAGGCACAAGTTAGCAATAGATTGGAGTCTGTGGTGATTTCATAACTACGAGCTTTTAAATATATGTCCCTCCCTATTTGCAGAGGAAGATTGAAGCTAGGATTATTACCCAGAATTAGATAGGATGAAGGAACAGAAGTCATTAACTTACTCTTAAGCATCTATTTGTGGGGGGGGGAGGGAGAGAGGAGGAATAAACTGTCAGTTGACTAGCTCTGATACATGAAAATAAACTATGCAAAGAGTAGGCACAGTTCCTGGTGCCAGTTTCAGGTTCTAGGGCACTGCAAGGAAACCATCAATGGTTGTTGAATTAGTGTTCAGATAAACCACTGACTTCTGTTAACACCAGCATCAATCAACCAATGACATTCCAAGAAAGTGTATTTCAGTCTTACTTGGAAGGAAATTTTGGTTGAGGCTCATCTACTTAAAAACAGCATTCTAACTAACAGAGATGAACACCAGCCTAAGATGAACTGGAGGGCTGGGAATGGAACTGAAGGTACACATTAGGCCCTGGATTTCTATCCAGTACTGTAAAACTAAAAATAGAAAGAATAAAAAGAGTAAAATTGAAGTAAGTTAGTGGACAGACAAAGCTTTCTGTCTGGTCCAAAAGAAACTCGGAGACAAATGGCTGACTGTGGTCCCTGCTAGCACAGCAACGCACACTCTGGCCTCTAGGCATCATACGTACCTGTTACAGAGTCTACCTGACATCTTGGCTCCTCTCAGCTCTTCTCACCCCAGCCCCACCCTAAACATCTCCAGCTCATGAGCTTCACATCCCGAAGCTTCTCATTCCTGTATAACCCACCACTTTGGTCATGTGATCTCTTGGTTCTAGTCCTGTTGCTCCTCTCCAGACACCTGTCTCCCAGCACCACCACTCTATCCATGTCTCCA
>OU015743.1:75984370-76007445 GCA_907169655.1 Acomys percivali | reverse complement strand
GAGAGAGAGAGAGAGAGAGAGAGAGAGAGAGAGAGAGAGAGAGAGAGGCTGAAATAGCAAGGTTATAAGAATGAGAGATGTTAAGGGTAAGGAGTGGGGTGAGAAGAGCCAGGGTGAACTCTGAAATATGTAACAGGTGCTTGTGATACTGAGGGATCCTGGAGGCCAGCATGCACTTCATTATGCTAACAGGCCCCACAGGATAAGGAAATGGCTCCTTTGGTAGATGAAAATAGACTTCTCAAGCTCCCAGGGAATTCCAGTTTTATCTAGCCACCAGAATTGGACCTGACACTGGCTGCAGCAAGACCTTCAGAATGTCACATCACGGAGCTGGAGAGCTGCTGCAGTGAATAAGAGCATTTACCACTCCTTCAGAAGACCTGACTCAATTCCCAATACTGACATGGTGTCTTACAGCCATCTGTTAACTCAAGTCCTGGGGGATCTGATGCCCTGTTCTGATTTGTTTGCACTATGACATACACATGGTGCACAATCATATGCTTAGGGTATCCCTCTTGTAGGGATTTCCATATTTGACACAGCATTCTCCTTTCCAATGGGGCTGTGGTGGGGAGTTGCCAGTAGGCAAGCCAGTAGGTCAGAACCAGCCCGTTTATGAAGCAGAGTTAGTGATTTTTATTAGAGTCATTTTATATGTGCATAAGTAAGAGGATTAAGAAAAAACGATGCTCAAAGGAAAGTAAGAAACAACCATGAGTATGAGTATGGTCTTCTCAAATAAAAAGCTGCAGAGAGTAGGTCACAGCTCCTGCGGGAGAATAAAGAATTACTCGTCATAGCATTAGTATGTCTTGGCATACTTTTTTGATAACTTTTAGGTTACATCTCAAAAGGCTGCTATGAAACTTCTCCTTGCTTCATAAGAAAGAAACATCAAGTGGTTCTGGAGATTTCCTGGATGGAATTACAATCCAGTAAGGTGAAACCAGAATCCACTAGGGTTAGACAAGGGCCTTAACACATGCACTGTCTCACATAGAGTGGTTTGAGTAAGAGTCCAGAAAACTGTAGTCTTAAAGGATCAGGGAGGGCAGTTAATTGTGAAGGGATTCTTGTTGCTTTGCTAGCAAACATATCAAGCAGATTCTAGGATATATGACAACTTTTCAATCTCTTGTCTCCCAAATTTGTTTGCTTTTTAACTTATTTTATAAATACTATATCCTTAAACATAAAAATGCAGCCTGCTCAATCTGTATAATGTTGCTTGTGTGTATCTAATAAAGAGTTGACCCACCCTAATTTTTCATCCTGCCTCAAAATCGCTTTTTACTGAAATTCCCACAAGGACATTTGTAAGAAATCAGATTTCCTGATGGCCCATATAGAGGTAAGATAAACTGAACAGACAAAACAGTATTGGATTTAATTGTTCAGTTTCTACTTTTCTGCAGAAATTAAATAAAACCCAGACTCTATTCAATAAAGGAATTTTAAAAGACTTGCCATATTTCCATGGTGACTCTCTATTATGATGCATTAAACTATGATGCATAAAGGCTATTTATTAAGAGCCTTCACTGTAAAGACGATGCACTTTAAATTAGGCACACAGAACAACCTCTATTGGCTAACTAAACACAAACAATGAGTTTCATCAGCAAGTCAGGCTGAGTCCTTCACCTTTGCAAATCTCCACTCTTATTGAGAGTTAAAGGGGGTCCACCTGGATACTTCTACCGGAAATTTCACTCCGTGATTTGCTGGTTTGTTTCTTCTTAACTACCTCAATATGGTTATACTGTCCACTTTCCTCCACACAAGATGAAACTCCGATAGTAAGAGCAAGTTTCTAAGTCTTTTTATCCTAGTACCCAATCTTAGGGACACAGCCAGATTTTTTTAAATCTTGGTACATGTTTCTTTGATAAAGTATATATTAACTGATAACTTCAACTTAGCCATCTTCCTGTCAATTAAATTTCAATCTAAAACATTTTAAATGTTTTCCTGCTAGTTGGTATCCCTATTAGTTTCTCTACCTTTTTAGTTTGTAAGTTCTCAAGTGAAATAACAGAACTATTATTATACAATAATGATGATTACCTGGAGTAGGGAGAGGGCTCAACAGGTAAAGCCCTGCAAGTGGGAGATCCAGCCTTCAGATCTCCAGCACCCTATGAAAGCAGCCCTGCCATCTCAGCATGCGGGAGGAAGAGTCCCAGCAATTAGCCAAACCCAGGGAGTTCTGAGTTCAAGTGAAAGACAGAGCAACTGGGGAAGACAACTAGCATCAACTTCTTCCCTGTACATGCACATATATGCAAACACATGCATGTACACCTGTATACACATGTGCACACATATGTATGTATATCAGGACATATGCATATACACCAGCACTCACATCATATACACACTTACAAAAATGACTACAGATGATAATAAAGAATGACCCCTACCCAGATCTAGCCAATGGTCAGAATAGTCTCCACATTTGAGTGGAGAGTGGAATATGACTTTCTCACGTACTCTGGTGCCTCACATTTGACCATTTCCCCTGGAGGGGGAGACCTGGTGGCACTCAGAGGAAGGACAGCAGGTTACTAAGGAGAGACTTGATACCCTATGAGCATATACAGGGGGAGGTAATCCCCCTCAGGAACAGTCATAGGGGAGGGGAATAAGGGGAAAATGGGAGGGAAGGAAGAATAGGAGGATACAAGGGATGGAATAATCATTGAGATGTAACAAGAATAAATTAATTAAAAAAAAGAATGACATCATTGTCAAAGCTAAACCATTGTAAAATGTCTGGTAAGTTGTCTTCAGAAAATTTTTTGTGATCATTTATATACATACATCTAAACTTGTTAAACACGATGGTAGTTATTTTAGCTGAATGTTATCCTGCTATGTATGTTTCACAAGTTAATTGTTCAGCTGAAAGAAACTATATATGTTAGGTGAATGATCCAACTTTATTTTTTTAATTTTCTTTTTCTTTATTATCTGTTGGGCTAGAGATCTCCTACAAGGCAAATGTTTTACCCTGAGATGTACATTTGGCCCATGTCAACCTTACATGGCTAAATAAAACCTCATATGACAGACAAACATTCATTCAAATGTTCAACAGATGAGCCATTCTCTTCATGGACAGCACTAAGAGAACCTCATTTGTCCAATACAAATGGTTCTTGAGAGTAAATAGCAGAATTTCAAAGCAACAGAACATGCATATTTTGAAATTGTTAATAACTATGAAGATAACATCCACAGCCTGTGCTAGTGTGAACTCCCTTGAGTGGAACATGAAAACACTGTGCCCAGACTCTCATTACCTCAATATTTTAAATAACTATAAATTTTGAAACTTTTTATAAATTGTACATATTTGAAAGCTTTATACTATTGGACTCTTCCCATGAATGCGATATTCTTTTAAGTGTAATTTTATGGAATTTATTAATGTTTTATAGGATTCCCTATAAAGAGCACATCTATTTTGATTCAGTGCTCTTATGTACATTTTAGTTATAGCTACTATTTGGAATTCAGTCCACAGTTTAGATAAAGTGATGTGTCATGATCATGCAAGGATATTATCTTGGTCATGACTTCTTTTCAGAGTCTGTCTCTTGGTTCTACTAGATTATCTTGATTTACATTTAAAAATAAAGATAAAATGTACACTCTAATATTTAAGCTGCGAGGCAGAATTCCCAAACTAGGAGTCTCCACTCTCTATCTTTGACACCACATATTTCTACAAGAAAAGCTCAAGGTGCAGCATATGACACATGTTCATTTTCTATGGGTTTTGGAAAACTCTTATTCAGCAATATGATGCAATACTCTGACCCTAAGAGACTATAAAGGGCCACTGAGAATGCTTTTCACAGTGTATAAAGGATTCACAGGAATTAATAATTTGTATTAATAAATACATTTTATTCATTATAAATATTAATATATAAATGTATTGTTATATTTCTAAGTATATTATCAAGTATTTATTATTTTATACTTATTGTAATATAAACAAATAACTACAAATATATTTTGTTTATTCATATTACATATTTTATACTATACATTTATTTATTTCAGAATTATTTTATATTATAGTACATAATATAAATATGATAAAAATAAAATATTAATTATTATGAAATACATTTTTAAATATTAAAAATTGGTTTATTAATAAATAAATGGGCACTCAAAGTGCAATTACTTTAAAAGTAAGTCATAAGCATTATCAATCAATATACGAAGGAAAGTATCCAAATGGCTAACTGCATATCTTAATTTCTTCTTCTGATCCTCCAAATCCAAGCACCCAGTATTATCCCCAGCTTTGTGGCAGAACACCAATGCAGCCTCTCGACGTCCCTCATGACTCCCATCCCCATGCCTTCTTAACCTCCTTCCCCCTACTCATTGCTTTACTCCAGCCTCTAACAACAGTAGGCACTCCTAGACTCCTACATGGGTAGAAAGTGGCTAATTGCAGATATTAACCTGTTCCTGTTTCCCGAAATCTAATCCTTTAGTACAGTCCTTAGCTCTGTAGCAGAATATCTGCTATGCTCTCCTTTCCTCCAAGCCCCATCTCCAGAGCATCACACAGATCTTCCATGCCTAACACTCTTCCCCCAATTGTTCCTTCATCCCAGCTCCCAACTCCAGTAAGCACTACCTGGAAATTCACAGGTCACACTGAGCAAGGAAACAAGTAGACTAAACGCAGATCTTTACTTCACACTCCATCCTTCTGAGTCCAACCCTCCAGTCTTATCCCCAGCTCTGTAGCAGATCGTCTATGGCCTCTCTGTACTCTCTGCCCTGATTGCAAAAGGACTAAGCCGATCCTGGTCAAACATCCTACTTTCTTTCCTTCCCCCCAACTCCACCAGCACACCTCCACACTTAAGTGTCAGTTAGCTCTTCATACCCAGACACACATTTTATCTGGACTCCCAGGTGGTCATAAGGATTAGAATCCCAGAAACATTTCCTAACAGGCAACACTCACCTACTACACTCTCCTAAGAATCAGAGGACAAAACACCAACCCAACAAGATAAAACCAAATATCAGCACCTAGAATTACAGTCTTTCAAACTCAGATGCCTAGACACCAGTGTAAGAATACAGTTATAGTCAGGAAAATCATGTCTCTGCTAGAACCCATAAATCCAGTCCTACAGAAGATACTTGGAAAAACACTCCAACCCAATGATGTTAACTCCACCCAAGAAAACACAAAAAATAAATAATTTTACATCAGCAAAACCAAAAAAAGGGATACACCACCACCACCACAACAACAACAACAACATCAAAATAATCAAATTAACAATCATGGGTCCAAAAAAGAAAAAACAGCATTGGTCATTAATATCTTTCAGCATCAGTGGACTCAATTCCCCAATAAAAAGATGGAGGCTAACAGAATAGATGCAAAAATAGGATCCATCATTCTGTTTCATGCAAGAAACATATCTTGGCATCAAAGATAGACATTTCCTCAGAGTAAAGGATTGGAGAAATATTTTCCAAGCAAATGGACCCAAGAAATAAGCTAGGAATTCTAACAAAATAGATTTCCAACCAAAATTAATCAAAAGAGATAGGAATGACATTTCATTCTCATCAAAGGAAAAATCCACCAAGACGATGTCTCAATTCTGAAAATCTATGACCCAAGTGAAAGGGCACCCACATTTGCTAAAGAATCATTTCTAAAGCTTAAATCATGCATTGAACTCCAAAGACTAATAGTGGAAGACTTTAACACCCCACTCTCACCAATGGACAGGTCATCCAAACAGAAACTAAACAGAGAATTATGGAACTAACAGAAAACTAAAATAACTCAAATGGCTCTGACAGATATCTGTAGAACTTTTCTCCCAAACAAAATAATATACCTTCTTCTCAGCACCTCATGGAACCTTTTTAAAAACTGATCATATACTTGGTCACAAAACAAATCTCAATACATACAAGAAAACTGAAATGACCCCCTGCATCTTATCAGACTACCATGGATTAAACCTGGATATCAATAATAGAACCAACAGAAAGCCTACAAACTCATGGAAACTGAAGAACTCTCTACTCAATGACCAATGGGTCAAGTAAGAAATAAGGAAGATTTTTTTCTTTTTCTTTTTTTTTAATTTTTTTATTAATTTATTCTTGTTACTTCTCAATGGTTATCCCTTCCCTTGTATCCTCCCATTTTTCCCTCCCTCCCATTTTCCCCTTATTCCCCTCCCCTATGACTGTTCCTGAGGGGGCTTTCCTCCCCCTGTATATATGCTCATAGGGTATCAAGTCTCTTCTTGGTAGCCTGCTATCCTTCCTCTGACTGCCACCAGGTCTCACCCTCCAGGGGACATGGTCAAATATGAGGCACCAGAGTTCGTGTGAAAGTCACACCCCACTCTCCACTCAACTGTGGAGAATGTTCAAAATTAAAGACTTTCTAGAATTCAATGAAAATGAATGTTGAATACACCCAAATTTATGGGACACAATGAAAGTGGTACTAAGACGAAAGCTCATAGCATTAAGTGCCTTCATAAAGAAATTAGAGAGATCTCATATTAGCAATTTAGCAGCACACCTGGAGTCTCTAGAACAACAACAACAAAAACAGCAATCATTCCCAAGAGGAGTATACAGTAAAAAAAAAATAATAAAATTCATGGCTGAAATTAATAAAATAGAAACAAAGAGAAAATACAAAGCACCAACTAAATCAAGATATGGTTCTTTGCGAAAATCATCAAGATAGACAAACCCTTATCCAAACTAACTAAAATGCAGATAGAGAATATCCACGTTAACAAAATTTAAAATGAAAAGAGAGAGGTAACAACAGACTCCAAGGAAATCTCAAGAATCATTAGGTCATACTTCAAAACCTATACTACACAGAATTGGCAAATCTTAAAGAAATGGACAATTTTCTTCACAGATAGCACTTAACAAAGTTAAATCAAGATCAGATAAACAATGTAAATAAATATATAACCCCTAAAGAAATAGAAGCAGTTCTTAAAATTCTCCAAACCAAATAAAGCCCAGGACGAGATGGTTTTACTGCAGAATTCTACCAAACTTTCAATGAAGACCTAATACCAATACTCCTGAAATTATTCCACAAAATGAAACAGAAGAAACATTGTCAAAATTGTTTTATGAGATCATAGTCACGCTGATATCTAAACCATACAAAGATTCAACAAAGAAAAATAACAGCAGACCAATTTCTCTCATGAGCATTGATGTCAAAAAACAAATCAACTCCAAGAACACATAAAAACATCATCAACTGTAATCAAGTTGGTTTCTGAGACACAGGAATGGTTTAACATACGAAAAGTTGTAAATGTAATCAACTATATAAACAAACTGGAAAAAAAAGGCCACATGATCATTTCATTAGATGCTGAAAATCCTTTTGCAAAATCTAACACTCCTTCATGATAAAAGTCTTGGAGAGAGCCAGGTGTGGTGGCACATGCCTTTAATCCCAGCACTTGGGAGGCAGAGGCAGAGGCAGAGGCAGGTAGATCACTGTGAGTTTGAGGCCAGCCTGGTCTACAAAGTGAGTCTAAAATAGTCAAGGCTACACAGGGAAACCCTGTCTTGGAAAACAAACAAACAAAAAGTCTTAGAGAAATCAGGGATACAAGGCACATATCTAAACATAATAAAGGCAATATACAGCAAGCAGATAGCCTACAATAAAATAAGTGGCGGAGGAACTTAAAAGTAATTCTACTCAAATCAGGAACTAGACATAGCTATCCTCTCTCTCCATATCTATTCATTATAGTACTTGAAGTTTTAGCTAGAGCAATAAGAAAACTAAAGGAGAATAAGGGGAAACAAATGGGAAAGGAATAAGTCAAAGTATGGCTATTCCCAGGTGATACGATAGTATACATAATTGACCCAAAAAAATTCTACCAGGAACTCCTACAGCTGATAAACACATTCTGCAAAGTGGCTGGATACAAGACTAACTTAAAAAATAAAGAAGGGCAGTAGCC
Source organism: Acomys percivali (assembly GCA_907169655.1). Taxonomy (NCBI): domain Eukaryota; kingdom Metazoa; phylum Chordata; class Mammalia; order Rodentia; family Muridae; genus Acomys; species Acomys percivali. Next base: position 75,999,403 of record OU015743.1, on the reverse strand, counting down.
CTTCTATATACAAAGGACATGTATATGGGCTGAGAAAACAATCAGGGAAACAATACTGTTTATGACAGCCACAAATAATAGCTTGGGTAACTCTAACCAAGCATGTGAAAAAATTGTATGAAAAAAAATTCAAGCCTTTGAAGAAGGAAACTGAAAATGATATCAGAAGATGAAAAGATCTCCCATGCTCATGGATCTGTAGGACTGACATAGTAAAAATGGCCATACTCCCAAAAGCAATCTACAGATTCAATACAATTCCCATCAAAATCCCATCACAATTCTTTACAGACCTTCAAAGAACATGACTCAACTTCTTATAGAAAAAGAAAACAAAACAGAATAGGTAAAACAATTGTGTACAATGAAAGAACTTCCAGAGGTATCATCACACCTGATTTCAAGCTGTATGTTAGTATAATAGAAATAAAAGCTTATGGTACTGATATAAAAGCAAACAGGTTGATCAATGGAATTAAATTAAAGTCCCAGAAGTATATCCACACAACTATGGACACTTTGGTTTTGACAAATAAACCAAAACCATATAATGGAAAAGAAAAAGCATCTTCAACAAATGGTGCTGGTCTAACTGAATGCCCGCATGTGGAAGAATGCAGAAAACTCAATTCCAAGTGGATCAGAATTCAACATAAAACTGAATACACTAAATCTAATAGAAGAAAATGTGGGGGAAAACCTTGAACATATTTGGTACAAGAGACAACTTCCTGAACACCAATAGCTCAGGCACTGATTAACAATTAATAAATTGGACCTCATGAAACTGAAAAACTTCTTCAAGGCAAAAGACACTGTCAGCTGGACAAAGCAACAGCCCTACAGAAAATACTAGAAGGAAAACTCCAACTTAAAGAGGTTAATTACACCTAAGAAAACACAGAGAGTAAGTAATCATAGCCCAGAAAATCAAAACACACACAGACATACAGACACAGACACACAGACACACACCCACATACACACGGCAGCATCAAAATAACAGGAATAGCAAACACTGTTTATTGATACTTCTCAACATCAATTGTCTCAATTCCTCAATAAAAAGACACAAACTAACAAAATATATTTAAAAAATAATCCATCCTTTTGCTGCATTCAGGAAACACAACTTATCATCAAGGAAAGATATCACCTAAGGGTAACAGGATGTAAAAAGATATTCCAAATGTATTAGGGTTTTATTACCATGAAGAGACACCATGACAATAACAACTCTTAGAAAAGAAAATATTTAATTAGGGCTGGCTTGCAGTTTCAGAGGTTTAGTAAATTATCATCATGGTGGGAAGCATAGCAGACATGGTGGTGAAGCAAAAGCAAAGATGTCTGCATCCAGACTGGCAATCAGAAGGAAGAGAATACCATGCCCCCAACTCCAAAGAGCCCATACCTCCTCACAGTGCCATTCCCTATGGACCCAGGGGGCCTAATTTTATTCAAACCACCATGCCAAGAAAACAGACATAAGAAGCAAGTTCATGTGGCCATTTCAATATCTAACAAGACAGAATTCGAAACAAAACTAATCAGAAGAGATAGGGAAGTATACTACATACTCATCAAAGGAAAAAATGGCCCAAGCACATGGCAATTTTTAACATCTGTATACCAAAACCAAGGACACCAAGCTTGTAAAACAAAACAAACACCCTACTACTATAAAATAAATCACATAATGACCCTCACTCCCTGATAGTAGAAAATTTCCATACCTCACTCTTACTAATACACATGCCATGCAGAGACTAACCAGAGAAATGGTGCAACTAACTAACTTTATGAGCAAAACGGACGTAACATATTTAAAACACATTTCATGCAAACACAAAAGAATATCCCCTTTTCTCAGCACCTTATGAAATTTTCTCCAAAACTGACCATATACTCAGGCACAACACAAATTTTAACACATACAAGAAAATGGGACTAGCACCTTGTACCCTATCTGGCCACTGCATTGAAAACTGTAGATCAACAACAGAAACTATAGAAAGCTTTTGAAGTCATGGAAACTGAACAATTCACTAATGAATGAAAAATAGATCAAGCTAGAAAAAATTAAATACTTTCTAGAGTTGAACGCAATAAAACATACAGCATACCCAAATTTATAGGACACAACAAAAGAGATTCTAAGAGGCAAGATTACGGGACTAACTGCCTATATAAACACTGGAGTGATCTCATACTAAAAGTCTAATGGAATAACTGGAAGCTCTGGAACAAAAAGAAGAAATCACACCCAAATGAAGGAGATGGCAAGAAGTAATCAAACTCATGGCTTAAATTAATTAAAAAAAACAATATAAGGAATCAATAAAACAAAAAGTTGCTTCTTTGAAGACATCAGTAAGATTGATAAACCCCTTATGCAAATTAGCTGAAATGTGCAAAGAGAATATTCACATTAGTAAAATTAGGAATGAACAGAGAGAAATAATAACACACATTGAGGAAATCATAGGACAAACTTTAAAAACCTCTACTCCCTAAATTAAAAAATCTACAAGATATAAGTAATTTTCTTGATACATACCACTTTACCATAGCTAAATCAATATCAGAGAAGCCATTTAAACAAACCTATAATCTCCAATGAAATAGAATCAATCATTAAAAGCCTTCTAAAAAAAAGCCCATGGCCAGAAGGTTTTAGTACAGAATTCTATCATAGTTTCAAGGAAGAGTTAATCCCAATACTCCTCAAATTATTCCACAAAATAGAAACACAGAAAGCACTGTCCATTAATTTTATGAGGCCAAATTACCATAGACCCAGCATACATAAAGGCCAAAAAGAATTACAGATTAATTCCCCTTTTGAACATAGGTGCAAGAATTCTCAATAAAATATTGCCAATTGAATCAACAAATATATCAAAAATTATCATTCACCATGATCAAGTAAGCTTCATCCCAGAGATGCAGGATGGTTCAGCAAATATAAATCAAGAAATGTATTTGACCATATAAACAGACTGAAAGATGAAAAACACATGATCATCTTATCATATGCAGAAAAGTCCTTTGACAAAATAAAATACCCCTTTATGATAAAGGTCCTGGAGATATTAAGTATGCAAGGGATGTATCTCAATATAATAAAAGCATTTTACAGTAAGCACATAACCAGCATGAACTTATATGGAGAAAAACTCAAAGCAATTCCACCAAAATCAAGAATCGACTAGGTTGTCCATCCTATTCAATACAGTACTTGAAGTATTAGAACATTAAGACAAGTAATGGAGATCAAGGGGAAACAAATTGGAAATAAAGAAGTCAAAGTATCCTCATTTGCAGATGATATGATAGTATACATAAGTGCCCCTAAAAATCCACAGAGAAACTCCTACAGCTGATTAAACACTTTCAATTGGATACAGAATTAATTTACGAACATCAGTAGCCCTCCCATATACAAATGACAGATTGAGAAAGAAATCAGGAAAATAACATGTTTCACAATTGCATCAAATAATATAAAATATCATAAGATAACTCTAATCAAGCAAGTGAAAGTCTTGTATGATAAAAACTTCAAGTCATTGAAGAAGATATTAGAGAATGGGAAGCTCTACCATGTTCATGGATTGGTAGGATTAGCAAAGAAAAAATAGCCACTGCACCAAAAGAAATCTACAGATTCAGTGTAATCCCCATAAAAATTACAATAAAAATCTTCACAGTTCTTGAAAGAACAATTTTCACCTTTATGTGGAAACACAAAAAAACCTCAGGAAAGCTAAAGCAATCCTGAATAGCTAACAAAAGAACTGATGGAAGTATCGCCATGCCTAATTTCAAGTTGTACTACAAAGCTATAAAATTAAAAACAAAAACAGACATGTAGATCAATCTAATTGAAGAACTAAACATAAACCAGACACTTGATACTTAGTAAACAGTCCAGAAATACACCCCCCCCCAAAAAAAGACAGTATCTTTAACAAATGGTGCTGGTCAAACTGGAAGGCTACATGTAGAGAAATGTAAAAACTCAATTCCAAAAATACCAAAGAAATAAAACAAGATACACTGAACCTGATAGAAGAGAAAGTTGGGATTCACCTTCAACTCACTGGCACAGGGAAAGACTTTCTGAACAGAACACCAGTAGCACAGGCAGTAAGATCAACAATTAATAAATGGGACCTCATGAAACTGAAAAGCTTCTGTCATGCAAAGACACTCTCATTCTGACAAAGTAGCAACCTACAGAATGGGAAAAGTTTGGTTTTTTTTTTTTGTCAACTACATATCTGAATAGGGGATACTATCCAAATATATAAACAACTCAAGAAACTAGATATCAAAACACAAGTAGTCCAATTAAAAATGGGGTACAGGTCTAAACTGAAAATTCTCAATAGAGAAATCTCAAATGGTTGGAAGCACTTAAAGAAATATTCAGTATCCTTAGACAACAGGTAAATACATATGAAAACCACTTTGAGATTTCACTTTATACCTATCAGAATGATTAAGGTTAATAACACAAGTGTCAGCTCATGCTGTTAAGGATGTGGAACAGGAAGAACACTTCTCCACTGCTGGTGGGAGTACAAACTTGTATAGCCACTAAGGAGATCAATGTGGCAGTTCCTCAGGTAGACGGTAATCAATCTGCCTCAAGATCCAGCTGTACCATCATCCTTGGGGCATATGCTCAAAGGAGGCTTCATCATACCATAGAGACACTTGCTCAACCATGTTCATTATTGCTCTATTCATAATAGTCAGAAATTGGAAAAAATTGGAAAAAATATCCTTCAACAGTAAAATGGATAAAGAAAATGTGGTACATCTACACAATGGAATATTACTCAGTTGCTAAAAAAATTAAGTCATGAAATTGGCAGGTAAATAGATAGAACTAAAAAAAAGATTATACTGAGTGAGGTATTCCACAGCCAGAAAGACAAATATTCTATATGTTCACTTATGTGTGGATATTAGCTGTTAAGCCAATGTTTACCAAACTCTAATCCATAGAATTGTAGAGGATAGATATGGAGTAGTAACTAGGGATGCAGACACATCTCATGAGGAAAGGGAAATAGAATAGATAGTTATAGATGGACAGAGGGGCTGGAAGAGGAATGACCAAATGGGTAAGGTGAGGAGAGAGGAGGGACTGGGGAGGGAATATGGAGTGAGACAACTAAAATTAAAGGCCATTTGCGCAGTGGTATGGAAACTTAATACAGTAGAAACTTCCTAAAATATTTACACATACAAAGGCAATCTAAATTAAATCTCCAAATATTGGGGGAGAGTCCTAAAGGTTATCTCTTATCACCAAACTAAGCTTCCAGGCCTGGGATTGGGTTACATCTGATGGAGTTGTTGGCCAAAGGCATGCGGGAATCTCCAAACAACTCCCACTGTTGTGCTCTCCACAAACTTACAGCAAGGCCCCATTCCTGAAGACAACATCTACACAACTTGTTGAACAAGGAGAAGTCTTATATATAATGGTCATCCCTATATTTCACAGTTTTGGTACAAGAAAGTACTCTTCACATGACCAAAAGATAAAACACCAAACTAGCCACAAAACCTTTCATCTAAAACACTGCATTGCCTGTAAGATATGATACAGCAATGGTAGCACATAGCTTGCGGGAGTAACTAACTAATATCTGACTTGAGTTAAGGCCATTCCACAACATGGAACCCATAACCCATACTGCTTGGGTGACAAAGAATGTCAATGAGATATCCCAGAAAGGGAGTGGATCTAGATAGAAGGTGTGGAGAAACTGGGAAGAATAGAGGGAGGAAAAACCAGGGGGATATATTATGTGAGAAGTTATAATCAAAGTTCAAATGAACTCACAGAGACTGTAGCACCATGTACAGGACCTGCATGGATCTATAACAAGTCCTTTGAATACATATTATGACATCAAGTTTAGTGTTTTTATGGGATCCCTGAGTGTATTATGAGTAGTTTCTGATTCTTGCCTCTTCTTTTGAGCTATTTCCTTCTGTTTGTTCGTCTCACCAAACTCCCATGTTATCATTTGTTTTATCTTCCTATGGTTTATTTTGTTGTATTCTATTGTTATCCCTTAGAAGCCTGCTTGTTTTCTAATGAGACAGAAAGGGAGAAGATCCTGATGGGAGGAGAAGTGTGGAGGAACTTGGAGACGTAGAGGAATGGAAAAGCATAATGAGGATATATTATGTAAGAAAAAATCTATTTTTAATAAAACAAAGATGTGCAATCTCTCTAATAATCAGAAGCACTCAATAAAAGTACAAGATGGTATATTCCCATAACCTTTAGGCATCCTGGATGCTTAAGTTACAAAAGGCATCACTGTACTGTTTTAACCATTACACGTACTCATCTATTAACACTAACATAATTTTCTAAAAAGGAAACAAGGGTGGAGAATAATTATCTTGGGTTTTAAGTTTACAGTGACTTTTCTTTTACTATTCTATCATTCTAATGTAAAATTTTGTTATTTAATTCCCTATTATCAAATGAATATGGTGTTGCACATCTGTAATCTAAACTGTTCAGGACACTGAGGAAGGAAGATCACAAGTTTAAGACTAACTAGCTTTGGCTATGTGGCAAACTGAAGAGAGCCCTGGTCAATTTATTGAGATCTTGTATGAAAAAAAAATTTTAAATGAAACAAGCAAACAACAACCAAGCAGAGCCAAGGATAATATAACTCCTACCTTCCATCAGTTACAGACAAGAATCTGAGCTATTTTTATATTTTTCCTATTCTAATTTCAGGGAAAAAAAGGTGAAATAAATGAACAGACAAGCATCAAAACAACAAAGACTATTGAGCGTTCTTATCAGAGTAGTTGAATGTAGGTAGGAAAAAAAAAACTGGCCTCAAGCTTTGTTTGGCATCCTAGAAACTTTACACTTCTCCCTAAGGTTCACCAGTTTTGGGACCCCCACACTGAGGTACTTCTGGGGTATCTCTAAAGAATGCAAGAACCCCAGCCCAAAAAATTAAATATAGTATGTATTCACTTATATGCAGATATTAGACATTAAGTAAGTGAAAACCAAGCTACACTCTGTAGGCTCAGAGAGATGAGGTATAGAGGAAGAGTCTAGGGCGGACATGTGGATCTCCCTGAATGGGAGAAATAAAATAGATTTTTATTAGTGGACTGAGGGCAAATGGGGATGGGAACAGGAGAATTAGATGGGAGTGGGGTGAAAGATAAGGACACAGGGCGAGAACATGGGGAGAGACAGGGAATTGAGGGCTAGCTCGGGGATGATATGGAAACCTCCTAAATATATAAAATTAACCCTAATGAGCTCCTAATAAAAGAGGATACAGAGTCTCAAGTGACCAGCTCCTGTCGCCAAATGAGACTTCCAGTATTGGGACTGAGTTGCTTTAAGGTGAGTTGTAGGACTAGGGGCTCTCACATGGAAATCCCTGAAAAAGAAAAAATAAAAAACCCCAGGGTGTTGCTAAGATGACAAGTTTCTCTTCAAAAACTTACAGTGGGTGCCCATTTCTGAGGGCAACACCAATACAACACATTGAACATGGAGAATTCAAGCTGGTGCTTTCACACCTACATTCTAGTGTCTTTGGTGAGAGAAGGTGCTCTGCAGGCTACCAAAAGGTAAACATAAACACCAAGCCAGCCACAAAGCCTTTGATCTACAATATGCCTTGCCTGCAAAATATGCTAGGCCAATTGTAGCACAGAATTTTTCGGGAGAAGCTTCCTCCCGCAGCAGATATGAACAAATGTAGAGACCCACAGCAGAACGTTGTATGGAGAGAAAGTGTAAAAGAGAAGTGTCCACCACATCCCTCCCTTAGGGCTCAGGGGACCCTGTGGAAGAGGAGGCAGAAGGAGTGCAAGAGCCAGAGGGAATGGAGGACACCAGGAGAACAAGGGCCCCTGAATCAGCTAAGCAAGGCACACATGAACTCACAGAGACTAAAGCAGCAAGCACAGAGTCTACACGGATCTGCATTAGGTCATTTGTGTATACATTATAGCTTTGAGCTTAGTGTTTTTATGGGACTCCTGAGTGTGAGAATGAACAGGTCACTGATTCCAGTGCCTGCCCTTGAGACTCTTTTCCTTCTGTTAAGTTGCCTTGTTCAGCCTTAATGTGGTTGGTTTTGCTTTATCTTACTGTATTTTATTTTGTCATGTTTGGTTGGTAATTTCTTAGAAACCTGTTCTTTTCTAATGAGAGCCAGAAATGAATTAGATCTGGAGGGAGACGGAGGTAGGAAGGAACTGGGAGAAGTATAAGGAGGGGAAATATAACCAGGATATATTGTGTGAGAAGAGAATCTATTTTCAATAAAAGGGGAAAAAAGAATGCCAGGAATACAGGAGTTCCTGGTATCACAAAACCTTACACTGAGCCCTAATCCAACTTCTGACTCTTGTCCTCATGTGTCTAGCATCATGTCCCATGCATAACATTGCAAAGCACAGGCAAAAACTCAGAAACACTATGACTCTCAAAATAGACAGTACATGATTCTAATCATTTACTTTTCTAACTGCAAACATAAAGTCCCCAAATGAGGATAAATTTTAATGGACAGGCTTGATCTTGCTATCTAATCACATTTCCATAACAGTCCTATCTGTATTCAGAGACAGCAAGAGGGAAGGGGGGCATGTAAAGATCTAGATATGAGGAAATTTACCACAGACAGAGGCAAAGAGTGCTAAAATCAAGACTGTCCTGGCAGCTTTAGGTGCTGCCCTGTAGGAACCAGTTATTGGTGTGACCTTTGGTTTAGTGTGTAAAGACTTACATGATTGAGAGAACCACAGGACACAGTTTACAGAAATGAAAAATGCATAGGAATCAGTTTCATTCTGTGTTTACACGACCATTTGTTACTATATATTTAACAGGTGAGGCTAAAGACTTATTACGAATCAATAACAAAAGGCAAAGTCAACAATACCTCCCTTGTTCCCATAGCACTTCATAAAGGTGTATATTTTAAAGATAGGAAGTGATAGTCATGGGAAATTTATGGCAGTGATCTATAAAAGGCCCAGAAGCCATGGGGAGTGCACTGCTTCATAAATACTGAAAAAGAATTATTGCAAATCCCTGACTGAGTCCATTATATGTGTCAGAACTCTGGAAATTTGAGGAGAGTGATTTAATATTTGAGATTGTGGCTGCCAAGAATGAACATGTCACAATTTTTCACAGGAGAGGAAACCATCACAAGAGCTGGTAGCAGCCAACTGACACTCTGCAAGGAGTGCACTGGCCCAGGCCTCATCCAACTGGCTTCCCGGTAAGCCATAAGAGGAGTGCACGAGGGGAAAGGCCTACTTTAAAAACCACACTTTCTGGGGATTGAGCCTCAGACTCAATTTGGGTTGGTTTTACAGTTTCTTGGTATCTATTGTACAACTAGAAACATCTGTGGCCACATAACTTACAAGCAATAGAGCATACATAGGAAAAATGATAGCTCTATTGTGAGCAAGTATCAGAAAGTCCCCTATTGGTCAAGTCTTCCAAGCATTTATTCATGAGCATCCTAAAGGTATGTGCTGAACACTGTCCACCTCTGGCATTTTGCATTCCAGATCCATGGGGCACCTCACTTAGGTGCAGGTGAAATTAGATGCAGTATTTTGTACCATCCCCACTCTTCCCTGTCAGATGTCTTCATTCACCGAAAGAGGCCATGTAGACGCCACTGTACCATGCTCTCCCTATGAAGGACGACATGATTACAGACACACCATAGGTAATTCTTTTTGAAAAGTGATCAAAAGTCACAACTCAGTTTTTCAAGACCTCTCATTACTCTGACACCCCCATCCACTCCCCCTTTCCGTGGTGGAACACCAGTGTTTCCTATTTTCCAGGCAGCATTTTTCTCCATATTGTTTTAGACACAGTGCCATTATAATCACTTGCAATTGACCAGTAATTGTTGCAGAATCAGGCCTCCCTCTGCCAGTGCCACCCCGCTGCTGGACTACACCCAGCTGAGAGCAGTAAGTTCCAGAATCCAATCAAACTAAGCCCCATTGGTATCCAGGTTTCTCATCATGAAGTTGAGCCAACACTTGATTCCATGCACTACCTCCCTCCTACAGGGTACACACAAAGGCAATCCATTTTAGCTGTGATTCAGGCCCCTATAATACTTCTGTAAGGAAAAAAAATGAGGATTAGCTATGGCCATTAATTGTTGTTTGCATATCTTATGTTTGTAATTAGCTTTATAACTGAGTTGGATGTGGGTGCCCATAACCCACCTGGGAAATGAGAATAGTAGCATCTTCTTTTAGGGGTGTGAGAAAAACCTTAACTCATCCAATAGGCCTTCCATATAGAAGAGGTTACCCAAGAATAACCATTTCTCAATAACCACCATATTCTTGATTTTAGTAACAGAAAACATATATGTGTGGTTATACACTAAGCTTCAGTACTATTCCTATCTCCTAAGCTATTCAACAATGATACCTAGATAGCAAGAACGAAATTAGCTCTCATTAATAGGGTGATGCTGGAGAAATTACAGGACCTGCAACATGTAAAATGGAACTGACAGGACAAAGATCCTCATTGCTGGTTATAAGACTGTGACACAGTAGGTGCTCATTGTGCATTTGCTATATTACAACCACTGTCTATTAACAATGATGGTGATTATGCACCTCACTAACTGACTGACACCAAGAATAAAAAGCACACGTAGCATCTTTTCAGTCACAATTTAGCACATGATATTCAGCCTTCCAAAATAGACATAATCCTTTCTTTCACTTTCAATTCACGGTATGAAATCCAGGTCCTCCTGGATGCTAAGCAATTGCTTTACCACTGAGCCACACCACCAACCCCCAAATCCTTTAAGACTTTTATAGGATTTTAAAATTACAACACAGGCTCTCTCTGCACAGTCCTGGCTAAGCCTGTGCACACTGGTATGAAGTTTACGAACTTAGTGTACACAGTATTATCTTGGGCATGGGTGACTCCATTCATCCTAAGAATAACCGGATTTTTTGAGAGGGAATTTAAAGTTCAGTTTCTTCAATAAAAAACAAAAGAAAAGAAAAAGCCAGCATTTTTGAGAAAGTGGACTGAGCATGGATAAGTGCCAGGCTAATGAAAAACAAAGGGCCCTGCGGTCTGGGAGGTGTGCATGTGTCATTGGCTCCGCTGCCACTGGCTTCCCCATGATCTCTAGTCATTCACACAGAAACAAGGACAGGACAGGACTGCTCAAGAAGGGAACTTGCTACACAGTTCTTACTTATCAAACATCACTCTTTGTGCCACAGTAGCTCCTTCATTTGCTTATATTTTTAGCATTTATTTTATATTTAATTATGGGAGCATACACAAGAGTGCAAGTACCCATGGGAGCTAATAGAGAATATTGGGTGCCCTGGAGCTGGAGTTACAGGCAGTTTCAAGGTCCCTGATGTGGACACTGGGGACTGAGCCTGAGGCCCCTAGAAAGAGCTCCTAGTTGTGGAGTCATATCTTCAGGCCACTGCTTATGCTTTAACTGGCTATTAGCGTTGCTTTTTCCAGTGACTAAAAACACAGGATAATCTAATCATTTTAGGGACATGCTGTTGTGTGTGCATGTGTTTGCTTTTCTGCAGCTATTTCTGTAGATGTGTTTCTATGTATCTATTTGAAAGTTAATGCCTCTCTGTATGGGATCTGGGTGTGTGTACTAAGTCGGATGTTTCTGTTTGTGTACCTGGGTGTATTTCATCGCATATAGTCCTGGGTATTTTTTTCTCTGTATTTATTTCTGAGCATGTGCTCCTTTATATGCATGTCTGTATGTATTATTCCAAGCATGAGTGTGTACATGAATTTATAAGCAGGGAAAAGGGATGTGAATGTATACTGCACAAAACACAGCACATTCTCCAGGAGATTGAAACTGACATACACATGACAGCAATGGGTCTTTTCTGGGCAAGTTCCCTATTTCTGAAATTCTGAATGTTCTGAGAAACCAAAAAGAGTTGAGTCCAAATCTCACTCTCATTAATGTTTCTCCCAGATGTTTAAAAAAGATAGTAAAATATCCTGTCTCAGATTTATCTCTATCAAAAGATGAACCATTTCTTTCCTACCTAAGAGTGGGCTTTCAAGTGACTGTTTATACTTTGCTATCGAGAGCAAGAATCTGATACAGGGGCTTTTCATTTTGCATGTTTGCCTATTCTATTTTGTTTTGTTTTTGTTTTTGTTTTTTTGTATTTTTTTTTTCGAGACATGGTTTCTCTGTGTAGCCTTGGCTGTCCTGGACTCACTTTTGTAGACCAGGCTGGCCTTGAACTCACAGAGATCCACCTGCCTCTGCCTCCCGAGTGCTGGGATTAAAGGCGTGTGCCACCACGCCCAGCATGTTTGCCTATCCTGTAAATGATTGCACAGCCTTCGTCATCTCAGAACTCTTACTGAATGAACCATTAGCTGCAAACATTTGTCAGTCATCTTACAATATTAATTTGCCTTAGGACCCAAAAGGCATTCTCCACCATTTTCTTTATATGTCAAGTAGATTAATATTTCCTCTGTGTTAATAGGCTAGTTTATTATTCTTTTTATCTTCACTTAATGCCCTAAGAAAGCAGGTGAGACAATTTTACAAGTTTAATGATCACTGGCATAAAGTACATATGAGGGTCACTCAGGACATGCCATCTCTTTCAAGGCACTTTGCCAAAAAAAGCCTGGAGTTAATTAATATTGGGGAATCACCTGCCAGTACAAGCTTTGAGAGACAAAAGTAATAATAATAATAATAATAATAATAATAATAATAATAATAATAATAATAATAATAATAACAACAATAATAATAATATAATAATTCTAGGATATAGACTAACAAACTTCCACTATAAAAATTAAAAGCCTGACCATAACACTCTGATATCAAGTGTCTTTTTTTCAAAGACTAGCTAATGCAGAATTTATTGTATAATGTAAAGTAAACATGGATGGCTAGTCCAGAAATTTTCTTATGATTCATTCTTTACTGTAAATCATGTTACTGTGATAGCTATGTTATAGTTTATGTTGATCTAATATAGCTTCTAGTGATTACCTTGTGATATTCAGTCCATGCAGATAACGGGCTCTAAGCATATCCTGAGCTCGCATGACTATTAATGGGGTACGCAGGGAAGAGCCTTGCAGGAACACAGTCAAGGCAGGGCAGAGCACTAGAAGGGCTAGGGTGAGCAAGGGACCCTCCTCTGCCATTTCAAGCCCTCTGTGTAGGTAAATCTTAGGATGCAGGTAAAGAAAAAGACAGACCAAGAGGTAATTGCTAGGAGGCAAGAAAGAACGAAAGAATGAAAGAACGAAAGAAAGAAAGAAAGAAAGAAATTCTAGAAAGGGAGAAGTAGACAGAGAAGTGTAGAAGACAGGAGACTGGACAGGCCATGCAAGTACTTCTTGGTTAGCTCATACTTCTGTCTGGTTGGCTGCTTCTAAAGGACAGTTTCCCTGGTTGCAGTTGCTGTGCAACTGCTTCCTGTAAATGACTGACTTCATTTAGTTTGTCTGTTTCTTCCTCTCTATTAAACTCTTGTTTTCCCAGCTACCTGAGAGATGCAAGCTCGGCTGGACAAGGTAAATGTGTGCTAACATACTGTACATCTTATCAACATCTGAACAACAAAGGCAAAATGCAGACCTTGGTCTGTCTGACTTTGGATTCCAAGTTCTAACACATCAAGCAAATTCCCACCAATTTCAATCATAAGAAAGAATCAACTGTTCTTTGAGCCATGATGCACTTGTGAAGTGAAGTATGCATTTGAAGTATTAAAGAGGAAATTCTTCATACTACATTATCCTAAATGCCTCTCAAGGGAATGTTTTCTCAGTTTCTACCTGAATAAGACTTGTATAGATTTTTTATTCTGAAAATGGTAAAAGGTAAAAAAGAAAAGACAAGTGCTGAGAGGACATCACTGAGAATTCTTGAAAGAATTCTCTTTCTCTTGAAAGGATTGCCTATATTTAACCAGGTAGTCAGACACATTTCTTACCAAGGATGCCATTGGTTTCAGTTGAAAAAGACAATGATTTGAAAGGAAGGAAAGAAAAGGACTCAGTGAACATTGAGATTCTCAGAAGAGAGAACTACAAAAGAAAGGATGCCTAAGTAAAGTCAAAGAAGACATTTGGGAGGAAGAGGAGGGAGTGAAGACTGGTAATCCAGAAAGATAAAGAGCAACAGACCCTTTGGTAACTGCAACACTGCTCATCTCCTAACACCAAAACCGTGGCGGGCAATATGTGAGTCAGGGTCCCAGTGAAGAGAGGTCTCTTGTCGGTGACACCACCACAACATACAAAACATCTTGTTTCTCCATTTATTGATTACATGTTCAAGGCCAACCTGAATACATAATGAATTCCACTCCAGCCTGGGCTATATGGCAAGCAAACAAACAAGCAAACACAAATTCAGAATAAAATAGAATTCTACATAGTTTCTGTAGATTATTTGATGCTACAGTATACATGCTTTAGTTGAGATAAGGAGAGTCCTTCCAAGTTTTAGCTGTAATATTTAATTCACTTAAATATATTTCATTATAATGACATAATCTAGGATTTTGTTTCACTTATTATTAATATGCATTTAGTGTGCAAAATGAATTTCATTATAAGACCTTTATATATCAGTGTATTTTACTATTCTCCTCCCACCACTCTGCACATCCTTTGTCCTTCCTCTTGCCGGTCTCCTTTATCCCCCAAATAACCAATCCCTCTCCTGCTTTCTTGTTTTTATACATAGATACACATATGTGTATGTACCTGTATACATACACACAGATAGCCAGGCACACACATGACAGACTCATATACCCATGTATAAAAACACATATACATGGAGGCAGACAGACAGACAGACACACACACACACACACACACACATACAAACACATACACATACAGACATATGCATAGACACATACATATACAGACACGCA
>OU015743.1:75960731-75978274 GCA_907169655.1 Acomys percivali | reverse complement strand
GTGTGTGTGTGTGTGTGTGTGTGTGTGTGTGTGTGTGTGTGTGTGTGTGTGTGCTGCTTTCTTCCAAAAAACAGCTTGAAAATTGTCTCTCTGTTTCCTTGAATTCATCTTAATTGTGTAGGGAGGGAGAAGGGGGAAAAAATGAAATGTCCTGAAGTGAACCTTGAAGGCAGGGAAGTGTGGCTTTGAAATGCTTTGTGGAAGAGCAGGGGACCTGGGAGTGCTTATGCTTTTGAGTTTAAGAAAGGCAGGAGCTGGAGAGATGGCTCAGAGGTTAAGAACACTGTCTCTTCTTCCAGATTCAGGAGGTCCTGAGTTCAGTTCCTAGCAACAACATGGTGACTCACAGCCACCTATAGTGACATCTGGTGCCCTCTTCTGGCATGCAGGTATACATGCAGGCAGAACACTATAAATAATAAATAAATCTTTTTTAAAAAGAAAGAAAAGGAAGGAAGGAAGGAAGGAAGGAAGGAAGGAAGGAAGGAAGGAAGGAAGGAAGGAAGGCAGGCAGGCAGGCATACTGGCCATGGTGGTGCATCTCTTTAATCTGAGCACTTGAGAGGCAGGGGCAGGCAAATTTCTGAGTATGAAGCCAATTTGGTCTACAAAACGGGTCCAGGATAGCCAGAGCCCTGTTACACAGAGAAACCATGTCTCAAATTTAAAAAGGAAGGAAGGAAGGAAGGAAGGAAGGAAGGAAGGAAGGAAGGAAGGAAGGAAGTGAGTGAGTAAAAGAGAGGAGGGGATGGAGGGAAGGGGGGGGTCAAGCTGAAAATTTAAGAGGGTCCATAGTCCCATAGATACAAGTATGCAAATAAAGATATGGATTGGGATGGCAGTGATATGATGTCATGCTAAATCAAAGTAAAGCATATCCTCCTAGCAATCTTCTTGTCCAAACCAAGGTCCCCTTATTGTATACATGACAAAGTGAAGACTCCTAGGCCACATTAGACTCACTCAAAATGAACTGCAATCCATTACTCCCAGCATGTGGAATTTTTCTTTTTCTTTATTGGAGATCTCAGGATCAAATAATTAGAAATTATGACTCAAGCCTTCCATCTGGAAATCATTAGCATGATATGGTTGCCTGAACTGAAAAGGATGCAATTAATAAGATTTGAAAAAAAATAAGATTTCACTTTTTTTAATTGAAGAAAAAGATCTTTAAACGAATCTAAAAATTTGCAAATAAGTTGAGAGTTTTTCTTTGCAGCTGTTTGTGGTAGGTAAATTAATAATTCCCTAGAGATGTCAATAAGAACAATCTCAGAAACTCATGAGTATATTATTTAACTTGGCAAACAGGAAATGAGAATACAAGTGGGTGGCCCCTAGAAGCTAGAAAGGCATGGAGGCAGTCCCTCTGGGAGTCCATGAAAGGACAAATCACTGTCAACACCTTGATTTTAGCCTGCTGACTCACACGATAGGCTTCCTACATGCAGAACTATAAGAAATTAATCTGTGTGTGGAACAGTAGCACACACCTAGAATACCAGCACTCTTGAGTCAGTTAAGGGAGAGGATCATGAATTTACAGACATATTGGAATACACAGCAAGTGTGAGGTCAGACTGTGTTATATGAGACTATGTCTCATAGAAAAAGGGCAAAAGGAAGGAGGAAGAAAGAAAGAAATGAATTAAGAAACACATTTGTTTTATTTATGTCATGAAGTTTTCAGTCATCTGTTAAGCAATATTAAAAGCAACAGAGCATGTAATGCATCTTTATTAATCAATTCATGAAAAGAAACTTTAAATTTTTATTTTGATTTATTATGATTTATTCAGATTAAATCCCAATTGTTATCTGGCTAATTGAGGTTCCTTCTTCCAAAATGACTCTAGGCATGTCACGTTCACATAAAACTTGCCAGCACAACTACTGAGATTTCTCTACCTCTTTCCACCCATTACCATAGTTCCAAAAGGTAAGTTCACAGCTACTACAGAGTAGCTCCAGAACAAGCCCAGAGCTGGGATACTGGATCCTGCCTCATGACTTCTCAGTCACATTACTACTTACCCTAGGCCCTCCTGGTGGGCAGCAAAAGAGTATAGAACACCCACTGTAAAGAAATATTGCAAAAGAGCATGTCCCTTAGTAATATGTTAATTTAAGACATAGGGAAGTGTGTTATTCAAAGAACACAAAATTGTGGTTAGAAAGGAGGAAAGATTAGAAAGGTTTAAGAGAGCTATTGTATGGACATCATAGCAACTACAGTAGTTTTAGTTGCATTTCTAATGCTGGGATGAGAGAAACTTATAGAAATAAGTGTTTATTTGAGGCTTATACTTTCCGAGGGTGAGAGTCCATGGCACTGGAGCAAAGGCATGGCAGAAGGTATAGCTGAGAGCCTACATCTTGATCCCAAAGCAGGAAGCAGATGGAGAGAGGATGAGGCAGAAAGAGAAAGACAAATGGAGGGAAACGAGTAGGAGTTGAGAAAGGTAAGACTTGAAACCACAAAGCCTGTCAGCAGTGACACATTTGTTCCAACAAAGCCACACCTCATAATCCTTCCCAAACAGTTTCAACAACTATGGACCAAGTACTCAAAAGCATGCACTTATGGGGGCCATTCTCATTAAACCATTGCAATAGTCAATAATAATAATACATGAAAAATAGTCAAAATAGTAGTTTTCATGTTTTCTTTCTACAAGAAAATAGGTATATAAAGCAATGTATATACCAATTAGTTCACCCTTGCCATTCTACAATGCCACATCAAAACATCATGATGTCAATCACAAATATATATATATATATATATATATATAAAATGTATCTTTGTTATTAAAAGCAATGTTTTCTTCAATGTTAGAATGAATAGGAATAGGAAGTAAGGAGTGTCTCCTACATTGTTGGTGAGAATGTAAATTTTCACAGTCTTTATTACAATATTATATAGGTTCATCAAAAACACCTTTAAAATACAACAACCCTACCATAAGACTAATGAATATACACAGAAATAAAATGAAACTGTAATTTACCTGCATGTCCATTACAACATCCAAGATAAGGAATCATCTGAAGTGTCTATCGACAGATGACTGGATAAACTGATGTCTGCATATACAATGGAAAAATCACTCATCTTTTAAAAAGAATGAGATACTTGAACTTATAGCAAAATGAATTGAACTGGATGATATTATTCTACGTGAAATAAACCAGACACAGAAAGACAAATTCTATATGTTCTCACTCATGTGTGGATGTGAAAAGTTGATCTCAAAGTAGAAGATGATAATTATTAGATGTAATTATTAGACATTAACAAAGACAGGAAAAGAAGGATAGAGGAAGGTTGGATAACAGAGACCAGGACACAGCTCAAAGGAGGAATAATCTCTAATATTCTACAACAATGTACTTTAATATTTCATAAAAATATTATTCATTCTATAAAAGCTTAAAAGACAAGAGCTTAGAAGAAATGACAAATTTTTAAAGGGCTAATGTTAGTTACCTGATTTGATCATACATGTTGAGTAGATGTATGAAATTATCAAATACAATTTTATACATACCATAAACATTTACAATTACAATGTATCAACTAAAAATAAAATACATTGTGTAAGTAATAGTGTGACTGCCTAGGATTTACAAAACCTTGAGTTTAATGTCCAAGTCTATAAAAAGTAAAAAATAAAGGCTAATGTTGTGCCTAGAGCCAAAAACAGAAACACACAAAAAATTCATTAATGGAAGATCCCAAAGCAAAATGAAGCCAAACCGAACCCCTCAGTACTGCTATACGATGGCATGCAATCACATCCCTCAACTAGTAAAAGAAAAAAATCCTAGCACTCAGCTTCTTATTCTTGATCAAGATGGTATGTGGCGTCACATAACTGAAATGTAAGAGTTGTGATAAATTCAGCAACAACTGAAAGTTTCTGAACATGCAATGACCAAAATGGAGCTCAGAACCAAACGCACAATGAACCCAAGATTTTTCTGGAAGTGCTCACGAAGTTCCATCACAGGACTTCACTGAAGTTTGGGTCTGAGCATACAACATGCTCATTTCAAACTGCATATGTATTCATGCACTGAAATATCAAAGTGCTCCCCATAGGTCCTGCTTAGATTCAAGACTACTATATGTTAGGAATTGTAGTTTTTACCATACATACAATACAAGATTCTCCACTCTTTAGAAACAAAATAGTTTAATTATTCAAAACAAAAACTTTAAACATTTTCCTATTAGCAGTCCTCATTAATATATAAGTATACATTTAAATTGTATTGTACTAGCATGTTTGATTTTTTAGAACTTTCTAAATGAGTTGCTGACTTGAGTTTCATTTTCAAAAGGTTGTTATATAATTCTAGCTTATGTTTAAAATAGAATCTCCAAAATTTTCTGGAATAACGCTAAACATACCTCTATTATTTTATACTATGTGTTTATACAAAGTGGGGTTCTTACAAATGATAATTATAAATGAGAATGGGGAATTTAGCTCAGTGGCATAAAGTAGAGGTCCTAGTTTTGATCCTCAGCATCTAAATAAATAAATAAAGTGTTGCTGAAATTTGGAAAACACTGAATGCATGTTACACCTTACAGTGTCGATTACTCAGCTGAAATGTCATTCTTTGTGTAAAAATAAACAAACACATCTATCTCAGAATGTAAATTTGCCCTTATATTTAGTAAGTGGCAAAATTGTAGGTATACTAAATAACTGTACTTTCAAAGTTATGATTTATTATTGGTGTTTGATTTATAAACCTATTTTAGGTACCTAGGACTGCGTGTGAAAAGAGTCACAAATGGAAAATATCTAAGTACTATCTAAGTGTTAAGTAATATCTCCTCTAGGGAAGAGGGCAACATCTATGTTCAACAAATGAGTCAGAACTCAGGTTATTATTTTCCAGGCACTATGGCTGCTTCTGGTGTTCCAGACACAGGGAGAACATGCTTTTTTTTATTGTACAACCTCTCAGCAGAAATGTCAATTCTAGCAACCACCTCCTTGTAGCAGTCCACTGGGAAAAGATGGCTGTCTCCATCATTACACCCATCTTGGGCCCCACTGTCAGGAAGATTACTATGCTTGTCTGCTGGCAACTTCACTCTGGTGTCTCTCCTAGGCTCTGAAACACCAAAGCTGCTGCGCCAAGGACAGCACTGTGAGGAATCAAGAGATCGAACCCAAGACTCCTAGTGTGCCTCAACTACCATGTTCACTTCTGCCTTCCTGAAAGTGTTTGTCTCCTTCAGACAAACTTCTTTTTACTGCCTCGCCAGCTCAATTACATCCACTTCTGGATCTGGAAAGCAGCACGATGAAAGAACAAGGTTTATTTTCACACTTTGGGGGAGAGACTTTGAGATGGGGTTACGTTCTGAAAATTTGTTGCTGAGCTTCATCAAAATAAAACTCAAAGTGCCACAGCCCCAAACTCCTGACCTGTGAAATAAGCAGGTGTTGCATTAATCAGCAGGGTGTGCAAACAGGTGGGGAGGACTCACTTGCAGCTTCAGAAAAATAAAGCACTCTAGCCAGGTCAGAGGCAGGGGGACCACGGAAAAGAATGCCCTGTGTACAGAAATGAACACAGGCACAAGTCCATGCCAGACAGTAAAGCTTCGGGAGAGTAGAGTTTTACTGCTGTGTTTCTGAGCGCCTGCCTGGAAGTGCTCCCAAATGTGTAGTTCAGGTTCACACTCCTCATCTCCATCCCACTTTATATGAGGTGATTATATCTTTTACTCACAGAGCTGGGAACAATGTCCTTGAATGTACCAACCATAGACAGGCCTGTCATTAAACTAGATTATAACATCTCCCCTAAGAACAAAGGCGAGGTCCACACTGGCTTTTTAGAAGTTCTGTTAGTCCTAGGAGCAAGTCTCAATGGCCAAAGCCCTAATCCCTCCTGAGCTGTGGAAGAATCACAGGCCAGAAAGGACAGAGCAGAGATGACCTTTCACACAGTCATTTGTAAGTGAATTAAAAGTATCACAAAGGATTAAACTGGTCACTGTGAATCCAGGGTTCTGATACAGGCAGGACTGCTGCTGGCAAGAAGTTAAATAGAGTAATGGGATTACGCTATTTAATTACAGATTTGTGGAACGTTTCTTTTTAAATCATTACATATCCTAGAACTACTTTAGGATGTATTTAAGTAGCCAATTATCTTCCAATTGAAAGTACTAATATTTTCAAATATATTAAAGGTTATACTGTATTCTACTGGGAAAGCATTATAGACTAACAAACACACAGTATGGATATGCTAATAAGTATTTTCAAGCAAAAAAATTGCCATTTTATGCAGATGATAATGCAATGTTTAACCAGTAAAATAATTCCCTCATTTATTATAACAGCTCTAATTGTAATGGCTGTATCACCACTAATAGCTGTGTAATAGCATTATAGCTATTAATATTATGGTCTAAAATCAATTTACATTTAGTCAGAACTTTTGTTATTATCAAAAAGTTATTAAGACTCCTTTGATGTATAATTTTAATGTGTCCCCCAAAGTGATAAAAGCTCAGCAATTAACAAAGAGCAAGCTAGCACAAAAGAAACCTTATTTATCTCTCAAACTGATAGACTTTGTTCATGTAACAAGTATTGGACTCAACATTTTTTTGAGATGTAGAGAAATGTTAAAATGATTTGATTTAAATAAGACCTTTGGACATTATCTTACTATCTTGGCAAATAAGCTTTGGACATCTATTGTACAACATAGTGACCATAGATAATAATAACGAATTGTGTGCCTGAAAATTAAGATCAGAAAGGAATCAATGCTATTATTCCTGGTTTTATTTTGCCTAAGCATTAGAGATTGTGTTGTAAGTATATACCTAGGGCAGGTATACAGAAAACCCACACAATGATAAACACTTCTTTTTTCTTGATAAAGGTTTCACAATGTAACCCAAGCTATGATCCTCCTGCCTCAGCTACCTGAGTCCTGGGATTCTAGGCATGAACCACTACACAGGATAATAACCACCATTTCTAAGAAAAGAGGGCTTCAACTAGTAACATCACAATAGATATATTATTTTTTTAAATTTTCAAGCTATTATGTATTTGACTTTAAAGGTAAAACTAACTTAACAAATAATAATGCAAGGTTTACCATGCACCAGGAACTATGTTCTTTATATTAATTTCATAATTTGAATACAAAGTGTGCATTATTACTGTTAACACTACTACCTTGATTTTCACAAAGAAGAAACACAGCAAACTAAAATGTGGCAGTCACAGAATTCACACTTGGGTCACTGGCCACACCGACTAGTGCTTACATGCATAATAAATATGCTGCGCATCCTCAATACAAATAATCATGATTGTAAGGAGCAAAAGTGTGATACAATGGAGGCACAGGGCACAAAAACTTCAATGCCAAATTAACTCAGGTGGTACCTGGTGATGTTGCCACATATGAAAGAAAAAAATACAATTATGTAATGGTTGATACCGTCTGAGTTTCTCTGAATCTATTTGGGGACTACCTTAGTTATTTTTCTGCTGCTGTGAAAAAACATCATGACCATAGCAGTTTAGAAAAGAAAGTGTTAGCTAGACACAGCAACACACAAGTATAATCCTAGTACCCTGGGAGGCAGAGGGAGGTGGATCTCTCTGAATTGGAGGCCAGCCTGGACTACAGACTGAGTCCAGGACAGCCAAGGCTACACAGAGAAACCCTACCTGGAAAAAAATCTAAACAAACAAATATGTTTAATTGGTTTCAAAAGATTGCAGTTCATGCTAGTGGAGTAAAGGCGTGGTCTCGGTAGCAACTGAGAGCTCACATCTTGATTCAAGAGCAGGAGGCAGAAAGAGGCAGCAAGGTCTCTCAAAGCCAGCAAGGTGTACGTAGTGATTTCCAGGACAGGCAGAACTATATTGTGAGGCTCTCTCAATAAAACAAAAATCCAATGTCAAAAGTCTTTTCTGAGAGTCAAGGCAATCTTTTAATTGTAATCTCATGTAAAATCAAGAGCTAATTACGCATTTCCAACATAAAATAACACAGAATATAAATTACTATTCCAAAAAGGAGAAACGTAGGCATTGTGAGGAAATACTGGACCAAAGCAAGACCAAAACCCAAATCTCCAAATCCTGTAGCTCCATGTGTGATGCCAGAAGGTTTAGATGTCCTGAAATGGCCTCTTAGGGTGTTCCTGTAGGGACTCCCCTGGCACACAAAGGAAGATTCCACAAAACCTTTATTGATGTATTCATCATAAATTCAAACCTGGAACCCTGTGGACAACACTGCCAAGAACAGCTGCCCTGTTGAATGGGGCCTGAGCCCCTGGAATCACATTTGTAGCAGCATTTATTTGTTGTTAGTTTTTAGGATCAGAAAATTCCTTAGGCCTTTTTTTCTCCCACAAGTTGGAAGCTGAGCGGGGTGGGGTCTTTCCCTGAGGGCATCCTCCCCATTATCCCACTGGAGATAAGGCCTTAATCTTCTTATCTCCTTCTGCACAAGTCTTGGCTCCAACATCAAATTTCCTGGAGCTCTTTTTCTCCTCAAACTGTTCATTTTTGGTTGGTTTCTGATTTTTGAAAGTATTTATTTTAGTTTTTGAGATTATAATATAATCACATCATTTACTCCTTCGCTTTCTTCCCCAAATGCCTCCATATATCCTTCTTTACTCTTTCAAATTCATTGCCCCTTTTCTCATTAGTTATTGATATATATGTATATGTATTTTTATATATGTATATATGCATACATATGCATATGTACATGTGTATACATATGTATATGTACATGCATATATGTGTACATATGTGTATACATGTATATATAATACATACACATGCATATATATGCACACATATACATATATAAAACAATATATGTGTGTATGTCTGTTTAAAAAATAGATATGCTTTGCTAAATAGATATATACAACTTGCTCAGTCTGTATAATGTATAATGTCAGGGCTGCTCATTTGGTGTTGGTAAACAATTGGAGTGCTCTTATCTGGGGACTATTATTTCACTTGTTTTCATTATCCTTAGCTGCCTGTAGTCCTTTGTGTAGGGGTTTGAGCTTTGTGACCTTTCTCCCACCTCTGTACACATTAGCATGTCACTGTGGTGAGATGTTATGGGCATGAAACTCCTGACATTACCAGTAGACACAATCTCACAACAAACAACTTGTTCCTCTGGCTCTCACAATCTTTCTACCATCTTCTGGAATGGCCCCAGAAACTTAACTGCAGGAGTCCTGTTGTAGAAGTATCAGTTGGGACTGGGCTCCACAACTCTGCATTTTGATTGGCTGTGATTTTCTATAGGGGTCTTTGTCTATTTCAAAGAGAAGTTTCTTTGATGAGGGGCAAAGGCTACACTTACCTATGGGTATAATGACAAATATTTAGATTATAGTTAGGGATTATGCTGGGTTAGTAAAGTGTCTGTTGTGAGTTCTCCTCCAAGACCTGTGACTTCACTATCTCTGAATAGGTTTCCAGTACTAGGCATGGTTTCCCTTTTGTTGAGTGGGTCTTAAATCTAATGGTGTCTTCATCCATAGAGAGTTATCTTCCACCTCTGGGTGAAAAGAAGGGTAACAGCAATGGCCTATAGTGTTTTGTGAGTCCTTTGAACAAACTTGACCATCAACTCACAAAAAGAATCCTCATGCCTTGCATTGTAATTTTTTCTTTTTTCTTTTTAGCTGCTGTTTGGCTCTTAAAGGAAGTACTGCCAGCACAGATGAGAAGTTTTCACTTAAACTATACATTCATTTTACATACCAACTTATGTTTATTATAGGTATCTTTAGATAGATGTGTATTAATATGATAACATTGATTTTTAAGACATCCTTACTGTTATTTTACCCTCTTCCCTGCTTCTGTATTTATCTCCCTCTCCTTCCCCAATTAAAGCCTCCTTATATTTTTTCCATTTCCTTCCATTTGTATTTCTTTTTATCCTACATGCTCTTTTCCATTGTAGACATGCATAAGAGGGATTACTAATAAGCACATGACACAGTCAATATTAGACTGTCTTTAAATCTCCAGCAAAAAATAAAAAAACGTTTGTTCATTATTTTTTCAACTCAGCCTCAGGCAAATTATTGAGACAAGGCCAGAAGGAAGCTACATTTTTTAAACCAAAATATTATAAAAAATGGTCTCTGCTCTAGTTGCTAATATTGTCTCTGTCTAAAATCTCTTGATCTGGGTGTAGAGATTTGAATGAGGATGGTCCCATGGCTCAGAGATTGGAATACTTGGTCACCAGAGAGTGGTACTACTTGAAAGGATTAGAAGACTTATTAAAGAAAGTGTGTCACTTGTGGGTGTGCTTTGAGGTTTCAATAAGCCCATTACAAGCCTAGTGTCCCTCTCTTCCCACTATCTTTGGTTTCAGATGTAAGTCTCTTAGGCATTTTTCCAGCACCATGTCTACCTGGGTGCCATCATGCTTCCTGCCATGATAATATGGACTAAACCTTTGAAATTGTAAGTAAGCCTCAATTAAATGTTTTCTTTTATAAGAGCTACCATGGCCATGGTGTCTCTTCATAGCAATAGAATAGCAATTAAGATACCAGGCCTCACAGACTTTCACTATGCTTTCACCATGACTGTCTTCCAAGATCCTATTAGGATGGTCCAGTAAGGTTGGCTTACCACCTTCAATGACTTTCTAATTGAAAGTACCAAATCTCCCACACTCCTCTACAAACCAACATGGTCAGGGTCTTCACAGCAATAGCCTGCTTGTTGGTGCCATTTTCTGTATTAGTTACTTTTCTATTGCTGTGACAAGACACAATGATCAAGGGATTTATAAAAGAAAGCATTTAATTAGGCTTACAGTTTCAGAGGGTTAGAGTCAATTATGGTGGAGCAAAGGCATAGTGGTTGGAACAGCTGAGAGCCTACATCTTGATACAAAGCAGGAGACAGAGAGAGCTCACTGAAAATGGCACAGGCATTTGAAACCTCAAAGCCCACCCACCCTCAATAACACACTTCCTCTAACAAGGCCAAACCTTCTATTCTTTCCAAAATAGTTCTACCAACTAGGAACAACGTTTTCAAATATAGGAGGGTATTCAAACTGCCACAGGGTCTTAGATCCTTTCTATTTCTGTCTGTTTTATTTAACAGTGTCTCTTATCCAGAGTAGTCAACTTATTTTCTGATATTTCTTAGGTGTAGAGGTGGTGGCAATAGGTGAGACAGTTCTCACCAGTTGCATTGGTAACTTTACTCACTTTGTCACAGGATAAAATACCTGAAAGAACTTCTTTAGGAAGAAAGGGTTTGTTTGGACCCATGGTTTGGCAGACCTCAGTCGATCATAGGCAGAAGACATAGTGGTAAGGAAAGAGTGCTAGCTGGGGCAGTGTGGGTGTGAGATATTTAACTACTTCATCTCAAAAGTTAAGAAACATAGAACTCAACCAGAAGTGGACCCAGTAACCCACCTCCTCCATCTTCACACCACCTCCTAAAAGTTACCCAACTTTCCAGAACAGCATCATGAGTTGAAAGCCAAATGTTCAACATATGGGTGTACGGTAAGATATTTGACATTCAAACCAAACCACAGATGATCAGCAATTGTAGAAAATGGGATTTTTCTACCCTGACTGTTTCTCCTTAATAGAGCAAAGAGATCAGGCTTGCAACATAGAAAAAGCTTGGGTCTCAGAATGACATGAACAGAGTAGTCCTCCTCCACACACACTTCACCACTACTCAGTGGCTGGGTATGTGAAGAAAAACCCACTGGCACCATGTAACCAATGAAATGTTAAAGCTGACTGTTAATAGCAGCAACCACGCTGCGGTGGTTTAAATAGGAAAGGCACTCATAGACCCATGTGCTTGAATGCTTGGTCAGAGGGATTAGTACTATTAAAATTTTGGTCTTCCCCTCTGTCCCACTCTCTTCATAAGTGAAGACTTTCATGGGACATGCCCTTTGGGCTAATGTCCAGATATAAGTGAGTTTATACCATTTGAGTCTTTCTGTTTCTGAACTAACTCACTCATTATGATCATCTCTAGCTCAATCCATTTGTCCACAAATTTTGGGAATTCCTTGTTTTTAATAGCTGAGTAGTATTCCATAGTATATATGTACCACAGTTTCTTTATCCATTCTTCTACTGAGGGACATTTAGGCTGTTTCCATGTTCTGGCTATTATGAACAAGGCTGCTATGAACACGGTTGAGCAAATGTTCTTGTTGTGTGCTGGAGCATCTTCTGGGTATATTCCAAGGAGTGAAATAGCTGGGTCTTGAGGAAACCTTATTCTAAGTTTTCTGAGATAGAGCCAGATAGATTTCCAAAGTGGTTGTACTAGTTTGCATTCCCACCAGCAATGAAGAAGTGTTCCTCTCTCCCCACATCCTCGCCAGCATGTGGTGTTGCTTGAGTTTTGATCTTAGCCATTCTGATGGGTGTAAGATGGAATCTCAGAGTTGTTTTGACTTGCATGCCCCTGATGACTAAAGACATTGAGTATTTAACTGTTTCTTAGCCATTCGATATTCCTCTGTTGAGAAGACTTCCTATTGGGACTCTAGGTGAGAGAAGCATGTGAGAATGGGAAAATAGAAGGATCCAGAGGGTCCTAGAAACCTACAAGAAGAACATTATGATGGGCAGATCTGGGCCTAGGGGTCCTGCTCAAACTATGGCACCAGCCAAGGACAATATGTGCAGTAAACTTCGAACCCCAACCCAGATCTAGCCAATGGACAGGACATTCTCCAAAGTTGAGTTGAGAGTGGGAACTGACTTTCACATGAACTCTGGTGCCCCGTATTTGACCACGTCCCCTGGATGGGGAGGCCTGGCGGCACTCAGAGGAAGGATAGCAGGCTACCAAGAAGGAACTTGATACCCTATGAGCATATACAGGGGAGGAGGTCCCCCTCAGTCACAGTCATAGGGGAGGGGAGTAAGGGAGGAATGGAGGATACAAGGGATGGGATAACAATTGAGATATGAATACATTAATAAAATATATTTTAAAAAGAAATTTGGTCTTGATGGACTAAGTATGGCTTTGTTGGAGGAAGTGGATCACAGGGGGCAAGCTTTAAGGGCTAAGAAGCTCAAGTCTGGCAGTGTGATTTAGTCTCCTTCTGCTGCCTGTGGATCAAGATGTAGAACTCTTGGCTTCTTCTCCAGTACCATGTTGGCCTGCCAGTTACCATGATTTCTGCCATGGTGATAATGGACTAAAGCTCTAAAACTGAAAGCCAACCTCAATTAAATGTCTTCCTTTCTAAGAGTTGCCTTGATGCAAAGGACACTGTCAATAGGACAAAACAGCAGCTCACAAAATGGGAAACTATCTTCACCAAACCTATTTCCGACAGAGGGCTAATATCCAAAATATACTAGTAACTCAATAAATTAGAAATCAACAAACCAAATAACCCAAGTGAAAAGTGGGATACAGAGCTAAACAGAGAATTCTCAACAGAGGATTCCCCAATGGTGGAGAAGCACTTAAAGAAATGTTCAGAATCACTAGTCATCAGGAAAATGCAAATGAAAACTACTCTGAAATTCTATCTTATACACGTCAGAATGGCTAAGATCAAAAACTCAAGTGACATGCTGCTGAGGATGTGGAGCAAGGGGAACACTCCATTCCTGGTGAAAGTGCAAACTTATACAACCACTATGGAAATCAATTTGGAGGTTTCTCAGAAATTTGGGAATAGATCTACCTCAAGATCCAGCTATGCCCCTCTTGGGCATATACCCAAAAGATGATATACGATACCACAAGGACATTTTCTCTACTATGTTCATAGAAGCTTTTTGTAATAGCCAGAAACTGGAAACAATCCAGATGTCCCTCAACTGAAGAATGGCTAAGGGAAATGTGGTACATTTACACAATGAAATATTACTAAACTATTAAAACAATGACATCAGGCAAGTGGGTCAAACTAGAAAATATAATCCTGAGTGAGGTAACCCAGACCCAGAAAGACACACATGTTATATATTCACTTTAAGTGAATATTACCCATAAAGTATAAGATAACCATGCTACAGTCCATAGATCTAACAAAGCCAAGGAGGACCCAAGGCAGAATGCTTGAATCTCACTCAGAAGAGGAAGTAAAATAGACAGCTGAAGTAGATAGAGGGAGAAAACTGGGTGGGAGGGGAACGGGGAAGGTAACGAGGATGGGGTAGTGGGGGAGGACTGGGAGAGAGAACAGAAATTGATGGTAGTAGGATTCTCCCAGGAGTCTATGGGGCAACCCTACCTGAGACTCCTAAAAGCAGGGGTTAAGGAGCCTGAAGTGGCCACCTCGTGTAGCCAGGTGGGACTTCCAGTGGAGTGAGGGGGAGCACCAACCCACCCATAAAACATTTGACCCAAATTTGTCTTGCTTACAAGGAGTGTAGGGTAAGGATGGAGCAAAGATTGAGGGAACGGCAAACAAATAACTAGCCCATAGGAGACAGCCAACCCCTGTCACTATTAATGATACTCTGCTATGCTGGCATAGTATAACTGGGAGGCTTCATCCAACATCTGATGGAAACTAGATGCAGAGAACCACAGGCAAACAACAGGGCTAGCTTGGAGAGTCTTGGAGAAGAGTGGGAGGAAGGATAGAGGGATCTGGAGGGGCCAAGGATACTACAAGAAGAGCTACAGAGTAAGCTAACATAGGCCCATGGGAGCTCACAGAAAATGAACCACCAATCAAAGAGCATGCATGGGTTTGACATAGACATCCTTTACATATGGAGCAGATGTGCAGCATGGTCAACATGTGGGTCCCCTAACAATGGAAGTAGGGCCTGTCTCTGCCTCTGTTGCCTGCCTTTGGATCCCTTTCCCCTAGCAGGGCTGTGTTGTCAGACATAAACGGAAGAAGATGTACTTAGTACTGCTTTGACTTGAGATGAAAAGGTAGGTTAGTACCGATCGGGACTTTCCCTTCTCTGAGAAGAAAGAGGATGAGGGAGGGGGGAGGGGTCATGAGGGTAGGACTTGAAGGAGAGGAGGGAGGGGGGCTGGGATCAGGCTGTAAAGTGATAAGACAGACAGACAGACAGACAGACAGACAGACAGACAGACAGACAGATAGATAGATGAAACACTAAAGAAAAAGAAAGAGCTGCATTGGTCTTGGTGTCTCTTCACAGCTCACTGAGACATTTTCCAAAATACAAACTCTGGTTATCAGCATGAGAGAGACAGATGAATATGCTGCTCTGTCCCTGCAGTTCCTTCTCTGTGCCTCCCATCCTGCTTCCTGTTTTGATGATGGGCTCTTCAGGAGACAGAGCATAAGGAAGAAACTAATTTGGTATGTGGGACTCAGGGCATTTCCCTGGAGGGTAAAGTTGGAAGAACTAACTTTGGTCCCTGCTCCGAGTGGCGTTAGCAACTACCCTTCCCTTGCTCTGTCTGTAAATATACTATTTTCTCTGACTATTTCTGCCGCCCTGCTTATAACTTTGCAGTCTCTTTATTTAACACTCCTCATGTTATCTGGCTTGAGCATGCCATCTGTTTCCCAGCAGAACTCTGATGGATACACAGAAAAATCAAATGAGTGAATTGAGCTACTCATTTGTGTTAGAAGTCAGAGGCTTATTGTTCTTTGGTCTCCATAAATTAAGGCTGTTTCTACTTAGAAATGAATCTAAATTGTCCAGAAACCAGTTGTATGACCACCTTGGTATTCTTTCAATGAAAAAAAAAGCATGTCCTATAATATGTGATTTATGACCTATTTTTAGATTTTTTTTCCAAGAGGGGATAAGCTCAAACTCTGTGAAACATGTCTTGAAAAGGTTTAAGTTTGAAAGAAGTCACAGTAATACACACATATTCCAGTTGGTTAGCAAAAGGATTAGTTAAGAGAAGCAAGACCTAAGTAGCCAACTAATCAGAACATGACCTTTGGGTAGTTCATGGCAAAAAAAAAAAAAAAATCAATTGGAAATCCAAATGCTAATGGTGAGAGAGAAAACCAAATAAATTTCATGTTATACAGTTATAGTGTCAGAGAATAATAATTCAATGTTGGTTACAAATATGCATTAAACACTGCAGTCAATTTTACAAGGATCCAACAAAATGTATGCAAGTAGCTGCAGTGAAAATTTGGAACAATGTACATGTGGCTTCAATGAAAACCTAAGCCTGAAGATTGGCTAGAGTTGGAAACTGTGTGACTGAAAGAGCCAGAAATGCAAAGTGTAGCAGATTTGGCAGGCTAGGATGCCAGGCAGCACACCTGCCCCCTACCTCTTTGTATACCCATCTACTTTGGCACAGTCTGTCATGGATGCTGAGAGTGACTCTTGAGGAGTGAGATGTGAGCGAGACAATGGAGACAAAGTCGGCCTAGACTGTGGTTGGTTCAATGAGGCCTTGAGCCCCTGCTTTTTCTGGGCACTGGAATCATTTTGTCTTGTGTGATATAAGGTTTCTTTAATATCCAAATCACAAGGGAACACAACATCTCCAAGTGAGCATGCAACCCTGGAGTCCTCACAGTACCATGGCACTACAGAATACTACAGGCACCTACAGTACTCACTTTCCTAGGATCTATCTGCACATCTTTGCTGTAAATATTTATGACTGTATTTAAGTGAAAGTAACAGAAGCAGATAAATGATCCCTGAAGACAAGACTAGGATCATTTTTCAAATGAAGAAGGGCATTTGGACGTTTGAATCAGCAGGAATCTAGGGGCATTGGCTGTGTGCCAGGCACTGTGGTAGGCTCTGGAACTATGCATGCAAAGAATACTCAGTACTTCATGTCCAAGTCGTATTAAAAAAAAAATAGACTATGTTTCGATCTGCATGTACTGAGACTGGGGAAAACACTGAACCAGAAACATTTACAGAAAACTGCTAGAAAAGGAAACATTGCTAAGTTACCAGCCATTTAACAGGCACCTCATCTCCAGCTCACGTGTATTCTGAGTTAGGCAGACATTGTGAGTTTTATTAAAGGGTCAAAGTGAAGTTCAGCATGAAATAAAATAACCTCACTGTAATATCAAAACTATTATGGGAGATTCAATATTCATGCCACTCTGCTCTTTAATCCCTCTTTTTTTCTTCTCCATGATGTGTTCACATTAATATGCATAGCACAAGTGACCTAGTATCAAAGGATTTATCATATTTCAGAGAGAAAGGTACCTTGTTAGTTTTCTTCAACTGCAAAACATACCCAAGATAGTCAACTTAAGGAAAAAAAAAACCATTCACTTTGGTTAATGAAGAGTCCTGGAGATCTCCTCCCTGGACTGGCATTATGGTGAGAGTGTATAGAGAGTCAATATGATTTACTTTATGGTCAAGATGCAAAAAGAAGAAGAAGAAGAAGAAGAAGAAGAAGAAGAAGAAGAAGAAGGAGGAGGAGGAGGAGGAGGAGGAGGAGGAGGAGGAGGAGGAGGAGAAGAAGAAGAAGAAGAAGAAGAAGAAGAAGAAGAAGAAGAAGAAG
>OU015743.1:75932239-75955140 GCA_907169655.1 Acomys percivali | reverse complement strand
AAGAAGAAGAAGAAGAAGAAGAAGAAGAAGAAGAAGAAGAAGAAGAAGAAGAAGAAGAAGAAGAAGAAGAAGAAAGAAGAAGGCAATATTGTCCCCAATGTCTAAGAGGTGATTCCCACCTGTAGACTGAATTTTGCCTTTCTCCATAGCCCATGAAAATAGAGCACAAAGCACAAGGAATGATTTACCTAGTGAAACAGCCTTATGCAGCTACAGAACAACAATAACAGAAAGAAAAGCCCTGTGTATTGTTGGTTTAGACAACAGGCTGAGGGATGGCACAACACAGGCATTATTCTGAAGGTTCTCCCCTTTGACCACATGGCTACCATGAAGGCCTGGTGCAGAACTTACCATCACTCTCCTTATGTGTAGTGTTACTATGAGCAGTACCTTCCTGGGGAGGTACTGTTGAATGCTTCCTAAGAAGGTTCAAATGCACAAGTGTTTGGAACAAGGGCCAAGATATAACAACTGGGACAATACTCAGAACTGGAATCAGAAAGAGGCTGATAAAGGCAGACTATGAAATGGAAAAGGGATGCAGAATTCATGGTTCTTATTCAAGAATGTGTGTGCGGTGTGTGTGTGCGCGCGTGCGTGCACACGCGCGCATGTGTGTGTGCATGGATACATACATGTATGTGTGTGTACGTGCATGCATACGTGCGTGGGGGGGTAATGGGGGGAGACTTTCCATCACCATATGATCAGGAATTGAAGGCTAAAGCAGAATTCAACAACAGCCCCTGTCAATAATACATCTGCAGTCTGCCAAAACCATCGGCAAACTAAAGGTGAAATTAGAAAATATTTTGAGACTAATGAAAATGAAAACAGACCAAAAGTCTTTGGGAATTCACTGTCCCCAGAAGACAAGGGTCATAAGTCAATGCCATATTTTCTTATATTAAAAAATAAAAATACCTCAAACCAATAATTTAATGTAATATATTTTAAAAATACAGGAATAATAAATCAAGATAGGAATATATAACAAAAATTAGGATGTACTTAAATAAAATAAAGAACAAAAGAGGAAAACAATAGAATTAACAAATCAAAAGTGACTTATTTGGTAAGAAGTCATCAAAATCAACAATTTCTGCATAGACTGAAAGAAAAAGGACAGGCCTCAAGTTACCTAAAAACGTGCATAAAACTAAGGCTAATTATGTTAACTTTAAGAAATTTTTTAAAAAACTAGAAAAGCTTATTTTGAGCAACTGTACACCAAGAAGTAAGATAACCTAGATAAAATGAACAAAATCCTGGAAGCACACAAGCAACTAAAATTGACTAATGAAGAAACAAAAAACCTAAATACAGCTTTAAGATTAAAGACATGGACTTAGTAATTAAAATATGTAATTATCACACACTTGGATTCTAAAAAACAATCATTCTCAAATTATTTCCAAAAAATACAAAGCATGCATTCTAATTTGCAGACAGTATTATCCTTTCACCAGTGTCAGATAAACCTATCACAGGAAAACTCTAATGCCATACATATTAAAAATATTTAACAAAATACCAGCAAAAAAGAGGGCACTCAAAGAAATAATAAGCAGGATACCAAGATGAGACTTGATAGCCTATGACCATATAGAGGGGGAGGAGGTTCCCCTCGGTCATAGACCTAGGCGAGAGGAATAGGGTGAAAGTGGGAGGGAGGGAGGAATGGGAGGATACAAGTGATGGGATAACAACTGAGGTAATCTGAATAAATTAATAAAAAAGAAAGAAAACATAGTATATTTTCTAATTATGCTTCATGACCAAGTGTGATTTATACCAAAATGCAAGAGTAGTTCAACATATAAACAATCAGACTTTGACACTTGCATGAAATTAATAAGACAGAGAAAATTCCACATGACAATTTCAGGTAATAGAAAGTATTTGATAAAATCTAACACTATTTCTTGACAAGGAGTGAACAAGCTAAGAGCATGGGAAACGGGGGTACTTCCTTAACACAGTTACAGAGGTGGTGACTGCACACAGTAGAAAGACACTAAATGCAACTGGACACTTTAAATGGTTCATTTTACATTAGGTACGTTTTACCTCAACTTTAAAAAATAAGAGGAGACAATATAGTGACAGGGAGCAGCTACTATAATGAACAAAATAAGTTGAATTTTTCCTTCTGGAAGACCTTTGGATTGATAAGAGACATGGGAATAATGTGTTGAAATTTGGATACACATTAAGCATTATTTTAAGCATTTTAACTACAAAATGGTGAAGTCCCCGGGCCTACCTAATAAAATAGGTTATCATTCTTTTACAAATAAAATCAGTGAGACACAGAAAGTTAACACAAGATGCCCAACACCAAATAATCATGACATGTCCAAGCCAGTGTTTTAAGCAAAAAAGCCTAAGCCCAAAGAGTTTATAATGGTTATACAACATGGTATCATAGCTCTGGAGGTGAAACAGTAGACTAAACTGATGACATTGCTGATTCCCGGGTGCCTGCCTGTTATAATTAAATTTTCTTCGGCACATTCCAACTGATAGAACTAAAGCAGAGAGAAAGTAGTGTGCAGGGCTTTAAAAAAACAAGAAATATTCAAATTGGCTTATATTCACTTGAGATAAGAATAGATCCAGCAACAGAGAAAGAAGCAGCTAAAATTCCAACTGCTAACCATAAGATCACAAGTAATTTCCAAGCTTCTTCCTGGAATCACCGACTTCAAAGAAATAGCTTAAGAAGCAAATATAAATATTATGAAGGCCAACTCCATACTTTGTTAGCTACAGAGAAGATGCAAGAGCAACTAATTACCTCACTACCATGGCCCCGAGGTTATGGGAGAGTCCCTTGTAAGTCCTTAACCTGTAAGTCCTTCCAGTGTGTTTTACCTCTAGCTACACAAACCAACCTGTTAAATTTTACATGGTTGATGTATTAGTTACTTTTATGTTGCTTTGACAAAACTATGATGACCAAGGCAATATACAGAAAGAAGAGTTTAGGCTTAGAGCTCCAAAGGAACTCCGGAGTCCTTTGTGGTGGGGCAGCATAGTTGCAAAAAGCAGGCATGGTGGTCAGAGCAGGAAGGTACGAGCTAATCTTCTCAATGGCAATACCAAAGAGCACAAACTGGAAGTAGGCCAAAACCTAATTCAATTCTCAAAGCCAACAGTGACATAATTCCTCCAGTAAGGCCACCTCCCAAACTCCCCCAAAGCACTGCCTACTGAGGAATTAGTGCTCAAATATCTGAGCCTATGGGAGGCAGTTTCATTCAACAGTTGGTGTGGAGAATAATTTTAACTGTATACTTAGATGAAATACTTAGCTTGAAATTTTATAAACAAATATATCTTTAAAACATACCAGGCTGGGGAGTTGACTCAGTAGATAAGGTGCTCATCAAGCAAGCATCAGACCTGACTCCTGTATGCTCAATTTTCTTAACCAATATAATTTATTAACAACTTAGTGACCGAGCATATGTCACTTATAACCCAACTAACCAAAACAATAGGAAATGAGGATTAATGGACACAGTAACAAAACCATAAGGATTTGAGAGGAGTGATTCTCCTGGCACAATCATCAGGATTTTTTCTGCTGGAACCTAGAGTAACCAGATCCCAGAACCTCAGCAGGAGCAAGAGCCCTGAAGCCTTCCCTCGAGCAGTTCTCTCTAGGAGCGTCATGAAATGCAGCGATGAACAGCCAAAACTATCCCCCGCCTCCAGTTCTGGGCTCATTTATATATCTCCTCCCAGAGTCAGTTCACGGGATCTTTTCAGCTGGCAACAATCAAGCTCCCACACAAGGTAGTCGGTCTTCTAGTAGATTAACCTCACCTGTTCTCTCACAAGACTGTTTTAATCCCGTCTTGGGATCCTAAAAAACAGGTTTATCTCTCCTACAGACTCCTGACCTAGCATCAACATAAAAGCCAGGTTTTTCAGCACAGACCTATAATCTAAGTGCTGGGGAGGCAACAATAGGTAGCTTTCAAGGGCTCAGTGACCATGCAACCTAGCCAATTAGTAATCTTGCAATTCAGTGAGAGACCGTGTCTCAAAACAAAAGATGGAGAGTGACTATAGAAGACAGATAATATAGCCCACACATGTACATATACATACATCACATACACAGTTTCTGTTTATGCTTCATTCACACTGCATAAGATACATAGATAGACAGATAGATAGATAGATAGATAGATAGATAGATAGATAGATAGATAGATGCAATACCTTTCCACATATCATCTATTGTCTTAACACATTAAAAAATATGGGGATTTAAAATGCTATGTAAGAATTATTCTACCTTAACAAACATTTTCTCAAAATATAAAAAGAGAATAATGTAAAGGAAAAAATAGAACTAAGAGCTACGAAATCCTAGAACCTTGGAAAAAACATAGGAACCATGGCAAATTTCAAGATTTATTGGGTTTTTCTCAGCCCCACACAAGTGTTGTTACATATTATTATTTATCACATTAACTTGTGAGAAGAAAAATGTTGCTCGTGTGTGTTTAGCTCAGTTTTACATCAGCTGAGAAAAACACAATTGTTAAGCTGTTGTTCCTGTCCAGCAAGCTGGCGAGTGTGTGGAGGCTCCCTCCTTTCATTCCCTCTACAAGCAAGTGGTATTTTGCCAGCACAGAACAGAACTCGAACAAGGGCAGATTGAGTTTGGTTCTAAACTTAGAGCACACAAATTTGAGCAACTGCCAAGCTTACTGAAATGTGTTTTCTCCAATCTTCTCAAATGCATAAGGATTTCAAAAGAATAAAACATCAAGTTTTTTCTTTGTAGTTTGCTCTCCACCATTGCATAATTACATACTGCATACCGTATATAAGGTGGTGATACATCCCTTTTATCAGTCCTGTTTTCAGTGTTTTTGAAGTCAGTATATTTATTACACCACTGGAAAAAATTACAGCATTTTAAAACACATACTGTTTATTTTACATAGCTTTAGAATCTATAATTCTTTGCCATATGTTTTTGAAATTCATCTACCTTCAATTACCAAAGGAGCAGCAAGAAGTAAACCATAAAAATGATCTGTATAAAATATTCCATTAATAAGTTTCCTAATTTTTGAATATACCAAATAGTCTCCGGTGACTCACTGGCGTCTTGAGGGGGATGGGAAGCTAGGAGGAAAATCAGCAGATTGGTCCAGACATATGGAAGACATGAAGATGTCTGAGAGTGGGAGATAAAGGACATTCAAAACAAGAGGCCATGTCGATGGGTTCATTCACTGCCAATAAGCTGAAAAATATGTCATGGGCACTTACCATTTAAATGTGATGACATTTAGATAATTCTTCTTGTTCTTGTTTTTAAGACTTCTCTATAATTCACAAGGCAGTATGAATAATTTGTGTATTTTATCAAATTTCAAATTTTAGCTAAACTTAGGCAAAAATATTAAGGAAGCTAAGAGAGTAAGAAAGGGTTAATATTTTAATGAAAAAAATATGTATGAAAAAAGCTGATATTTGGGATCCTGCTGAGAAGTGGGATTTTTATTTCTAGATTTCATTTATTAGTGATCATTTCAACTAATTAAAGATCAGATCTTTATTATCATCTCTGCAATCCCAAGCATTTGTTGCTCTCACACTTCATTTTTTATCTTACAGGATGAAACTCAGTGTGTCTGAAAATAGCTTTCTACAGGTTTGGCCTCAGTCTTAGTTTAATTATTGATAATTTTGTATGTTTTATTACACATTAACGTATATCCTAGCCTTTACTTTATCAAGAGAGGACAACCATACAACGAGCCCTGCTTCCATGCTGCTATTCCATATTCACTGGGAACATTTTCTTGGTCAGCTCAGGTGAACCAACAGTAGCACTACTGGCTACTATTCCTAATATGTTGCCATTTCTCAGACACTTAAAATTATTTCCTCACATTAGTATGTAAGGCATAATATATAAATATAAGTAATATAGTGTATCATAGTTTCAAATATAGATAAAATTAGACTCATTGAACAATTTTGCCAAGAGTCAAATTTTTAATCATCACTGAGCAGTCTTAGACAACACAGGAGCTACAGTTGTCAGATGGCTTCAGTTTAAATGCTGTTTTCAGCAATGTATAACATTGGCCAAATTTATGTTCCTGCCTAGATTTCCTAATCTAGTAATTTAGACAATCTACTTAGAGGTACAGTTCAGTGGTAAAGCATATGCTAGCATGTGTCAGACCCCTAATTACACATGGGGGGCACTGAGAGAGATGGGGAGGGAAAGAAAAATAAAGTAAAGGCATAAAGAAAACACAGAGAATAATAATGCATATCAAGCAACAAAAGTAAGATTGCTATGAGAATAAATCAATAGTGACAACAAAGGATGTTTGTCATTCAAAGGCAAAGTCTAATGATATGAATATCGTTAGATATTCAGATGAAACTAATTTTCCCCGTGGATGTCAAACACTTATAGCACCCTTCCTCACATTACTGAGGGCACAAGTAATCTTAGACATGTGGAGACTTAATTTTTAGTTAGTCATATTTAAGTATTTGGTAGATTTCTCTTGACTAATCCTTCCAGCACTTTGAGTCATCAATCAGCACACAGATATTTCTCCAGCTGTGTGTATACTAAATAAATTAATTTCAAAGGATCATGCCTGTTAGACCTAAGCATCAGCCATCTTTCTCTCCTGGCCCCTTCCGTGAATCAGAAAACTGTAGCAGTTATCAGAGAAGTGTATGAAGACCTTACTATAATCGTCCACTTCACCTGTGTATTATGCCATTTTTCTTCATATATTTTGAGGCTATGCTATTAAGAGAGCAGATGTTCAGAATTTTGGTAATTGCCAATGAATGTAGGGTTATAGAAGGCTAACTTCCTAAGTGTTTCCTTTTAGGCTTTTGTCTATCTGTCTCAACCTCAGCCTGATAATTAATAAAGCAATTATAGCAGGTACAATCATGGGCTCTGAAAGCACATGCATGTGTGCAGATGCCATAAAAGTCTTCAATAGTTAAATTGGCAAAGCTTTCTGTTTCTATTACAGTATCTGAATTGCCTTGTAATATTTCAACTATGCTAGCTGCTTATCCATGTCCTGACTGTATAGTAAGCATATTCTGTATGCTAAGTCTCAGGATAATATGAAACCCAAGGCAGAGTCCTGGCTCTCATTGTGGTAACAGTCAGCAATGTAAGAGGATGCAAGTCACTTCCTTCTTTTCATCAGCACTCCCACTAGGCAAGTAGACTTGCCATGTGTGCTTTCTGGTAACTTTTAATAACCACGACCTAGCTTTGTGATAGCAACATCAACTCTAACTCTAGATGTCCTATGTCCATCTCTGGACAGATTGCTCTGTGGATAAGAAGGCACTAGGGGTCAGTCTGAAGGTAGCAGAGTCAGCTGAATTCTTCAAGATCCTCCTGTTGTGAAGCCTAAGTCCCTCAGCTCATCCTCTTCAGCTCTGGCACTCATTTGCCATGGACTGTTCGTCCAGCCCCACGTAATGTTCCTCAGCTATCGCTCCTGACTGGACATTCTTTCATGTATTTGTAAAATAAGAGTTAAAAAAGAGTTTCCTTGACACTTAAATAATTTCTCATCACTGTGTGGCTTTTCCCTATGTATGCGTATTTAATTGTGAGCCTTTGTTTTATTTCTCATCATTTCACATAACCTCATCTGCAAGGGAAAGGACCATGGTCTCAAAGTGAGGAGAGGCCTAAAGGTCAGCATTTGTTATCTGGCTACATTCTCAGAACCTTGAGATCTCCTGTCTAGGATGGTTGCATTTAAATGGGTATTTATGACAAATACACACTTGGAGAAAGGAAAATCTGTTAAGTGTCAATTTTGAACACATGAAAGAAATAACAGATTGATTTTACATTTTTGTAATGTATATACAAAAACATGATGATGAAAAAAGCAAACAGAAACTAAGAAAATCCAGTATTTCCAAAATGCTTGAAATATGTCTATATCTGATGACTTCTTTTAACCAAGCTTTGAAAGATTAATGAGATGCAACAAAGTTGAGTCATTTACACTACAGCAAGAACCAGCCTTCAACAAACACATCTTCCTATCCAGTCACTGCAAAAGAGAATACAAATGGATGATATGCTTTACATAGCTTTACAATAAGAACGAAAAGTTAAGCTAAGATTTAGAAACTGAAGAAAGGTAAAATTTGGTGTGATAGAGACAGCTTACCAGTTAAAAGCACTTGCTGCTTTTGCAGAGGGCCTGTGTTTAGTTCCCAGCAGCCACATGATGGATTACACTCATCTGTAACTCCAGCTCCAGGAGATATGATTCTTTCCCAGCCTCTGTAGGCACTTTACACTCATGGTGCGCGCGCGCGCACACACACACACACACACACACACACACACACACACACACACACATATGTATATATGAAAAATGCTCCCAAACATAAAATAAAAATAACAAATAAATCTTTAAAGAGAAGTAAATGGAGATGTTCTGAAAATAATGTTTTCTAAAACATTTCTGACTAAAAATGTTCTAAAGATAGTAGATATCTATAACTTTCTTCCTTGCAAATGATTTTTACAAGTATATGTTAGTTTTTAAATAAAACTCTGTTGTTAATTTTTATAACTACATTATAACACATCAATCAAGATACTTTGTGGGGATAGAAGAGGTGCCTCAGTGGATACATAACATAAGCCTAGACATATATGGCAAGGCATATTCTCAACCAAAGAACCTTCTCGATCATCTTGGATTATGGTATGCTTGTGGAGCATTATCTTGATGGCTGATGTAGGGCCCCAGGCCACACAAGCAGCCTGAGCCATATAATAGAAGTAGCTTAGTCTCCATCCAGTTTGATCTCAAGAGTTTAGCCAAGTAAGTAGATAGAACTAGAAAAGATCATTTTGAGTAAGGTAACTCAGACCAAAAATACAAACACTCCATGTTCTCTCATTGGAAGATTCTAGATCTTCAAATATAAGTGTATATTCTGAAGTAACTTCAGTAACCAGAAAAGTAAAGGAAGGCATTGTCAGGGAAGGGGGATGGGGAAACAGCAGGGTACAAGTGACTTACATCATCCCCCTGATGAGGGAATGAGAAAAACAGGGAGTTCTAATAAAAGAGAAAAAAATAAATACAAAAGATGAAGGGAAAAGAGAAAATAACCATAAGAATATCTGGGAAAGTCATGACAAATCATACTATTAACCATCTACCTGAAAAAACGTGAAATATGTAATTCTGTGTATAAATACACAAACACAGTTTAATTTTTTTCATCTGGGTTGACAATGCTACCTCCAAGAGCCAAAAGCAAACTAACAAAATCACCAACACCAAGGATAGAAGGATCCAGAGGGGACAAGAACCCCCCAATGAGACCAACAGACTCAACCAACCTAGGCCATGGGAGCTCACAGAGACTGAACAACCAACAACAAAGCATACATGAACTGGACTTAAGCCCCTACACATATGTAGCTGATGGCCTGATTAGTTTTCATGTGGATCCCTAGCAACTGGAGCAAGAGCTGTCTCTGACATGGATGCAGTTTGGATCACTTTTCCCCTAGCTGGGCTGCATTGTCTGGCTTCAGTGGAAGACAATGGGCTTAATCCTACTGTGACTTGATGTGGTGGGGCAGGTTGGTATGGGGGGCTCCCCTTTTCTGAGAAGAAGGAGAAGGGGAATAGGGAAAGAGGGTGGAAGCATGAGGAGGGGAGGGAGGGGACTG
This sequence comes from Acomys percivali, assembly GCA_907169655.1. NCBI lineage: Eukaryota > Metazoa > Chordata > Mammalia > Rodentia > Muridae > Acomys > Acomys percivali. The sequence goes on along the minus strand of OU015743.1, from coordinate 75,945,383 downwards.
TGATAGGTATGTAAAATGCATAAATAAATAAATAACAGATAGATAGACAGATAGATAGATAGATAGATAGATAGACAGACAGTTAGATAAATGAAGGAAAAAATGAAAAAACTGAAAAAAAACCCCAAAACCTCCCAGAACATTGCAGGTTACTGTTATTGCCCCTGATTGTTCTCCAGGGTTACAAGGTAAGTCCCGATTGACAAAGACACCACACACTTCAGTGCAGGGCCCAAAGGCCTCTGAATGAGAACTGACATTAATGCCACCTCCTTGAGGCTTGCTTAGCTTTCGTGGTACTAGAAGGTGCAGTGCAAGTTTCCGAAGTTAGAAAGGAACCAACAGTCCTACTCAGATATGATGGCCATGGACCACAACAATGACCAGCATGGAACAATAAATCTAAGGATGCAATAGTGGCATGCATACTTTGGTGGTAACCAACAGATCTCTAATTAGACATAAGACCCACTCAACAAGAGAGAAACTATATCTGGTACTGGAAATGTACCCAGCTACCCAGACCTAATGAAATCATGGGTCTTGGAGGAGAACCTACAATCACTACCTTACTAAACCAGGATAATCGCTAACTACATTCTAAATACTATACCCACTGGTAAGGTTAGTTCTCACGCTTCATCAATGAAACTTCTCTTTGAAACAGATAGAGACCATTACAGCAACTACAACCAATCAAAATTCAGAGATGTAGGGCCCAGTCCCAATGGATACATCTACAAAACAGCTCCTATACCTAAGAGGTATAGGTATAGGTATAGGTATAGGTATAGGTATAGGTATAGGTATAGGTATAGGTATAGGTATAGAAGAAGAGGGGTGGGAAAGATAGTTAAAAGTCAAATGAGATCAGGTAGTTTGCTGTGAGATTGTGTCTCCTGGTAATGTCAGAAGCTACATCCATGCATCACTATGACTGCCCAAATATGAGCTGAACAAGAATGACACCAAATAGACATGCAGAATGGTCAGGGGAACAAGCACAAGGCTTCAAGCCCACACAAAGAATTACACGCAAATAAGGAGTGCTGAAATAGCCAGAGAAATAGTCTTCCCCAGGGAAGATTCCACTAACTGGTTATCCAATGCCAAATGGTCATGCCTGAAAACATGAATACAAGTAAAATTATACAGACTGAGTAGATTGCATTTAGAAATGTACTGTAAATATAATAAATATGTGCAAGTAAAAACAATTTCTGAAGAAAGGGACCATGAATTTCAGAAGGAGAAGAGGGAAGGTGCAATGATATAATTATATTGATATAAAAATAAAAGAAATAATAAAAACTTAAACATTAAAGTTTCTCAGAAGAAGGAAGGCAGGCAGGCAGCTGAGCAAGCTAGGAAAAGGGAGCCAGTGAGCAGTGTTCCTTTATGATCTCTGCTTCAGTTTCTGCCTCCAAATTCCTGCTCTGACTTACCTTGGTGTTACAAAATGACCTGTGGGTTGTAAGATAAAATAAACCCTTCCTGTGGCAATTTGTTCTTGCTCATTTTGTTTATCACTGCAGGAAAATAGTATCTACAACAGTGGATGAGAACATATGAAGAGCAAGAATTATGACTTGTGTTCAAATTCCTAGTACCCACATGTTCAACCACACACCTGTAACCCAAGCACTGTGAATGACTGAGACAGGAAGATCACTGACCTTGCTGACTCCGAGCCTAGGCTCAATTTCAGTGATCGACTCTGTTTCAGGGGAATAGTGTGGCTGATTTGATACCTGATGTCTTCCTCTGCCCTCCACACAGGATGGGAACACACATTTACACATTCACTACAAATGTATACAACGTGCACACAAAAGATAAGAAGCTTGCAATATTTTAGTAGTTATCCCCTTGTGTCTGTGGGGGAAATGATTCTAAAACTCTTGTGGACATCAAAATCTATGGATGTTCAAGCTCTTTGAATGAATGTATCTCCTCATGTTCCCTGGGCCTCCCCTTCTTAGGCTTGAGCTCCAGAAACACTCTCTAGGGGCCACCTGATGTAATACTGCATGTCTTATGATCAGCAATCTCTGCAGCAGCCAGAGAGGATGAATCATTTAAAGATACATTGTGTCCCCTTCCTGTTCTCAGAACTCTTCCATGGACTCTTACTGTCTAGGTTAGATATTATTGTCAACCTGATATGACTTAGAGTTACCAGCAACCTCAGGGAATCTCAATTGAAGAAGTATCTTGATCATATTGGCATGTGGGAATGCCTGTGGACATTGTTGTAACTGCTAGTTGATAGAGGGGATGCTGGCCCATCAAGGGCAGTACTGTGCCTAGACAGGTGGTCCTGGACTGCACAAGAAAACTAGATGAGTGTGAACCAGTACGGAAGATTCCTCCATGATTCCTGCCTGAGTTCCTACTCTCATGTCTCAAAGTGCTGGAGACCTGGTAAAACTGTAAGGCAAATAACTTTAAGAAAACAAAACAAAAACAAAAACAAAAACAAAAACAAAAACAAACTTTTTTCCAAAGTTGCTTTTGACCAGAGTGTTTTATCACACTAAAATAAGAACACTCATGTGACTCACATAAATTTTTATAGGTATCGTCCTAGCCAAGCAGGTTGATATGATCTGGCTCCTCTCTCTTTTCAACTTTATTTCCTGTTCCAATCAGGTTGGTTGTCCAGGTTTCCAACATTGGCCTTTTTTGTTTTCTCTTAGGAGCATTTACATTTGCTGTGACCCCCACCAGGATGCACCCAGTGATATTCCTGGTTCTAGGCCCCTCACTTTACTTGAGCAACTGTGCCTGCCATCTTCTCAAGAAACCCTTTGTCACCTTTTATGTAAACGCTGTCCCAAACACACCTGGGAGCTATTTCTTCAACTACTCTTGTTTGCATCTTCACATCTATACTACCTGATAGTCTCCCAGTTTACTTGTATTTTCTGACTAGCATATCATGTTACCACTGAAAAAGTAAATCTATGAGTTCTGGAGCCTTCTGTTGTTCACTGTAATATAGCCCCAAGAGCTGGAACCATGCCTGGAGAACAGCCCCCAGTAATTATATATAGAATTAACTGACCAATGAAAGAGTTAAGACATTCTTTGGCTAGACACTGAAAAATTACTATCCTTACCAGAACAAAGGATACAAACACATAAAGATTACTGACATATGCTGCAATGTTCTTTACAGCATTTTTTTCCTGATGAACATTTACAGTAAATTGTAATTGTTCAAAGCAGTTTTAAAACCCATACAAAAACAACCAAAAGTAAAAGCAAAGGCTTCAGACTATATGACCCTCCAGCTAGGGTTGGGACTCATCTCCTGGAGTATCGTACTTCAGTGTAACTAATGGCTGAAATCAATTAACAATGTATGTTGTTAATAATATTACTAAGTTGGTATTTTCCATAGCTAAGATGAACAACCATTTCAATGTAGTACTTGATTCAAGTTAGTTATTGATCATCTTTCATTTCCCAAGCTACAAGACTAGACTCTACTAAGAACTAAAAGTGGAGGAAGCAAATAACTTCAATGTTATCTTGACTTTATAAATATTTTATTGGCTTTGTAAAAAATCAATAGTTTACAGGCGATTATTAGTAAAGCATCTGAGTTGGTGTTCCTAAAGAACGCTATGACATCACTGTAACTGGAGAGTTTAATGTGAGGATAAAATTATGCTTACTTCTTAATTTATAAGGCTGCATATTTTCTAAATTCATAACATTTGTTTTCTAAGAATCATTTTCAATGTCTCTATCATGCAAAAATGATTCTAGCAAGTACTATATGAAATTCCTTTCTCAGTACAGACTTTTTTTTTCATTAGCATCTCAAAACCCAAAAGTAGAAGGAAAAAACTATTTATCATCAGAAAAAAACAGTGTCAGAAAAACTGCTGTTCAATTTCTAAAAGATGGAAAATAGTCTTAAATGTTTTGACAGAGAACAAAATTCACAAACAAATGGAGAATTTGTGAATAACAACAAAATTTGGAGAAATGTTACAACCCAAAAATGTTCACCAGCTGCTTAGAAATCAAAATTCTGGTGTTTCTTGTAGAACATTTAGTTCTACAACCACAATAACTACAAAAATCAAAAGCAAGTTGGGTCCTAAAGGAAATATATATTAGTTGTGGTAGAGCAAATTGGTGTTAACAAACAGATTTCTAATCTTATCATATTCAAACATAAGATGTTTAAGCTTTCTTTCAGGGAATGATGTAAAGAATATTTATGGGGGGTGGACTAGATACCACACAGTGATTTACACATATTTGCTTTTTCATACTGTGGTCCCATCATCCTTTAGAACTTCATTGTCTACCTCAAATAGTCCAAGGAATAAAAAACCTGGAGGCCAGATAGCCACTCCTCCAGCCTCAGTCTGGATAGGGCACACATTCCTTCCTCTCACATCTCAATCTATTATCCAACCATTCCCAGTTACAAAACAGGTTAGCAAATGCAAAAAATGTAGACCATCCATGTACATCTAGCAAGGAGCACACTAAAATGTTTTAAAATGGATTCAATGACCCAAAACAATGCCTGTTAAATTTATCAAAAGGTATACACTCTTTAATAATAAACGCAACCAGAATCTGAATGAAAATGTTATTTCTATGATGTGGCAGATACTACAACAGACTCATTCTGCCTCGTTTTCTACGGTATAGGACTTCTGTATCTTAAACAATGTCTGGTCTTCAAGCCAGGAAATAATGTCCAACTTCCTTTATAGTTAGCAGTGATCCTGTCACAATATTCTGCTCGAAGAACCAGCCTAAAAAAAAGAATGTTATTGACTTACACTCAAGGAAAGCGGACTACACTCTCCGTCCCATTTCTTCCCTTTCTGCTGACTGGGATGCATGCAATACAGCAATTCATGCAGAACTGCATTAAATGCACACAAATCCTTGGTATTAGAAAGAGGTAGAGAAAATCCAGGGAGCCCAGATTTTAACAACACCCTTCTTATTATACCCTGACAGTTAAATGGGAGAAGAAAGCACTTCTGCTTTGTTGAAGTACTGTTGTTTATAAATCTCCATTATAGATGTCCAATCTACAACTAATATGTATGGCAAACAATATGGAATTCTGTTTACGCTCAATTTAACCCTTAAAATACCATAAAAGAGGGAATGAAACAAACTCAATGTACTGATTTTAGTCAAAGAACATATAAGCTAGATGTCAGTGCCCTAATGACTTCAGTAACTAAAGAAGGTGATATGATGAAACATAGCCACAGGTCTGAATTACAGTTCAAATTAATCTAATGATGTTCATAAAAAAATAATCCTTCATAATTTTTAGACAAGGTGTCATGTTGTAGCCAAGGATAGCCTTAACTTGGAATTTTTCAACCTTTCTCTCTCAATGTGGCATGCACTGCCACGAGTGGCTGTTTCATGAGTTATTTAGACAACTTCCTGAGAATGCGCTGGGGGTTATTTATATTTCCCTAGAATATAATATGGCAATATTTTTCTTTAAAAGGCAATGTTACCTCATTGAACTGTTAAGCTTTCCAGACACTATTCAGAGTATCTCATGACGTCATCAGAAGGCATATATGTGCACATGAAAGCAGATATTTAATACAGATCAAAAGGAAAATTCCCAGCCAAAAAATAAGATCACTTGATTTTATACATTTGAGGCTGTTTTAAAAAATGACAAGGTCAAAAATAAATTAATAAAATAAATGACAGGGCCTATCATGGTTTATGTCTAAGAGAAAAATAAACTGAAAAGTCAAAACAAATTAAATTCAGAGGCTGAGATCAACAGAATAAAAACAAACTTCAATGAGACTGTTTCCAAAGCTATGCTAGAAAAGCTAAGGATGTACAAACACATATATCATGTGCACTTTCCTTGAGCATCTAAAAGCTGGAGCTACTTAGAGAGAGAGAGACCCATACACACCACTGTTCTCTAGCTTTACTATGCCATTCTAATGAAATACCTGAGGCTGGACAATTTATAAAACACAGAAACTCATTTCCCATACCTATGGACACTGAGAAGTCTAAGATTAAGATGCTGACAGATTCAGTCTTGATCCCAGTCACATCTTGTTGGGAGAAAAGGGAATTTATTAGTTCCATTGAGCCTTTCATAAGATCACATCATCTAATTTGCAGGTGAGAATCTGCCATACCCAGCTACCTCAGGTTCCATTCCCAATGCCATCATATGGGCACTATGTACATTCCAAAGAGAGACATTCTAGCCAGAGAACAGGTACTACAATGTAGTCGCCATATCAAGCTCATGACATACCACAATCCAAGCTTCCAATGCTCTCAAAAGACCTATGTTCATGTTTCAGCTTTTCTAGAGCTTTTTGGGATATTATATTGCTATACGCATACAGGTTATGCAGTTAAAATGAAAATCATCAAGTTCTTAGCTGTCTGACTACGGTCCATGTTTAGAGGTAATGGGCTATTTTCCAGCCTTTGATCCTCTAGTCACCCCAGACCCTCAGAACTCAGGGGATCTCATTGTCACATGCCCTGTCCTCAGACAAAAAGTTGTTACTACTCACAAGGCCTTCATTCCTGACTATATAAGTTCCCAACCAAACTATTTTTCATGCAATGAACTAAACAGATAGACTCAGTCTTATCTAAAAGAACAAATACGTTTCTGTGTCATAAGAGAATAATCTCAGTTTGGATTTTATACAATGGTCATATCTGTACTATGGAGTCAGATTTAAATGCTAATGTAACAATCCCAAGACAGGAGCCAGCACTCACATGCCTGCTACTGTATACATTGATCACAGCTCTACATAGTGAGTTTGACCGCTACTTCATTCTCAGACAGGAACTGACACTGAATACTTTGCAGCTTGCCTAAATCTATGATGACAACCACTGAGGGACTTAACCTCCCCATCCCTCTGCCTGTAAAGACAGATGAATGTGAACACCTAGTTCTCTGTGTAAAAAGATTAATCATATAATCTACACAGAGCATTACTAAAACAGAATATTCTATTGTTCTTGTTGTGGTGCCTGGATGAAACTAAAGCTTTGTACATGTAAGTGAGCACTGTATCACTGAGCTGCACCCAAGCTGTCAGCATCTAAAATTAATCCTTTAAAAAAAGTTCTGAGAGCAACTTCTGCCATATAGAAAATGATCAATAAACACCAACTAGGAACATATTCATTTAAGCAAACTGAAGTATTTGATGATTCCTGGACCTGAACTTTCTGTTGAGGATTCACTTAAGGAAGCTGTAAGGGACTGATACACAACCATGTGCAGCCAAAACTGGGGGAAGTCTGGCATATGGTACAAGACTGAAATGATACAAGGTTCTCAGTGCTTCTGGGAAATCATTGATGATTTCAGGTACAGTAATGTCATTGTTGTTTTAAATGTCCTTTTCTTTTTTTTTAAGATTTATTTATTATGTATACAGTCCTCTGCCTGCATGTACATCTGCCGATCAGAAGAGGGCATCAGATCCCATTATAGATGGTTGTGAGCCACCATGTGGTTGCTGGGAATTGAACTCAGGACCTCTGGAAGAGCAGTCAGTGCTCTTAACCTCTGAGCCATCTCTCTAGCCCCAAATGTCCTTTTCTTAAGATGTATACAATGAGCAAAATGTCATGATGTTCATTAAAGTTCTCTGGCATTTAAACAATGAAAGACAAATAAAAGTAAAAATTTTAAAAGTGGATAATAGATACATGAGTTTTTATTATATAATGAATATCAGATTTTTTTCAAAGACATTAAGAGTCACAAAAAATAGTGTAGGAAGTTTTAAATATCTGCAAATCCCTTCAACAACTGTTATAAGAAATAATTTTACATGTTCTTCATCATGTTTTATACAGTCATAATTCCTTTATTCTGTATTATAATCAGAATCTTGACTGTATTTCAAAAAACTATACAAAATAGTGATTTGCACCCATTTTCCTCTAAAGCAGGAATAAAATATGTCTACAGCTAAAGTGAATACATATTTATATTAACAGATGAGTGTTTCCTTTGTTACACACTAGTTGACAAAGAAACTGTATCTTACCTCCTCTCTTGACCTCACTTTGCATGCTTTTTACATACATAAACATGGGTTTCAAAGTTAGAAATATCTTTATATGATCTAAAAGCCAGAAGCATCATCAAGTGCCCAAGATGTCAATACTAAATTAGTGTTTTTCTTAAAAGTTGACTTCCTGAAATTGAGCCACATTTATCTTATCTGCTTTTTCCCATTACTTAATATTGGTTTCTAAGAATCCACATAATTCAATAGGAGTTAAGTAATCAATTAAGAGTTACTGGTGACTGGAGTGGTCCATCAGCAATGAGCATACGTTGGGTATACTTGGGCTGGAACATACTACTTAGAGGGTGAGACCTGGGCATGCTCACTATCAGACTCAAAAACTCTCCATTCTTCTGTATTTCCTCCCAGTCCCATATACAACAAGCAGTAGGAGAGGAATCAAGGCAAGGAAGGATAGTGTAAGCCTATAGTTTCAGCACTCAGAATGCTGAGGCAGGAGAATCATGAGTTTAAGTCTAACCTGGGATACAGAGCAAGACCTTGTCTCAGAGAAAAATTTTAGTCTTATCAATCAGAAACAGTGTACCAGTGTGTACTTTATCTACTCTTATTTGATAGAGTGCCTAAAGCCTTGACTGTAGCAGTAAGAAAAGAAAAAGAAATATAAATAGTGTGGTAGCTGATCTTAATTTCAACTTGATAATATCTAGAAACAGCCAAGAGCTATATTCATAATGGGCCAATGAGTACACTGTTAGACTACCTGGCTCCTATGTCATTAGGCGTTCTAGTAACCCACTACTATAATGCATAGGCATTCTATCAGTTCTGTTCCTCTAGGAAAGCCTAACTAAAACAAGCAGAAATGGAAGAACTCACATTATATCTATTTGCAGAAAATATAGTCCTATACTTTCAGAAGCCTTTACGATTCCATAGGAAAACTCTTAGGTCTAATAAATTCATTAAAGCAGCAGGCTACAAGATAAAGATTTTTAAAAATCAGTCTATTCTCTATATGCCAACACTAAAGTAAGAAGATCCTACTTATAATAGCTAAAAGATAAGTAAATAAAGATAAGCATGGTGGTGAAAGACATCTACTATAAAAATTTCAAACATTGAAATATTGTGTATTATACAGAAAAGAAAGCAATAAACATTGACAAAACATCATACACTATGGGAGGAAATATTTTCCAACTACACATTTGACAGAGGATTAATATCTAGAATTTTGAAAGAATGTAAGTGAATACCAAAAAGATCATCCATTCAGTAGAGACATTTCTCAAGAATCACAAATGACAAATAGATACACAGAAATGTCCAACATCCTTAACCACTAGCACATTGCAAGGTAAAACAACACTGAGATTCGATCTCACTCAGTCAGAAAAACTATCATTAAGAAAAAAAATCAGATTTTTGTCAGGGTAGCCTAAGGTATTACCAGAACGATATAGGCTATTGTTGCCCTCAGTTGCCTCACAAAGACTGAAGGCAAGTGTTTATTGTTCTAGACACAAAACTCAGTAGTCACAGGATTCAGAAAATTCAAGCTGGACTGTTGGAAGTTTCCACAGTACCAGAAGGTGCTATACAAGCTGACAATGGAGAGAAGAAATTAATATTGCCAACCAGCTACAATGCATGTGAGCCACAACAATGGCCAGCATGAGATCTATAAACATTCAACAGGCACTCATATCTTGGAGGTATTTACCAGCTATCTAATTTGCTCAGCAGGTGGGAAATCATGCCTGGTACCAGAAACCTAACCAAATAACAGGGCTTATGAGGTCATGGATTGTAGAGAAGAACTTATAATAGCCATTTCATAACCAGAATAAATTCTAAATGCGTTCTAAATATATATCCTTATAGCCACAGATTATTGAAGTTCTCACCCCTTATCAAAGAAGCTTTTCTTTGCAGCAAAGAATACATGCAGTCAAGATGCAGAGATGAACTGATCATGGTGTACCAAACCTCAAAGGATGCATCTACAGCACAATGCTTCCAACTAAGGTTCAGAGGACATTAGAGAAGAAGGGGTAGAATGTTTGTACGAGCCAGAGGACCAGGAAGTCTGATGTAAGATTGTATCTCCTAGAAATGGCATCTCAACAATATGTCTTCTTAAACAAGACTTGAGCAATGGCAATGCTAACATGGAAGAAATAAGTCTGAGAGGGTCATACCCATAGACAAGGAACTGCATACAACTAATGACTGATGAGAGAGGGAAAAATAGTTTTTACTAGAGCTGAGCCTCTAATTAGTTATCCAATATCATGTGTTCATCTCTGAAATCATATACACACAAACATCACTGAATGGACTTGGCAAGTTATATTTATGATTATATATAATATATAATTATATATATACATATGTTATACATACACACATATAATATGATTATACACACACACACACACACACACACACACACACACAAAGAAGAGTCCATAAATTTGAGGGGCAGAGAGGGGGAATTTGAGGGGGAAGAAGAGACATGAAGAAGGCTGGAAAGAGGCAAGGAAAGGGGAAAATGATTATTTCCGTTTCAAGTAAATTTTAAAAGTTTTTACCAAAAAAAACAAATAACAAATTCTGGAGTAGTCATAGAAATCAATATGGTGAGTTTGGAGATAAATACAGAATGAGATATGAGGATAAATAACAGTTATAATGTCTGGAAAAAGTCATAAGAAATCATACTATTAACTAGATAGGTACCTATAAACATGGAAACTATAAAAACGTGTATAAATGTACATAGATTATTTAAATGAAATTTTCTTGTCTAAGTCGACAATGTTCCCTCAAAGAGACAAAAGCTATCTAATAAAAGTCTTAACATCAGGCATGAGAAGACTTCTTTTGATTTTTGGTGAGGGTTGTCTATTAAGACTTCCAAAACATTACAGGCTATTGTTATTGCCTTGAGAGCTCCCCAGAGGTGGAAGGTTAGTCCAGACTGAAGACACCATACACTTCAGACTCAGTGGAACTGACCTGAAAGCCTCTTCTGTGAAGTATAGATCTCATGATTCTAGGCACTATGAAAACTTCCAAAGGAGGAAAGTAATCAACAGTCCTATCCAACTACAATGCCCGTGGACCACAACAATGACCAACCTGAAGCAATAAACTTAAGGATAAAGTAGTGTCATGCACACTTTGGTGGTAACCAACAGATCTCTAATTGGACATAAGACCTACACAACAGGATGGAAAACATGCCTAGTATTGGAAACTTAGCCAATCACCCAGAACTAATGTAGTCATGGATCTTAGAGAAGAACGTACAATCACCACCTTACTAAACCAGGACAATCCCTAAATACATTCTAAATACTATATCCACTGGTAAGTTTGGTTCTCACCCCTCATCAATGAAACTTCTCTTTGAAACAGATGGAGACCATTACAGCAACCACAACCAGTCAAAATGCAGAGTTGTAGATCCCAGTCCCAACGGATACATCTACAAAACAGCTCCTATACCTAAGGCCCTGGGAACTTTGTAGAAAAGTGCTGGGAAAGACTGTTAAAAACCAGATAGGATCACAGAGTTTGCTGTGAGGCTGTGTCTCCTGGTAAAGTCAGAAGCTTCATCCATAAGACCTCATCAATATGACTACCTAAATATGAGCTGAACAAGAATGACACCAAATAGACAAGAAGAATGGGCAGGGGGAGAAGCACAAGAGCTCAACCCTATACAATGAACTATAGGCACATGAGGAGTGCTGAGAGCAGGACACTTTTCCCCAGGAAAGATCACATCAACTGGTTATCCAGAACCAAATGGTCATGCCTGAAAGCATAAATACAAGTAACATTATACAAACTGAGCAGGTTACATTTAGGAATACATCTACATCTACATATATACATATGCATATAGTAACAATTACTGAAAACAGGCTCTGTATTTGAAAGAGAGCAAAGACTGATATATAGGAGACTTTGGAGGCTATAAATGAAAGGGAAAATTATATAATTAAATTATAATCTCAAAATAAGAGAAATATTCTTTTTTAAATTTTAAAGTTAGAACTAACATATGGCCCAGTCAGGTCAAAGGCCAGGATGTGTTAGCATGTCACAATAATATCTGTACACCCACATTCATAGCAGCACCATTCACAATAGCCAAGACACAGCGTAGATGCCGAGTAACAGATGAATGAATAAAGAAAACTTAGTGAACTCCACAAGAAGACCAGTAGAGTCAACTAACCCAGGCCCACGGGTGCCTACAGAGACTGAAGCACCAACCAAAGGGCATGCATGGTCTGGACCTAGGCCCCCTACATATACTGTATTCATGTGGATCCCCTAACAAGTGGACAGAGGGAAGGGGCTGTCTCTGACCTAGACTCTGTTGTCTGCTTTTGGATCACTTTCCCCTAACTGGGCTGCTTTGCCTGGGCTCAGTGGAAGAGGATGCACTTGGACTTGATGAGACTTGATGTGCTGAGGTGTGTTGATTCAGGGGGATCTCCCCTTTTCTGAAAAGAAGGGGAGAAAAGAAAGGAGGAAGAGAGTGGGACAGAGAGTGGGAAGGAGAGAAGAAGAGTAGGAAGGGGGCTGCATTAAGGATGTAAAGTAAATAAATAAATAAACCTATTTTTAAAACAAAACTTAGTATGTATACACAATGGTATTTTATTCAGCCATAAAGAATAAGTCAATGTCATTTACAGGAAGTCTGATATAAAGTTAAGATTATAGTAAATGAAATAAGCCAGACTCAGAAAGGCAAATGTAGCATGTTTACTCTCATTTGTAGAACCTAAGTTTTTCAGGACTTATATATACGTTAACTCCACATTACCCTCTGGCACTTATTCTTCTTCCTTTTCCACTGAACTCTTTCTACTTGCTACTTTATCCACCACTGGCCACATCAATAGAAAAATGACACCTCCTATTAAAAAGATTGTATCTGTAGCACAATCTTAACGTGGTAATATAGGAAAATGCTTCTGTGTACATACAAGTACATGAAGCTGAAGGGCAATGGTGTGTGTGTGTGTGTGTGTGTGTGTGTGTGTGTGTGTGTGTGTGTG
>OU015743.1:75901066-75932229 GCA_907169655.1 Acomys percivali | reverse complement strand
TGTGTGTGTGTGTGTGTGTGTGTGTGTGTGTGTGTGTGTGTGTGTGTCTGTGTATGTTAGCTGTTTAAATGAAAATGGTCTCCAGAGGTTAATAGGGAGTAGCATTATTTGAAAGGATTAAGACATGTGGCCTTGTTTGAATAGGTATCATCTTGTTAGAGAAGGAGTGTCACTGAGGATGAGCTTTGAGGTTGCAGAAGCTCAAGCCAGTCCCAGTGGCTCTCTCTCTCCTCCTGCTACCTGCCAACCTGGATGTAGAACTCTCAGCGACCTCTCCAGCACCATGGCCTTTTGTGTTGCTGCCACACTGACAAGGAACTGAATCTCTGAAATGTAAGCCAGCACCAATTAAATGCTTTCCTTTATAAGATCATGGTATCAGTATCTCATCATAGCAATAGATCACTGCCTAAGAATAAGAAGAAAGGCTCACTAAAGGGGGCTGGAGCGATAGCTCTTGGTAAAGTGTTTGCCATGCAAATATAAGGAACTGAGTTCAATCCCAGCACCTACATTAAAATATGACCCAGGCTACATGCGTTTTTAATCCCAGCACTGGGTGGGGGGGATAGGAGGATCCCTGGGGATGGATGGATATATATATAATGGATATATATGACATATATGATGGAGAATGATTGAGGAAGTCTCTTGATGTAAAAATTAGTATCCACACACATATACACGAACATGTACAGACACACAAACATATACACAAAAATACTTAAATTTTTTTTAAGTAGACAAGAGGCAGATTGCAGAAGCGTCAATACTGAGTGACTTGATTAAACTACACCAAATTCACTGCCTTAATCTTCTCAGTTACCTGAAATCAAAGTACTCCATCTCCATTCTTTGGCTACTTGGAGGCACCGAGTGGAGTAAATAAAAGAAATGCAGCCCAAGTAACTCAAGGATAGAAAGGGAAGGCCTGTCGTGGAGCCCTATGAGCAGCTACTGTCCGGTAAGAGTCAGCACTCCACACCGTGGTGCTTAGGTTAGCATCAGCTCACACTTCTTGTGGTCTGTTTAGCATTGTCTCGAGCTTGAAGGGACAGATTTTACATTTAATCCTTGTTCTCCCAAGACACCAAATATTGCACAACTACTCAAGAAATATCTGAAAACTGATTTAATTCTAAAAGAGTGGCCTCTCATGTATGTTACTTTAGTACATATTATTTATAATCTAACCTGTCCATTATGTCTTGTGCCCTTCCCATACAGCAAGGAATTTTGGATTTGTCTTTCAACTGCCAAGTGTTGTCTCATTACATTACTAATCCTCATACTCTGCTGGGCAGATTGCACTAAGTACTGGAACACAGTCAATTAATACTGAGCACTGAGTGTTACTAGTATGTGTTCTTGTTAATGATGTCTCCATTTTCCCATCTGAGAATAACCTCTGAATATTTTCTTAAATCTCTGCCTTAAAAATAAAATGCTGTACTTGAAGCACATTGCAAATAGGGGGGAAAAGTGTACTCAAAAGATCTCATTAATATTGCTTTCTTCATGAAATTTAAAAGAATATAGTAATAACTTATTAATTTTTAAGTGTTTTGCTTTTAACCGATACTTATTTGATATATTCTTTGCTATACTTTATTTATAGAAAATCCTCTTCAGGAAAACTTGGAATGTTTCCTTTGGGTATTATGATTGGATCTTAGTTAGGTCTGAGGTTTGTTTGTTGTTTCTTTCTTTCAAAGCCCAAAACCTTCTGGCACACAGAACTGGCAGAAGAGCCTATCCATTTAAAGCCTTCTATCAGATTACCGGGACCGTGTGATGTCTCCCATAAAGCTGGATAACATTATGGCACAAAGCTCCTCATAAATAAATAGGGCTGGAGGCATGTTCGGATGGCAGAGGGCAGCCTCCTGTTCCGTTTTCACTGAAAGGTGGCCCTGGCTTAGTGCAGATATGGTTTACTGGCAGGAAAAAGCAAGAAGCAGAAATTTTGAAAACACTCTCTGTTATCATCTTGTTAAGTGGTGGGATGCTCAGATGTTCTGACATGAAGCATGAAGCTCAAGGAAACATTTTCAGCTTAATCTTGAAGGCAAGTGATTTACTTTGCCTTGTTCAAGGCATTTTCTTTCTTTCTTCCCCCCTCCCCCTATTTTGTATTTGAACAGATGAAGAGCTTACTTGCTTGGAACCATGAGACAAAAACATGTTGTCCAAAAGACACTACGGAGAGGAAGCAGAGATGAAAGGAAAGAAAAGTAGCGGGATTTTCACATAGAATGAAAACAACTGGTGAGTACAGTCAATACTAAACAATGAACAGCCGGAGGAGGAGGGGAGCAGTTTCGGGAAATTTATGAACAGGTCCTTAAGAAATACAGGAAGATATATTTATGAAGGGGAAACTTACAAACTGTCAAACTCCCAAAGTACAAGGTAGGCTTCAGTCAGGCACCATGGCTCTTGGAGGACATGTATACTAGGAAGATGGACACCCTGTGACCAAGCAGCTGGCTTCCGGGGAGGATCTATCCCCTATACAACGTAGAGCACTTCCTAATAAAGCCTACATGCTAAAGCCTGTGCTACCATTTTGTGCTACCAAACTTAAATGTTTATGATTTGAAACTGAAAAAGACAAGGCCATTCAAAGGAACACTTCTAAGGCAGGGTCTAGCCTTCAAATTAGCTTCACTATCAGAGAGATAAAGGGGGCAGTTCTAAATGCATCCTTCAGTTGGGCTCTTGAAGAAGAAAGAACACAGCCTATAATGCTAAGCTCTTTTCCTTGATTTTCTTTCCATAATGAACCCACAGGAAAAATACATTTTAAAAGTTACCCCCTAAGCTCAGATAAAGACGAAATCAAACAAAATGAAAAAATAGATCGATGATGGCCATCACCTCTATAGTCTTTAACTTTTAAGCACTATTTACAACAGAGAATGCCTCAGTGTCATCCTCAGAAAACATCCGATACATTCCACCCCTAAACCAGCCAGGGCTCTGAGCTAGAGTCCAGAACCTGGGAGTACCAAAGGGGACAGCACGGCTGTACTTTGCACCCAGAGGCAGAGCAGAGGCTTACACTCAGGCCACCACTGTGGTCTTTATTTTTATTTTTTTCCATAGAAGACAAAACAAAGGAGAAGCTTGATTTTAACAGTAGAATCCCCGGGTATCTGCTGGACATTTCCACCCTATTTCTACTGTGCAACAGACAAATTTAAGAGAGATCGCTGTCAGAGCACCATGAGCTCGCTCTGGGTCTCTTTCCAGCCTTATCTCTTAACTGACTCCACTGTTTCACTCCCCACAGTGCCTGGCTCACCGCATTTGCACATTCATACAAATACACGAAGTCAGATAGACACATATTCAAGCACACAAAAAACCCAGTCTACTCAGAATCCAGTAATTATTTTTCATTGGCTACATGTAATTTCAAATCTTCCTTCCATCCAAAATGGAAGTCATCATCTGTCCTTTAGCAGTCAGCCCCAAATGTTGTGCAGTCTCACTGAACTTTTTTAATTTGGTTGGCTGTGGATTTTTTTGGATAGCACATAGGGGAAGGGTGTTTGTTCGTTTCATGTTAAGACAGGATTTCACCATATAGTCTAGGCTGGTGACATCTTATATATAGACTATTCTTGACATCATTATGTGACCCAGGCTGCTGATCTCAAGCTTGTAGTGACCCTCCTCCTCCTTTGGCCTCCTGAGTACTAGAATTACAGGCATGTAAGGCCATGCCCAGTTCTCAATGGATACTTTAATGCTTATTCTTTGAGAGAGACCTCTTAGGGACTTCCTTTCCATAATGTAGTTTTAAGTTGGCTTTACTTTCACACATCCATGTACTTCTGGTAACTGTCATCAAACTTGGGGATCACAATCTGTAGCCCGAGTTAGGTCAGGCCACCCGTCTTCAATAAGCCAATTTAAAAAAAAACAAAATTTAAAATGTACCGCATAAAAAGGAGATTTATTCAGTGTGGCTGCATTGGGAAAGGAGACAAAGAGATGCAGAGAACATTCCCAAACGCATTTGATGGGTCCTGAAGTGAGATGAGGGTTTAAATAGATGCCAAGGACAAGCACGTTTGAGCAATCTCAGCCACCACTGACCCACTGCTGTCCAGGCTTCATAGTCAAAGCCTGGCAAGTGGTCTGACAAGTGGTTAGAACTGTGTGGAATCTCTTCCTGGGTCCAAGTTTGCCCTCTAGAAGGTACGTTTTCCTTCTCACAGCATGAGATTCCTAAAGAAATTCTCATTTCTTTGGGGTCCATTGTTTCAACAGTCATATAGTCTGATGGTAATTAGGACACAGAGGGCCTCTTTAGGATGCTGTCACTCTTGCCAGGCTGATTATATAACCTTGGTGATGTCTACCCATACCTTGCTTTACTCACATGTGCCCAGGTATAAGTGTAGTATGTGAATCACAACTGCTAACACCCCTTAAAATGGAAACCATGCCACAGGTCACTTCAGTTATCCTAAGTGCTGTGAGCAATAGGAGTAGACAGCATTAGTAAATGCAGTGAGTGAAGTTAGAATATGAATGAGACTATCCATGCTTACACTGGGCATGTCTGTAGATGACACTTAACTGAGCTGGGAAGACCCACTTACTGTGAGTGGTACCCTTCCCTAGCTTGGGATCTGGACTGTACATGGAGAAAGGAAGGGGAGCAAAGGCACCTGCTGCCTTGACTTCCCTACATTACAGAACTTACTTTGACCTGTGAGCCAGAATAAAGCCTTTGTCCTTGGGCTACTTTTATAAGAGGTTTTGGGTCGCTTTTTTGTTTTGGTTTTAATCACAGCAATAGGAAAAACAACTAAAGACACCAGCTGACCATGATAATAAGATGAGATTCAGATTTTTTTCTACCATTGCTGACATAATGGCTTCTGGTTGTCATGACTGAACTATTATGAAAACATGTACTGATAAGTATATGTAGAAGCTGTTAGAGATGAGTCAATTCTCCCACAAGCTCTCCCATTATGGAATTTATGTTGGGGTTGTATCAAATGAGCCAGTCACAGAAAGCACCCTACAATACTGACCAGAGCCATCCACATCTCGAAATGGCAATATATTCTTTAATAATCTCATTTTCCACCCCTCAAATCCACACACACAAAATAAAACAAACTGACAGCCAAGTGCTTTCTTGAGTCACCCAACTAGTATAACTCAAACTTCCCACACTAAACAAAAACCTGAAAACGTGCAGGACACAATAACGTTCAAATTGTTAGAAAGAAAGAAAAAACCCAGCCAGACACAAACACCACCATTATTCTATGAGACATTTTTACTAGAGTTCCAACTAAATTCTTCCTCTCTTCCTTTTATTTCATTTCTTCTTCCAATTTTCATTACCTTCTCCCCTTCTTGTATTTTTTAAACTAAGAACAATGAGACATTTAAAATCGAACAGATGGCAGATAGCGTAGAAGGTCTTACACCTCTCGGCCAAGTTACGTTCAGCATCTTCTCACAACTCTTCTTGTTTCTGGAAGTCCAGATGATTGATGCCATCCACAGGAACTTGGCTGGGGTAGAAGGTTTGGCAATGGCAGCTTGTCGGTGGTATCAATGAGTCTGATTTACCCACACAAAACCCTAGAATTAGGGCCAGACTAAACTCAATGTTACCATTGTTAATACCCCAGACGATTCTTGGTCAAACCTAGCCTTTCTGTGACTGCTGTCCTGAAAGACTGTGGTGTGTTTCTAGGCCACACATTTTTTTATTTTTAATTTTATTAATTTATTCAGATTACAACTCAATTGTTATCCCATCACTTGTATCCTCCCATTCCTCCCTCCCTCCCACTTTCACCCTATTCCCCTCCCCTAGGTCTAAGACCGCGGGGGACCTCCTCCCCCACTATATGGTCATAGGTTATCAAGTCTCATCTTGGAAGCCTGCTTACTCTTTCTTTGAGTGGAATCAGGCCTCCCCACCAAGGGTAGGTGGTCAAATATGGGGCACCAGAGTTCATGTCAAAGTCAGTCCCCGCTCTCCACATTACTGTGGAGAATATCGTCTATTGGCTAGATCAGAGTAAGGGTTCGACATTTACTACTTCTATTGTCCTTGGATAGTGCAATAGTTTGAGCAGAGCCCCCTGGGCCCGGATCCACCCATCACAATGTTCTTCTTGTAGGTTTCTAGGACCTTCTGGGTCCTTCTATTTCCTCATCTCCTATATTTCTCTTACCTAGAGTCTCAATAGGATGTCCTCACATCTATCCCAATCTGCTGGTAAGTGAAGACTTTTGTGGGACATGCCTTTTGGGGTAGTGCCCAATTATAAGTGAGTATATATCATGTGAGTCTTTCTGCTTCTGGGTTAACTCACTCATTGCAATCATTTCTATAGAGAAGATGACTTCCTCAAAATATGTAAATTCCATTTTCGTTATCCTCATTATGCCATCAATTTTAAGGACTACACGAAGTGCTTGTGTTCTTGAGCTACTGTCATATAAAACTTAAGAGGCCCATCTTCTGAGTTATTTCCAGGACACACAGAAACAAACCAATCTGACATTCTGCCGTGATGTCAGCATAGACATTTGTCAGCTTAATATAGTTCACATGATTGTTTCCCTTGATTTTTTTTTTTTTTTTGGTTCTGATGGCTTTAATTTTTGTTAATTTAGGCCAATCTGGGCTATAAGTCATGATTCTCTTGTCTTGGCCTCACCATTACTGGGATTACTAGCCTGTCCATAATGTTTTTAAAAAGAAAACAATTATTGAGCCATATGTCCTCACTCAATAACTGGAAATAAGAAGAAAATATCAGGTTGTTAAAAACAAGTATCTTTAAATGTTTTAAGTAAAAGCTACATGACCAAAGACCAAAAATAACCTGATGGTTTTAACTAGCTTAATGCACACTGACCTTTCGCTGTGCCAGACACAGGGAAGAACTATCACAGTGAAAAGATGAGCAAAGTATTTGCCTTATAGTAGGGTATACTCCGATGAGGAAGACAGATGAACCAATTCAAATAAAGTTGTTATAAATTCAGTGCATTTTGCTGTAGGACACATTCTGAAAGGACGATTGTATTCCAATACAATTAGAACATTAGAGAGAATGTGAGCATCTGGGGCATAAGGCAAATTTGTTTATGTGCAATACCGTGTGAGAAATGACGGGAACACCATGAGGTATGCCTAGCACTGCCTGGCGAAACAAAAACCCAAATCTACACCCATGCCCACCTGGGATTCCCTCTGCTTCCAAGTTCCCATGTGTCACAAGCTGTACCCACCATGGATGGAACTGACTCCTGCATCCAATGTCCAAGGTCTTCTTCCACCTATTGAGAGGAAGGCACCAACCCTAACCTTCCTGAAAACTCCAAAGGTTTTTAAGATAAGGTGCCATGTCTGGCATAGTTTAGCTCCCATTGTAAGCATGCACCACATGTAAAAGAACATTGTCATTTTACAAGGTAATTGATGAAACCTGTGGTCACAGGGTGATGCTGCATAGTGCATTATGGATTAACTGACTCTTGCCATGAGTATCACAGGAGAGAAGTGTTAGGGTACAAAAGAGGGAAAAAACACATTTGAGAATACCTCTCTCAAATGGTGACTCTACTGAAAACTTGAAGAAGAGTGAATAAGTTAGACTATGGAACAAAAGAAAACACAGGAAAGGGACCACACTGAGGTCCTCCAAAGTATCTGGCTGGTGAACCATTAGAAAAAATGATCAGATAGTGTGTCAGCATTTGAATAACTGGTGCCCAATTGGTGGTGCTGTTTGGGGAGGCTTAGAAGATGTGGCCTTCCTAGTTGAAGAGTTGAAGTCACTGAGGTGGGTGGTTCAGGGGTGGCTTCAAGAGTTTGAAGACTCTCTCTGCCACCTCTTTGTGGTCTGAGGTGTGGGCTCTCAGCTCTCAGCTGTTCTGGTGGCCATGTCTGCCTGCTGCCATGATTTCTCACTACAGTAGTGACAGATGCTTATCCCGTTGGAACTCTGTGCCCAAGTGAACCCTTCTTCTATAAACTGCCTTTGTATGGTGCTTTTCACAGCACTAGAAAAGTAATTAATCCAAACAGCAAAGAGAAAAAGAAGACTAGTGAAGAAATGGAGACAAATAACCCAGGCCCTGATCTTTAAGGCCCTGAAAGCATCTGCAGAGTTTAGGCATCACTCAGGAGAAATGAGGAACACTGGAGTCTCCACAAAAGATTCAACCTCTGGAGCATGCTGTTGGTAAGAATTCACGGGGAAGGAGAGTTTCATGAGGAACACACCAGACCAACGAGGATACCCCATTTTCCTTGGACTGGGAATAATATATTACAGAGATGGCCTACATAAGGCCCTGCACAATGGACTATATGGATGGTTGCAATGTACATTAGTGGATGCACCATCCTCACCTTGGTTTTAAGTACTACTAAGTAATGTGTGTATTCTAATTCCACCCATCCTAGACAAGGAAAGAAGAGCAGGCTGCCTTGTTTGTTATGCATCTCAATAACATCAGAACAGTCATAAAATCCCTCTGACTCCCCTTGATCTGTGTGTACAGTGCATGTACTCGAACGGGATTGAGTTTAACCAAAAACAGCTGCCAAAACTGATTCTAACTGGACCTTCCTGTATCATTAAGGTCTTCTTAGCCTCCCTTTCTTGTCCACATGCCTCCACACTGCTTAGAGGTGTTTGGCTTTGTTCTCTGTCTATTTGGTACCCAGGGACAGTACAGGTGGCAACAGGGAGCCACCAACAATGTATGTAAAAGCAACCAAATTCTCAGGAAATATATGAAATATATAAAAGAAAACTAGAGTTAGCACTATTTTTCTGTGCACTTACTTCAATGACATCAAAGTAGTTAAATAAACATTTAAGTATTTGTATAAACATTCTTGTAAATGTAAACTGTTCCCATCTGGTTGGTTAAACATGTGTTCTAAATCATCAGTGAACAAAGCCAGAAAGAGTGAGTGCATGGCCCTGATGTTTGTAGAGAAGTCAGGTTAAGGAGAGGAGGGGTACTGTTCTGACTCTAATATGAGTTTGTTTCTCCAGACTTACATAGCTTCAAGATAAAATATCTCCCTTCACTATTATCTGTATTAGGCAAACATTTACTTTGTGCTGATCTAAAATCTGAGTTAGCCTCTGTTGGGATGAAAATCAATAATGCCAGCAGGTAAATCTCTCTAAGAAAAGTCCAAAGTACACTGATTAAAACCCCATCACTCTTTCAAGACATAAATTAAAGCTCCAGTCCCATACATCCATGTACAAGGTATATCTAATCCTTTTCAAAAGCAGCTATTCACAATGTCAACCATATGTCCCAGTTCAGCATGTGAGGCAAATGTTTAACTCTTGCAATTTACTTGCAGCTAAGGACTATGCGTTGAGAGACAGTGACCTGACAAGAAAGAAAAATGATGTGTGATATATGGACCCATTCTCCATACAAGGAGAGCTACACTATAAGTTCAGAAGCTGAGCGATAGATTCAGACCTTTACCAGCAAACATGCCCACTGGGCCTGAGCCAGTGATGGCAGCATGGAGTGCTTGCAGGAGGAGAGAAGCCACTAAATGGTGCAAACACAGCCGGGCCCATCTGTCAGAAACAGTAGGTCCAAAGGCCACAGGTGCAGACAGCACTAAAAAGTAAAAATTACACTCAGCAGAAGCCACTTGATAGAAAAGGAAGAAGCACAATGTAGGGTCCATTTCCAATTAATAAATGAATAATAATGCCTATTCATCTTTGGCACCTGTTGTATCTTCCTCTTGCTAGTTCACCATGAATACAACTGTTTTATTTATAAAAAGGTGTTGTGTGTACCCAGGACCAGCTTTTTGCCTATTGTGAACAAGGCAAAGTTTGACTTTATGTCCTGCCTAGCCAGCTGGCCAGTGCTACTATCTTTTTCTCCTACCAGGTGCCAGGGCCTCGACCGGCGACCCTATCCTTTCCTTTGTTATAGACCCATGCTCAAGATCCCCTTATTTTCCCATGAAAGTTCCATGTGATTTCATAAATGTTTCCTTCATATCTAGTAAGCAGAGCCTTGTCCTAAACAACAGCAGTGGGGTAGTTAGCCACCACCCATAGAGACGATGTACCACTGAGCTATGCAAACACACACACACACACACACACACACACACACACACACACACACACACACCCCACGAGAGGGGGGGAAATGAGAGAAATAGAGAAGGAGAGAAGAGATACACTTTACATAGTATGGCATAACTGCAAACAGACCACCAAGAAAGCAAGGAGGAAGGAAGATTCCAGGCACACACAGAAATCAGACCCTAAAAGGGGGTGTATGGTGGTAAATATGGACAACTTGACAGGACCTAGGATAACTTAGAAGACAAGCCTCTGAGAACATCTGGGGGTGGGGGTTCTATATTGGACTGAGGTAGGAAGACTCACTCTAAATATGGTTAACACAATTACATGGATGGAGGATTCTGAATGGAATAAAAATAAGAAAGTGAACATATCAATGCTATTCATTGTCCCAGGTCCCAGTTCTGCCTGCAATACCAGAGACAGCAGCCATTGGAGACTCCCAACAGCAGTGAGGTCTGGTCTCTGACCTCACTTCAACAGTTCCTGGGTCCCAGCTTTGCCTGTAGTCTCAGGGACAGCAGCCATTGAAAACTACCAGGAGAGGCCCGGCTCTGCCTGCAGTTGCAGAGGTGGCAGTCAATAAGGACCACTAGCACCAGTAAAGTCTTCCCTATGACCTCTGTGGGTCGTCTCCCATGTCCCAGGCCTTACTGCAGTTCCAGAGGCAGCAACCATTGGAGACTGCCAGTAGAGTTCTGCCTGACGCTCCAGAGATCCATAGGGGAATACTAGCAGCAGAAAGTTCTGTTCTGTGGCCTCCACATGGCAGTTCCCGGGCCCCAGCCCTGCCTGTAATCTTAGAGGCAGCAGCCATCAGCAACCACCACAGACAATAACCATCAGGGACTACTAGAAACCTCCAAGCCTGCCAACACTGGGGATAATCAGATGGCTAAAGGACAGTGTAAGAACACATTCAATAAAACCCAGGGCAATACAGCACAGCCAGAATCCATCTAACCTACTACAGCAAGCTCTGGATATCCTAATACACCTAAAATGCAGGAAAATGACCTTAAATCCAATATTATGAAGACGATAGAGGCCTTTAAACATGAAATAAGTACATCACTCAAAGAAATACAGAAAAATACAAGTAAATAAATTAAAAGGATAGAAACTTAAAGCAATTCTATTAATTGCTGTCCATTTTCTCCATATATATTCAATTTGGACTTGAAGTTTAGCTAGAGCAATAAGACAACTAAAGGTGATCAAAGAAATACAGATTAGAAAAGAAAAAGTCAAAGTATTATTCTTTGCAGGTGATATGATAGTGTACATAAGTAATCCCCCAAAATTCTACTGGAGAACCCCTACAGCTGATAAACAACTACAGCAAAGTGGCTGATACAAAATTAACTTTAAAAAATCAGTAGCCCTCCTTTATACAACTGATAAACAGGCTGAGAAAGAAATTAGGGAACTAACACCCTTCACAATAGCCACAAATAATATCAAATATCTTGAATTAACTCTAACCAAGCATGTGAAAGTCTTGTATGAAAAGAACTTCAAGTCTCTGAAGAAAGAAACTGAAGAAGATACGGGAAGATGGAAATATCCCCCATGCTCATGGATCAACAAGGGTTAACATAGTAAAAATGGCCATCTTACCAAAAGCATATACAGATGCAATGAAATTCCCACCAAAATTCCAACACTATTTTTTTACAGTCCTTGGAAAATCAATCATCAACTTTTTATGGAAAAACCAACAAGCCAAAAAAGTTAAAACAATTCTGTACAATAAAATAACTTCTGGAGGTATCACAATCCCTAATTTCAAGCTATACTATACAGTAATTGTAATAAAAACTACATACTATTGAAATAAAAACAGACAAGTTGATCAACAGAATCAGAGCAAAGACATAAAAATAAACCCACACACCTATGGACACTTGATTTTTGACAAAGAAGCCAAAAACATACAATGTGGCAGTAGGGGGAAGAATCTTTAACAAATGGTGCTGATCTAACTGGATGGCTGCATGTTGAACAATGCAAATACATCTGAATTTATCACCCTGAACAAAACTCAAATTTAAACAGATCAAATACTTCAACATAAAACTAAATACACTAAATCTAATAGAAGAGAAAGTGGGCAAGAGCCTTGAACTCATTGGCACAGGAGACAACTTCCTGAAGAGAACACCAACAGCTCAGGCTCTAATATTAATAATTAATGAATGGGACCTCATAAAACAGAAAAGCTTCTGTAAACAAAGGACATTGTCAATAAAACAAAATGGCAACCGACAGAATGGGGAAAAAAAAAACTTCATCCAACAGAAGACTAAAATCCAAAATACATAAAGAACTTTAAAAAAATTATACACCAACAAATGAAATAACCCAATTTAAAAATGGGGTATAGAGCTAAACAGAGAATTATCAACAGATGAATCCTAAATGGCCAAGAAGCACTTAAAGAAATGCTCAGTGTCCTTAGTCATCAGGGAAAGGCAAATCAAAGTGACTCTGAGATTCCATCTTACACCTATCAGAATGGCTAAGATCAAAAACTCAAGTGACCACACATGCTGGCGAGGATGTGGAGAAAGGGAACACTCCACAGCTGGTGAGAGTGCAAACTTATACAACCACTGTGGAAATCAATCTGGAGGATTCTCAGAAAATTGGGAATAGATATACCTCAAGACCCCACTATAGCACTCCTGGGAAATATACTCAAAAGATGCTCCACCATACCACAAGGGCAGTTGCTCAACTATGTTCACAACAGTTTTGTTCATAATAGCAGAATCTGGAAACATCCTAGATATACCTCAACCGAAGAATGGATAAAGAAACTATGGTACATTTACACAATGGAATAGTGGTCAGCTTTTAAAGATAAAGACATCATGCAATTTGCAGACAAATGGATGGAAATAGACAATATCATCCTGAGTGAGGTAACCCAGACCCAGAAAGATATGCATGGTATATACTCACTTATAAATGACTCTGTTGTCTGCCACTGTATCCCTTTCCCCTGGCTGGGCTGCCTTGCCTGGCCTCAGTGGGAGATCATGCACTTAGTCCTGCTGTGACTTGATGTTCCAGGGTGGGTTGGTACCCATGGCCACCCCCCACTTCTCTGAGAAGGGAAAGGGAATGTGGAGAGGGCATGTGAGGGTAGGACTGGGAGGAGAAGAGGGAGGGGGCTTTGAACAGGCTGTAAAATGGATAAATAAAAGTAATTAATTATCACCAGACCTAAAGAGATGAGCATAGTATGTATTCACTTACATGTGGATATTAGATATCAGGTCTTTGATAAGAAATCTACATTCTCTATAACCAAGGTTAGGTTAGGTTACAGAGTAAGGAACTGTGGTGGAGGACACAAAAAGCTTTCCCATGGATGTCGCATAGATAAATGAGTAGGATTGATGGGTGGGGCCTGGAGCAGGAAGAACTAATGGTGAAGGGGAGGAAAGTGGCCATAAGGGAGGAAGCACAAGGAGGAAAAATAAAATTCCGGCTATTTGAAGGTTTGTATAGAAACCCACTAAAGTAGAAGCTTGTTAAAATACATACACATATTAAAGGTTTTTGGATGTTGTTGTTTTGGTTTGGTTGGCTTTTATTTGTTTGCTATCGGTCTTTTGCTTATGGTTTCCAGTTTTGTGTCTTTATGGATTCCTGTGTGTGGGAGTATGTGTGTCACTGCATCTATATGTGTTTCTTGTACTTTTTCCTTGGTTTCCTCTTTTCTGTTAATTTTTTCTCATATTCAGGTTCATTTATTTTTATTTTATAATAATAATAATAACCTCTACTAGTAGTAGATGTCTGTTCGATTTATAATGGAAACAAGAAAGGGCATGAGTTTGGGTTGACAGGGAGGTAGGTAGGATATAGGCCAAATTGCAGGAGGGGAAAGTCACAGTCTGAATATGTTTTGTGAAAAAAATCTACTTTCCCTATCTTGATAAAAACCAAAAACATTTAAAAAGAAAAAATATCTACTTTCAATTTAAAAAATAAACATATTTTATAAAATAATCAAAGAAATAATAAAAATATTTTAAAGTGAGTTTGCTGTAATCCTAGAAGAAATGCTGAAGTTTTATTTTGGAACAGTGTTGGAACTATAAATAACTATGAGGACTTAGAAGCCAGCCTGTGTGTGATTTATACTATGGGATCATATATGAGTCTATGTGGACAAGGGTAGAAGATTAAAAATGATGTTTGGACGTCAAGATGACTCGAGGTGAACTGTGATGGTTAGCGTTAATTGTGAACATGAGAGGATCTAGAATGCCCAAGCAGACAAACCTCTGGACACTTGTATTAAGAGATGTCTAGACTGAGTTAACTGAAGTGCAAAGACCCACCCTAATGTGGGAGATACCATTTCCTGCGCTGAGGTCCTGCTCTGAGTAAATAGGAGAAAGCGAACCAAGCTCCAACTTTGATCTCTTTCTATTGCAAATAATGGGAGATCAAATGTGACAGGTGCCTCAAACTCCTGCCACCATCATTTCGCCACTATAATCAACTATACTCAGTCTGTGAGCCAAAATAAACACTTAAGTTGATTCGTGTCATGGCAATAAGAACAGTAATACAAGGTGGACTGTAACTAAAACCTGAAGGCTAGGATGAGCAGTGAAGAATTCTGAATGTTAGAAAGAGAAGGAAGGGGGCCCTCCAGGGGCACATAAACTGGGTTATGTTGAGATAAGGTGTGTCATTTTCAATCTAGGCTCACCAATGATATCTTAGTTCACTTTCTGCTACTATCAAAGAATGCCATAGTCTAGATAATTTATAAATAATGAAGGATTTTGGTCCACAGCTCTAAAGTCTAGCAAGTCAATGAGTATAGTACTGGTATCTAGCAAAATCTTCACTCAATGTATTAACAAACAAAACTACATAACTCCAAAGAAGGAAATCAGCTGAACTCAGTTTCCTAGCAAATCTTTGCAGATACCTAACTCATTCCCATGATGACAAAATTCATTCAATCATGAGAGCAGAGCCCTGTGACTAAATCACCTGCTAATGGTCCACCTCTTAACAATGGCAAATAAATTTGGGGTTGAGTTTTTTAAGGGATGTTTAAACCATAGAAAATGACTACTAAATTTCAGAAAAATTTTAGCCTCTCTAAGTGTTGATTTCCTCCTTTGCCAAGCCATTCTACCAATCCAACTTCTGAGGATTATCTATGTACAAATATCTGTACTTGGCACTTAGAGCACAACTAAATTAGGATCTACCTCACACCATTTATGTTAGGATTAGAGGAAGACATTAAACTTGTCACAATGTCCTAGCAATGAGTACTGTGGTGGTTTGGATAACAGTGCCCCTCCCCCAATAGAGGGTGGCACTATTAGGAAGTATGGCCTTGTTGGAGTAGGTGTGGCTTTGTAAAGGGGGTGTGTCTCTAGGATACAGACTTTGAGGTCTCAGATGCTCAATCCAAGAGAGTGGCTCAATTCTTTTGCTGATGCCTGCAGATCTAGATGTAGAACTCTTAGCTGCCTTTCCAGTGCCATATCTGCCTGTGTGTCACCACATTTCTTGTCATGATGATAATGGACTAAATCTCTGAACTATAAGACAACCCCACTTGAATGTTTTCCTTTATAAGAGTTGCCCGGGTTGGTTTTGGTGTCTATTCACAGCAATAAAACCCTAAGACAAGTACTGCTGGTTAATATATGTTATACTGATGAGGATAGTAATGCGGTAGTTTGAATGAGATGTCTGCCATAATCGCACACATTTGAATGCTTGGTCCCCAGACTGTGAAAGCTTAGGAGGTATGGCCTCACTGGAGGAAAGTATGTCATGGAGGCATGTATTGAGAGTTCAAAGATTTGGACCAATTGCAAGTTCGGTGCTTATAGTTTGATATATGAGCCCTCAGGTGCTCCAGCTGCCATCCCTGCTTTCACCAGGCTTCCCTGTCATAACAATGAGGGCCTCTTATCCCTCTGGAACTATATGCTGAAAATAAACTCTTTCTTCTATCAACTGCCCTGGTCATAGTATTTTATTCCAACAATAGAAAAGTAACGACACACTGGTAACACCAGTCATAAAGTAGATGGTGGTGGTCAAAGGCAGGATATTGGTAGAACTGATCAATTCACTCCGCTGAAAAGAACAAAAAAAGAGCACGTGTTTCAAAGTTCTTGTAAGCCCTGACCCGCTTTCTGCCTACTTCACCATGATAGATATATGTAAAGAAGTTAAAACTGCTTCAATTAGCTTGTGACAGAAAATGTTAGCAATGTGTCATTCTCTGCTTTCATAGGAAACATGATCGATGCTTAGAACCATGTCACAGGCTGGTAGTTTCCAGTGGACAAGGGAGGGAAGGGCATGTGGAGTAGCATCATGACGCAGATATAGTCTCTGATATAGTTCATCAAATGCATGGTAAGCTGTAAATATTATTTTCTATTGATTCTATGAGAATTAGGGCTGAGTTCCTCCTTAGCACATACCAAGTCACACACAGCAGGGCACTGACTGAGCACATTTAAAGGAAAGAAAAAATGTTGTGAAACCATTACTGAGACTCATAGACAACATACCACATAACCATACCCACAGGTACGTATACAGTTCTCTCTTCCTACTCTAAAACACAGGGTACCAGCAACAGAACCTAAACACAGCCATCATATGTTCCTGATCATATGTCTCCCATGGCACACATCACCGTCTTCAGGATTCTCTAGCAAAATGTCAGAGGCACCACTTTGCTCTGCCAAAGCGTCTGGTCTCTTTTCTCTGAACATGGGAGATTCCAGCCCAGTGTCTCTCATACCTCACAGCCATCCCCTTAAAAATGCCTGTCAATTCTATCAAATTTTTCTTGTGTGTTGTATATCCCTCAATGTTCTATCTCCCTCTAAAAAAAGAAAAGAAAGTAATTCCTTTGGGAAATTATATCAATGAATTACTGTGGTGTCCCCTGGATGGAAGAGGATGCAAGCAGACCGTAGATCTCACAACATTGAGGGAAATGTTTCCATAGCAATCTCTAGTCCTCACTTTCTACAAATCTTACATCCCCTGAAAACTATTTAACCTCCTTTCCATTCTTTCCAAATCCAAGCCTAGACTGGCCCCACTTGCTGTTTACTCCAAAACATAGGATATTTACCTAGAGTGACTCACACAATCAGAAAGTGGAAGAAGCTGGGCAATATCATATTAGCAAAATAAGTCAGACACAGATAACTATTACTTTATCTCTATGTGGAAACAAAAAAGAAAAAAAGTGTTTTGAAAGTAAAAGAGTAGTGGCTGGGAACTCAGAAGGGAACTGGTAAGGGGGAAGGAAAAGGAGTTAGAGAGAAAGGGCAGAAGAAGGGAGGGTGGGGTGGATTCATTCCTGATATATGCATGTATGGAAGTATCAGAAAATCCCAATAATTTATGGCTAATATGTGATAATAATTACAATAAAAAACAGAAACTGTATCTATATCTTATAGTTTCGTTCCTACCACAAGGAACACTGATTGATCACACCACTTAATACGCTGCAGTGACCTTCTTGTTTGCCTATCCAAGCTTTCTCGTACCTTCATTGAGATAAAGATTCCTTTAATAAAGTGCTTGCCACATGAATGAATGGATAACCTTTCTCAAACCAGACCACTACGCTTCAAATAATTTGCTGGGGAATGAAAATGAATACATTGAACAACTAAAGGGAAGAGAAACTAACAGAATAGCAGCAGGCGCAACAACTCAGGACACAAGAATGGATGACCCTGAAAAGAACAATTCTGAACCATATGGCCAGAAGACCAAAGAGTGCACAGCATGAGTCAGTGAGGCCTCTCCTTGGAAATCCTCTCAGAACAAGTCTGTAAATAAGGATGTCACACTGTCCTCCGTGTGCCAAAGCAGGGCGTAGAGTTCCCTCTGTATTCCAGAGCCACCATTGTGGTCTGATCCACACTGCTGACTTTCAGCAGCAATTTGCTGAAGAACTACTATGCTTCAGTGATTTGCTGAGCATCCACCAGGCACTGCATACTGTTCTGAGGACAAACAAAGACATGGAGCAGTCAATCAATCTCTGCCCCCTCCTCACTTCTCCTCCTTTTTCCTTCCCTCTTCCACTTATTCAGGAGACCTGAAAAACTCTTGTAAAAGACAGTGAGCAGGAGAAGAGGTAGGAATTGGAGTGGTGTTTGCAAGCTTAACTAGGTGGTCCAGGAAGACATTACTAAGAAATTTGTATTTCATTATAGAAATGGAACTGTAAGGAGCCATTAAGCTAAGAGAAAGATCCTAGAAATCTCATGGAAGAAACTAGCCTGTGACTCAAGTGTACCAGAACCAGATAAGATGGATAGAAAGGCTGACTGGAAGAGAGAAGGTGCTTTATAGGAACTCAGTTTCTAGGAGCCCGTGGGAAAGAACTAAAAAGGAAAGATGGAAAGTGGCATGCTGGTCAGGGTCCATATATACAAGAAACCTTGGGACATACAGTAGGAATCTCAGTCCTGCCTAGTCACCAGCTGGACATGCCCAGGGTGAAGAACACACATCTAAACCTAGCCTAATTGTAGTGTTCAGTCAGACTTGGTGGTATAGGGTAAACATATCTCTGAACCTAAAATGAAGCTCATGAACGCATCCATAAAATTACTAAAAAGAGTATTTATAAAAGTTGAATGTATAAAAACACACAGAATATATATGTCTATACAGTGTGTAAATATAGTGTGAAAACAAAAAATGTAATGGATAGACAAATTCCGGTTTTTAAAAACAAATTGTATTGTGTATATCTGATATTATACAGAAGATACACAGAGATAGTAAAATGCTTGTTGAAGTCTGTGCCCAGTGATGATGCTGGGTGTCTGGAGCATGAGTGCAATCCTGAGTCTTTCTCAAGGGGAGTTTTTAAGTACAAGATCTACATCTTGGGTTCACACACCTCAGGTAGCAAGAATAGTTAGTCAGAGTTGAACAAATGAAGCCAAAAAATTCAAAGTTAGTACAATTAGGGACTTTCCTAGAACTATGCATTTTGGTGGATTAGATCTTTACTCTCATTTTTTTAGGTATTGCTACCTACTTGCTGGGCTCCAAGGCCTGAATGGTACTTTCATCATGGTGTCGGCTTTGCTAAGCTCTGGTGGCATGTTACTGGGCAGCTAATAAAGTCTGTATATTGGCTTAAACCCTTGTGCAAGTAGTCTTATCTGGTGAACACCCCACAGTTCTGGAAGCCACAGTATGAGCTCTAGAAACTAGATGCAGAGGTCCTGGAGTAGGGAAGGATGCTGTAGTCAAGAAACTCCTAAGGGATGCACAACCTGAGAGAATCTGGAGCCCCAGGATTCCATCTGATCAATTGCTGACTAACAGTTCAGGAGAACCAGACACCTCTACCACAGAAGGAAAAAAATCAAAGGTCACATCAAAGTAAATGAGAAGGTGTAAGATATCTCCTTTGAGAAAAAAACATTAACACATATTTGTGAAAAAGAAAAAATTAAGAAGGAATAAACTTGATTACCTGAGTATACAAGGACTGCAGGTTAGTAGCTTTCCAAATGAGAAGATGACCAGAGACAGTTTGCAATCTGAATCGTCACCCAAAACTCTCTATACTATTTGAGTCTTTCTGTTTCTGGGTTAACTCACTCAGTATGATCATTTTTATCTCAATCCATTTGTCCACAGATTTTGGGAATTCCTTGTTTTTAATATCTGAGTAGTATTCCATAGTGTATATGTACCACAGTTTCTTTATCCATTCTTCTACTGAGGGACACTTAGGCTGTTTCCATGTTCTGGCTATTATGAATAAGGCTGCTATGAACATGGTTGAGCAAATTTTCTTGTTGTGTGCTGGAGCATCTTCTGAGTATATCCCAAGGAGTGGAATAGCTGGGTCTTGAGGAAGCCCTATTCCCAGTTTTCTGAGATAGCACCAGATAGATTTCCAAAGTGGCTGTACTAGCCCAAGGGGCATGTCCCATGAAAGCCTTCACTTACCAGGAAACTGGGACAGAGGGGAGGATATCCTATTGGGACTCTAGATGAGAGAAGCATGGGAGAATAGCAAAGTAGAAGGATCCAGAGGGTCCTAGAGACCTACAAGTAGAACATTATGATAGGCAGATTTGGGCCCAGGGGTCCCGCTCAAACTAAGGCACCAGCCAAGGACAATATAGGCAGTAAACTTTAAACCCCTACCCAGATCTAGCCAATGGGCAGAACATTCTCCACAGTTGAGTGGAGAGTGGAGTATGACTTTCACACGTACTCTGGTGCCTCATATTTGACCATGTCCCCTGGAGAGGGAGACCTGGTGGCACTCAGAGGAAGGATAGCAGGTTACCAAGAAGAGACTTGATACCCTATGAGTATATACAGGGGGAGGTAATCCCCCTCAGGCACAGTCATAGGGGAGGGGAATAAGGGGAAAATGGGAGGGAGGGAAGAATGGGAGGATACAAGGGATGGGATAACCATTGAGATGTAACAAGAATAAATTAATAAAAAAAATTTTTTTTAACTCTCTATACTGTTCGAGCATCTTCTTCAGCCTTCTGGTCCAATATATCTGGCAGACATATTTGTGAGGAAGAACTATTGAGGACTTGCTTACACTGTCTTGGTAAAAACTCACAAAGTTTGGCCATCAACTCTGGAGGTGGAGACCAGGTAGCTTGGTTTTACAATGAAGCTTAGTTGCTTAGGGGTTAAGATGTTTTTAGGTCTAGATAGATCTTTTAATTTGATAATGACAAGATGTGATGGAGATTGATTTACATTCAGAAATTTAAACACACCAAGATAGAAAAGATTTTTTCTTCAAGGCTGTCAAACACAAATAGCCAAAACACTAAGAATGTAACATTTATATAAGTCCTGATTGTGTCATGGCTCTCCTTGCTACAAGTAGTTTATTGTATATACATGTAATAACATAAATGTATATGTAAAAATGCTTAATTAATAAAAATTTTTAATGTATTTTTATATCCAAACTAACTGGTTATTCAGCTTGTAGTTAAATGCAGTAGACAGTATTTATATATATAGGCAAGGGAAAACAAATTACAGTATTAATTGGGATATGGGATATGAGAGGGACTTCTATAAAGTTTGTTCTTCAACAGTTCAGCTGGAGGACGGGGGATGGGGGTTGGGGGGTGAAATGACAGCAAAGCCTTCAGAATAAAATATGATATTGGCCATCAGTGACCCAACAAGATGCACGTGTTCTAGCAATAATAACCTGTATGACAGAAGATGGAGTATGATTCAATGTGGAACTCCCTCTCCTGAGTCGTGCAGTATGTCAACTCCTAGCAGAATTCTAAACTGGGCTTGAGTGTGAGGACTGCAGGTGTCTCTGGCTGTGAAGACTACATGTGGGGGCTGCTGGGGCATTTTGCTAGCCTTTCTCCATAGAGAACTGTTGCCTCAGGTATGAGGGTATCCTGACTGCTGGGAATGGGTTGAGGATGGGAGGGTGGACCAGGAGTTTCTTTCCCTCCAGATTCTTCTACTTCCTGTATTTGCACTCTGCTCTTACTGCATTCCACAACTCTCTTTAGCCCACTGTGGTGAAAGGCAATTACTTAACAGTTGCTTTGGTCATTTCTTGAAAAGGGACCGTGTTAGGCAAGCTGTGATCAGCCATCCAGCGGAATCACTCCTCCTAACTCTTAATGCTATTTTCAGTGATTTAAACATCAAGAGCATAAGTAGGAAATGAGCCCTCCTCAGTCAACTACAAACTATACAAAAAAAAAAAAAAAAAAGACAGAAACATTGGTGACCAGGAACCAGGAGTGCCCCTCCATGTAGATAACTAACATTGTCACTGATTTTAAAAAGGCATCTGCTCAGACACTGATGTAAGCCTTTTCATATTTTCTGTACTTTCTTTAAATAGAAAAAAAAATATCAAAAAGAAAAAGAAAAAATATCAGTCTGGATGCTCAATCAATTGGATTTATCAGTTCTGAACAGGGCCTATTACTGCCTTCTTATGAAAATTTAAAAATATTAAATATTTATAATAACCCTAACGATTATTGTGATGCTGAAAAGAACTATAAATCATCAAATCATCATTTATTTAAACAAATAAATGTAACTAGCCATGAAAATAGAATAGTAGGTTATCTTTCCATCCTTTCTTTAGAAAACATTGTAAAAAAATATTATTAATATAATGGTGTTCAAAATGTAGAAAAACAGATGTTGCAGGATGACAGCAAGCTGTTGATGAATAAAAATCAATTTTATAGTAAATCAGAATTAGGAATTTGTTTTGCTTTCAATACACAACTCCACTTTTTAAATCTGTAGTTTTTCATAACTGCATTTGTTTATTATAATAAATATTTATTCTAATACCTAAACTAATGCAAACACTGGTCATTTTATATTATTTTTTACATTTATTTTATATGTATGGGTGCTTCTCCTACAGTATGTAAGTGTACCAAGTGCATACTTGATGACCATGGATGCCAGAACAGAGTGTAAGATCCACTAGAAGTGGAGTTACAATGACTCTGAACTGGAAACTGAACTCAGGACCCCTGAAAGAGTGGTAAGTGCTTTTAACTATTGTGTCATCTCCCCGGGCCCTATTTTGTGTTCTTATATCCAAATGGGGCCTACAGATTGTATAAGCTACAGGTCTCACATATGAATCTGCAGTCTGATGATTACCCTAAGTTTTGTGTGCAGAGCTTCAACACTGCTGCTATAAACACAACTTCAAACTGCTATCCAGGGATATAGATGTCAAAAGTGGTCCTGATGCTTGGGTAATGGCTCTCAGTTTACTTGCGTGGAGAATCTGAGCCCTCCAGACCTGTACCAGTTCATATGGGTCAGCTTCTAATTATGACACAGGACCTTGACACTCATTCCTCCCTTAGTGACTCCATGAGGCCCTCACACCTCTTAGTAAAGCTCCCTATCTCCTCAGTAACACTTTCTCTTCCTCCTTTGCTTCATACCTCAGGCTCATGAGACATACCCTCCTGTTGGTCTTGAGACAGAGTGAGGGAAGGTTTAAAGTTTTGAAAACTTTTATAATTTCCAACGTCTTTTCTTATACCTTAACACTTGATTGGCAGCTTGGTTCTATAAGAAAATATAGGTAGCAATTGTTTTCTTTTTCTGAGACGTCTGCAGATGAACGCAGATGTGCTAACATTTATTACCGACTGCACACCATGTTTCCTCCCTTGTGTCTCATTCTGGTTCCCTTTTTTGCTGTTACAACATTGTCCTGGGCTGTGTGTCTTTTTCCTGTTTATTTTCCCTACACCGTTATCAGGGACTTTTGTGTTTTAGAGAGAGTTCAGCTACATCCCCTCTAACTTAGCATTTACCCCGAGCATCACTGATACCTGCTTCTTAGGGTTGGACCAGAGTGTGGGTCATTTCTTTTGAGTCATCACCATGAATACTGTCCAGTAGGAGCTATCAATCCAATTTTGAGTAGGTATTGTTGATGTCTTTATTTTAAAACCCTACATCTGATCTACATCCTTAACGACAGCTTTCATCTTTCCCATAGATCATTAAAGTTACCAGACATAGCTGCTTCAGACCTTCAGGCCTTCAGGCCTGCAATTTTGAGTTCCCTGCTAAGAACCATACAGCTCCCTCCTTGAGGGTAAAGAAAAAGGAAATACAGAGGTCCAAACCTGAAGTTCCTCATCTGTTTCAATGAAAAAGGAATTCTCGAAGGGTCTTTGTATTCCTCATTTCCTGAGCCTTGTTGCAGCCCATTCTGCTAACTCCCCATCGCCTTCTAAGGAGGATGCTATGTTTATTATTATGATTTTTCTAGCTCCCTTTCATCTTTTCACTGTAGACAAAGCAGTGAGCTTTGGTGCCTCAAGTGTTCCCACACTCTCTCAGTCCTCTCCCAAAGCTGGGGAGACAGCCATGACATCGTTCAGGTGGTCATTCGACTGCCTCACCTTGCCCAAACATCACGGGGGTAAGATCGTCCCCCTCCTATTTGAACTACTTTTAACACTTACAAAGTGAGCTACAATATTGTGTATTATTCTTAACTGATTTTCAAATCATTTTATAACTATTAAACCTTAATATATTACTGGAGGCAACATCAGTGATATTTTAAAACTTAATTTTAAATATATCCTTCCTTAGAGGGAGGGAGGGGGAATGAGAAGATACAAATGAGGGGAATAACAATTTAGATGTGATCTGAATAAATTATTTAAATAAAATTTAAAAATAAATAAGTAAATATATCCTTCCTTCCTGGAAAGTTACTGTTTTATGTTGTTGTTGTGTTGTTCTTGTTCTTATTCTTGTTGTTTTACTGTGATTTGTTTTGACTTTATTTGCTATTCAGTTTTTTTTTTCACATACAGTCTTTGGATGTAATAATGTCTACTCCTAAACATGTGAAAATCAAGTAAGGGGTTTTATGGCATTGTTGTGTATCCTCAGACTAATAGTAACCCACAGAATAGGATAAAGACTAGGTACTGTATGCTTCTGGATAACAAAGACTAGAACAAGTCAGTAATGGAGCTTAGAAAAAATAGGCTCCAGCCTTTGACAACCAACATAACAACAGATTCTGGTAAGAATTGTCAATGAATACTTAAAGTGATGAGATAAAGATAGCTAAAATACAGCACACTTATATATTCTAAGAATTACTTCCCTATACTATGTTAATGTGGTCAAAGAGGAACAGTAGTTCTGAAACAAAAAATACAGCATATGTGACCTAAATCAGCCCTTCCTTGAAAATCTGTAATACAGAGACTCCAGTACCACTACTATAGTGTTACTAGCCAAAACAGGGGTGACCTGAACCAGATTGTGACATTCTCAACCAGAAGAGAAATTTGCAAAATAACTATCTTCTAACTTACAAAACTGTCAGGGTCATGAGACAAAAAAAAAGTGTAAGGAAATACTCTCAATTAAAGGAATTGCAGGACATTATGTTAAGTGAAACGAATGAAACACAGAAAACAAACACCACATGCTCTCACTCATAACTGGAAGTTTAAATACACATCTCGTAGGATAGAAGTCACTAGAGGCTTGAAAAGGAGGCAGGGAAGAAGGAGTAAAGGGTGCAGGGTGCAGTTAGAGAGAAGGAAAAGGCTCTGATGGTGTATCACTGTGGAGCACCCAGAGGGAGGCATGGCTGAATCGTCAGCTCCAAAGTAGATGCTCCTTAAAACCAAGGCGTCGAAATAGCAAAGCAGATAGCTGCGGCTCAGTGGGGATCTAAACACAGATTGGTTCCATGTTCTTGGAGAGTCTTCCTTCTTTCTTCGAAGAAACATGAGTTTCTTCACCTGTGCACCAGAGGTACGATTACTGACTGCAAGGGCTCTTGAGAGGAGTGAACGAGGCAGCATATTCCGAGCTCTGAGACTAAGCCTGACTGGAGCAGCACTTGCACACTGGCTACAAGAATGAATGATGAGCTAGCTGAGCCAAGGCAGAGCACCACTTCCCAGGCCAGAGAGCATACATACCTGGTGCCTGTCTCTGGTTGCACACCATCTATAACATTTGAGAAAAAACAAGTAATGCCAAAGAGAAAGAAACAAGGAGAAAATGACAACAGAATAAGACAAGACCCTATAACCCAGCACTGCGCATGTGCGCTAACTGGAACCAGAGACAATGCAGAACTGTTGCGAAAGATTGTGAGCCAAGCCCTCCCCCACCAGCGACTGGTTCTCTTAGCACACTGAGAAGTTTATAAGTAACTCATTCTTGAATAGTTCTACTATTTTTATGGTTTCTTAAAGTAATAAACACCAGTTGTCTGGCAGAGTTTTAACCAAAGCCTTAGATAAAAAAAAACCAAACTACAAATCCTACTGATTTTTTTCTGTATGATAAAAAAGTATAAAAATCTATATATATAAAAAAGAATTCAATCCAGTTCTCCCAAGCACTGAAAATGACATGCAGCTATAACTTCAAGTCACTTTTCTTAGAGCCAGTTACTATGTTAACCAGCCTAATGTTTCTGCCTGGAACAAGCTCTTGATGGTATTTGTGCTTTTTGAACAAGCTGATGAAAAAAAGCATTTGCTTAAGGCTCTCATCAATGAATACAGAGCTTAGACTAGTCTTTAGCTTACACAAACGTTATGCTTATTAATTCAGAATGTTCATTCAGTTATTGAAACATGATAGCAAAATGCTACAGTGAAAGACTGATTCTCTATTATACAAATTAGCTTTGCACAAAATCCCCTGGCTTGGGAATAACTGTCCACATATCAAGAGTAATACACCTCTATGGGGTTTTTAAACTGTGACTTATATGTCAAAACTTAACATCAATGCACTGAATGCACAAATAGGTTATGAATGGTCAAAACACATCTATCTGATTAAGAACTTTACAGCTCGATTTCAGCTTATGAAATTCTAAAACTACCTATGTGTATGCAGTGCAGTCCCTGCCAACACACAAAGCATCCTCTCTATATTAAAGCATCACTATGACTCAGACCACCTGTTTCACTGTTCCTGCTAGAGACTTTTTCTGGTCAGAGTTCTCTTTTAGGATTAAAACTTTTATGAAAACAAATAGCAAATATTTATTCAAATTTATTTTTTCACATCCTGTAAACTGCATTTCCTACTATAAAGGTCTATTTATCTATGTTAATTTTAACAAGCAGTTATTCAAAATAGTCACCACAGGTCCAAAAATGATAGGAAATAAATGACTGTTAATGCAAGTGCCATACCATATATGCTTTCCTTTATACAGAAAAGGGTCCTTATTAAAATGCCATTGAGGTTCATAATAGATTTTCAAAAATCTGCTTAGACATAGTTCAATGGCATGTTTAAGTACCCATGAGTATACTAAAAAGAACAAAATATAACAAATACAGGAGAAAGGGTGGTAAGGACGGAGGAGGAGAGAAACAAGAGTGGCCATACTTTCAGGCATGACCCAGGCAATAAATCATTGATCAGGACAGTTCTCTAAACTTTGATTCAATATAGCATTAACTGGGAGACTTTACAGAAGTCTGGCCTTAGAAAAGCTATCTGTTCCCTTAACGAAGTCCACTGTGGGATCTGAAGAGTAAATAGACTGGTATGGGAACTATACAACCAACTTTGAAGAAAGGAGTTAAAGCAAATGAAAAGGAGAAAATAAATGAAGGTTAAGATGTACTATCCCTTTAGATGAGGTGAGATCTCAAACAAAGAGTGAGGAAGAGCAGCCGCAGCCGCAGCTGCAACAGCCACTACAGGATGACTGATTCGGACTTCTTCTTCCTCAACTTCAGAACTCCTGAGGAGGTGATCGCAATGCCTTCCTACAAGCAAAGACTCTGCTGCTGGTTTCATGACAAGCTACGTGAGAATGAAATCTGGAAACACTCAAGCATCAGTGTTTGAGAGCCAGCCAATCACACAGGAAAGCATCACTCAGACATGTGGTGGTGGGCAATCCCTTGTGGGCCAGAGATCGCTATCCCAGTGTGAGGAGAAAGAAGATGAAGTCCCGAGTTAATGCATACTGTTTGACAGGAGCACAACCAGGTCAACCACTTTAATGCCGCAGACCCCTGGGAATGGCAAAGCCTTCTCCCGGTCTGTGTATGAATGTTGGCAGTGTGTGCACAAAAAATGTGGAACCCAGCTTCTTCCTCCCAATGTTTACAGCTAGAGACTGTTCCTCCACAAAGACTTGCTACCAGAATTAGCTAACTTTGTTTCCTTGTTCGGCTGTATGTCATACACTGCCTTGTCATCAAACTGTGTACAGTAAACCTGCCTTTTGGCCTGCTGCTGCATAATAAATTCACGGGGTTTCCTGGCTACTGCTGAGCCTCTATAAGGATGCACAGCCCCCCAGGGGGTCTGCTCAAACTATTGCACTAACCAAGGACAATACAAGTAGTAAACATCAAACCCCTACTCTGATCCCAATGAACAGGACACTCTCCACAGTTATGTGAGGGGGGGTACTGACTCTGACATGAACGCTGGTGCTCCATATTTAGCCATCTCCCCTTGGTGGGGAGTCATGATGGCACTCAAAGAAAGAATAAGCAGGCTACCAAGATAAGACTTGATAGCCTATGACCATAGAGTGGGGGAGGAGGTCCCCCTCTGTCTTAGACCTAGGGGAGGGGAATAGGGTGAAAGTGGGAGGCAGGGAGGATACAAGTGATGGGATAATAATTGAGTTATAAATTAATAAATTGAGAATAAATTAATAAAATTTAAATTGAATAAAGAAAGAAAAAACAAAACAAGCAAACAAAAAAAGGATGCACAGCCCCACCAATCCCAACTTTTTTATGCAGATGTCTCTGTGTCCTTCCTTCATTCCCTCATTGCCCTACTCAGGTGTGGTAGTTTGTATAAAAATGACCCCCATAGACTCATCCAAGGGACATGGTCCAATATGGGGCACCAGAGTTTGTGTGAAAGTCAGATCTCCTTCTCCACTTAACGGTGGAGAATGTCCTGTCCATCGGCTAGACTGGGTAGGGGTTCGAAGTTTACTGCCTATATTTTCCTTGGCTGGTGCCATAGTTTGAGGAGGACCCCAGGGCCCAGACCTGCCTGTAG
This sequence comes from Acomys percivali, assembly GCA_907169655.1. Taxonomy (NCBI): domain Eukaryota; kingdom Metazoa; phylum Chordata; class Mammalia; order Rodentia; family Muridae; genus Acomys; species Acomys percivali. Next base: position 75,903,454 of record OU015743.1, on the reverse strand, counting down.
TTTTCCAGGACCCTCTGGATCCTTCTATTTCCTCATTCTCCCAGGCTTCTCACACCTAAAGTCTCAATAGGATGTCCTCCCCTCTGACCCACTTTCCTGGTAGGTAAAGTTTTTCATGGGGGTGTACCCCTTGGCCTAGTGTCTCGATATAAGAGAGTATATACCATTTGACTCTTTTTGCTTCTGGGTGAACTCACTCATTATGATAATTTCTAGTTCAATCCATTTGTCCACAAATTTCAGAAATTCCTTGTTCTTAATAGCTGAGTAGTATTCCATAGTGTAAATATACCACAGTTTCTTTATCCATTCTTCTACTGAGGGACACGTAGGCTGTTTCCATGTTCTGGCTATTATGAATAAGGCAGCTATGAACATGGTTGAGCATATGTCCTTGTTGTGTGCTGGTGCATCTTCTGAGTATATTCCAAGGAGTGGAATAGCTAGGTCTTGAGGAAGCCCTATTCCCATTTTTCTGAGAAAGCACCAGATAGATTTCCAAAGTGGTTGTACTAGTTTGCATTCCCACCAGCAATGAAGGAGTGTTCCTCTCTCTCCACATCCTCGCCAGCATGTGGCGTCAGTTGAGTTATTATTTTACAGGAGATTATAGTTAAGAGCTATCCATGAGTCTCTGAAGTGATTTTAGACTTCGGCCTTTTAAACAATGTTGAGACTATTATAGACTATGGGGACTTCTAAAGCTGGACTATGATGTGGCTTTCAAGCCTAGGGGGGCTAGGGAGAGGAATGTGGTAGTTTGTATGAAACTGGCCCCCACAGACTCCTACAGAGTGCCACTATTAGAGGTGTGGCCTTGTTGGAGGAAATCTGTCTTAGTCTTCCTCCTGCTGCCTAAGAGTCAAAATGTAACCTCCCAGCTCCTTCTCCAGCACCACGTCTGTCTGCATGCTGCCATGCTTCCTGCCATGATGATAATGGACTAAACCTATGAAACTCTAAGAAAGCCCCAATTAAATGCTTTCCTTTATAAAAGTTGCCTTGGTCACAGCAATAAAACCCTAACTAAGACATCAGGTCAATCCCAATATAGTACTGTAGTGACCCAGGGCACAAATTGGGGGCTTAACTCGAGAGGCAGCCTATGAACTATAAGCTCCAAAGCCAACTCTGAATATGGAGACTTTCTCTTCCTATCTTTCAACAAAGAGGAGAGAGCCAGGGAGCTGAAGACATGTCAACCTAGTGAGTAATTTACATGACACCCATCCTTCTCTTCACCAAATTGTCCGTAGTAACCTAGTACATGAAGTCTCTGGTATTTTTCCTTTAACACGTGTTACAATATACAAGGAAAATGAGAGGAAAGTTCAAGGGCACTTTTGATGGAAGCCAGATGAATTGTTACAGTTGCCTGGGAAACCTTTGAAAGCAACAGTATTTGATATGTCAAATATCTTAAGTCAATATGGGCCAAAGTAATATAGAAGGTAAAACCAAGCAAGCAAATTATGTGAAAAGGAGCGCTCTCGATGTATTATGTTCTTAAAACTAAACTTTTGAAAGGAGAAAAGGACTGCATAATCTCTTAATTAGCCTAAAAGGATAACCCTAAATGCCAATTTTCAACATTCAGTATAAAGGCATTTCAGTTTCCTAAACATTTATGCACTAAACCTAAGAATTTGTAACAACAAACAACAAAACATAAAGTGTTCACATAGAACTTTCCCTTGTGCTCTTTGTGATGCTGTTCAGTCTAGTGTGTAGCCTAGCGATGTGCTTTCTTCTCAGATGTCCAGTACAAAAATGAATTTCCAATGTTGAGCATTAAATGTATCTGGATATAGAACAACAACAAATGTTTGCTATAGCAACTCTGTGAAGAAAATTTTTTTACATAGAACCATGAGCTATCATTCCTATTGAGGAAATATAGCTGTAATGGGAGAAACTTCTTAATCTATATTTTGCCCCAAAATATATTTGGGGAAGAGATCCCTCCATGAATTTGATTTTTTTCAGAAAACTAACACTAAAAAACTGCATTGTGAGAATTCACACACCTTACTGGTATTAGAGTCCACATAGACTTTTTAAAAATATTTTATTAATTTATTCATATTACATCTCAATTGTTAGCCAATCCTTCGTATCCTCCCATTCTTCCCTGCCTCCTGCTTTCCCCTTACTCCCCTCCCCTATGTCTGTGACTGAGGGGGACCTCCTCCCCCTGTATATGCTCATAGGGTATCAAGTCTCTTTTGGTAGCCTGATATCCTTCCTCTGAGTGCCACCAGGCCTCCCCATCAAGGACTCTGTTGCCCCATTTTTGACCACATAGACTTTTACAACACAATTAACCAAGGAAAGAAAGAGAAGAAGAGAAGAGAAGAGAAGAGAAGAGAAGAGAAGAGAAGAGAAGAG
>OU015743.1:75890196-75901056 GCA_907169655.1 Acomys percivali | reverse complement strand
GAAGAGAAGAGAAGAGAAGAGAAGAGAAGAGAAGAGAAGAGAAGAGAGGAGAGGAGAAAAAGAAGCTCAGCTCCTCCCGGATGTAGCTCAACAGTAGGGCACCACATTCAAGATCCTGGGCTCACTACCCAGCAGGAAAAAAGAAAAATGAAACTCCCAGGTCCTCAGGAAATTCATTATGTCCCTGCACCTCAACATTTGCATGGTGAAATGCCCACTTAGGGATGACCATGCTTGGCACTTGGTCACTTTAGAGATCTACAGTTTCAGCAAAGGGCACCCTCTGAAAGGACAGATTTTAGGCAGATATTTTTCCCTGTGGATTTTTGTTTGCTTTGGTTGGTTAGTTGATTGAGATTAGCTTATTTGTTTTGTTTTTCTGATAGCCAGTTGGAAACTTTTCAGAGTTTTATTGCTCTTAGCTGCCCTCTGCTGGTATCTTTCTATAAATACATTATAGAAAACACTCCATATTCCCACATAAATAATACTAGCATTTAAGGACTAATCTTCTTATTTCTCATGCATGAATGTAGAAATATGAAGGACAACACTTTAATTTTTAAAAGAAAATAATTAGCATAAAGCTTTTATAGTTTAAGTTCTTTGATTTGAGTTTTATTTCAAAGTTGAGATGCTGCTCTTTTAAGAAGACTTAGATAAAAACTAAAGATGATATGTCCTCTACGAAGCTTGACTTTACACAAAGTCAGTAAGCAAATCAGTATGATGTTATGAATTTACTTAAGGTGAGAGAAATTTTCCAGGGCAATCCCATTCTTTTCCTATGAATAAGGGCTACAGAAGAATTACTTCTGCCTGCAATATTCACCTGAGATGATTGAGGGATCATGACAGTTAATCTGACATCAATTTATATGAATTAGATGGACAGACCAAAGCTCTAGACTGCATGCAATCAGAACTTCCTTTCTGTGGACACACTTGCTATGGGTCTGGGCGGTACCCTGGCCTCTTCTCTTCTGCTTGGAGCTTAGAGTCCTGAGACTCAGATTTGACACACTCCTGAGAACCAACAACTTAATTACAAATGGGACCACAGAAGAAATCTTGTTACATTGCTGGTGTTCGTACTCACAACTGGCAACAAATTAAAGTGTTTACTAAGCTTTTTGTTAAGGAATACATTCAGAGTCTCAAGCACCACAGGGTGGCCAATGCAATCTTTGTCCCTCTGAACATCTGTCAAAGTTCCCATTTGAGAGTTCTAAAACTATGTTCATTTTTTTAGAAACCCAAATAAGCTTAGCATTAAGAACAAATCGTATTTCTCAAGGGGGAAAAAACTATAGTTTGGCGCCTGTGATCCAATAAAGAGACATACAGCATACATATGTTGCAGGTCTTTTATCGCGACAAACAAACCACTCAAGTATTCAACTTATCTTCATATTTGATGCTTATTATATGTAAGCAACAGATGTATTTCTCATCTGAGCACCAAAAAAAATGTGATTTTTCTAAAAGAAAATTCTAAATAGAAAATGACTCAGTCTCAGTGCAAATCCATACTGAGCACGTAGCATTTCTAATATAAACATACTGACACTTTACAGAGGGGTACCTAGAATCTGATAATCGTCAATGTCCCCTACACCCAGATCACATGTCCTCTACTCCTTCATAGCTGGCAGTAGTAACAGCGGCTCCTGGTGACTTCCAGTGGTCACACTTGACACAGAGCTACCGTACCCATGCTTGCTAAAGGGAAGAAACAACAGTTGAATAGCCCCAGCTCCCCATTCTCCAGTCCCAACTCAGTACTGTTTTTCTCCCAACGTCCAAGCCAGTATGAGATGTAATCAAATAACAACAATCTATGTTTGACAGTATCTGTCCTTACCTGTGCCCGGTAGATGTCTACAGGTAGTGGAGAGTGATCTCTTCTTGGATATGTTCCAAACGTTCTTATGCTGTTTCTCTTAGGGTTTCTCCATGCTGGTCCATTCAGATATCTCATTACTTTCTAAAAGAGAAAAAATGTTAAATTGTCAAAAGAAAAACTCACTCATTTTTTTTCAAAGCAGGGCTAAACAAAGAGAAAGCAGTGTGCCTGGCACCTTGTACAGTGCTAACAGGTGTTGGTTTTTTTGTGCAGTATGATGCCAGAGACCTTCTCTCCTCTTGTAGCTTTATGTAAAAGCCACATTTGTTAGTTCAGTGCAGGTTTTCTGCTCCTTACCTCTAGTATTCCCGTGAGGTCACATTCCGTGCGGAACATCCTGCCCTTCTCCCCACAAAAAGGTCGCATAGCATCAGAATGCAGAAGCCTGCAACTTGCTAACTTTGCTCTGTGTTATTTACCAATCACACAAAGGAAATGCTGTCTATTCAGAACTCATTTCAAAACTCTTTTCACTGTGAGTAAGCGAACAAGCGGGCTCATGTCCCAAGCCACAGTCATATCCCCAGTGGTCCAGTGATGGCTATGGGGCTGGCACTGAGTGGCACAGCCTTCAGGCATCCTACAAGGGTCTGTTGTGAACAGCCTGGGACCTTCAAAGCCAGAAGTGAAGAAGTAAGGTGGGGCTGGGCTCCTTCACTGTCTCCTCTCCAGTTTCTGTGTTTGTTTGCCCTGAATCTCTGTTATCAGTAGCACTTTTGCAAAAGGCTCCTTTTCTGTGAAGGTGCAAGATGTCACCAAGGTGACCAAAGAAGCAGCTGGCCAGGTAGTCTGTGAGCAAGAAATTTCCATCACAAGAAGCCTGGTTGGCTTTCAATCACTTCCCCCTAACAGGGCTGCCTTGCCTGACCTCAGCAGGTGAGGATGAGCTCAGTCCTGATGTGACTATGTGACAACTTGAGTGGCCTAGAAGGGCTCCCCTTTTCTGAGGAGAAAAGGAGGGGGGTAGGGTGAAGAGGATGGGAGGGGGGCTGGGAGGAGAGGAGGAAGTGGGCTTTGATTGGGATGTAAATTGAATACATCAACTAAAAATAAATTTTGAAAAAATCCCCCCAAAAGAGACCTCAGCTGCTTACTAGAGCCACGAAGCAAAGAATGGCTAGGCTTCCCCATTCGTCCCTCCAGGGCCTCTCCCTCTCTTCCTCTCCCTGTCTCCTTGTCTCCTTGTTTGTCTTTCTCTTCCTCTCTCCCTCTATCCCTCTGAAGCTCTAATAGTCAGATCTCAATGTAAAGCTTACTGTTTCTGTTGGCCACACCAAAGGACATGGGAAGGAAAACAGGAAGAGCAAGCAATGAATAGACTACGTAAGGTACTTTATCAAAATGCAGGAGCTCCAAAACATATCTGAGGCCCATCCTGGAAAACCTTCTGTGTATCACAAAATGTCCAGGGCTGAGGAAGGCACATGTGGGGATGATATGAAAGAAGAGATGAGGCAGCCTGCTGTCAGGAACTGCCCCAGATTCAGTGTTCTAGCAAGCCCATCATAGAGAGTTAGAGCAGAGTCAGTCAGAACAGAACACAGGATACTAGGCATCATATCACTCCGGATGCTCTGATTTCTTCCTACACATCTCATATACACTGTAGTGGTTGGTACATGAATGGAATAGGGGTGCCAGAGCTGCAGGTGATGGATATTATCCCACAGCTGGGAACCTGGTCCCACTATTTACAATGGCAAGAATGAGAACCAAAGCAAGCTGAATGTGGCTTCTTTCAAGAGCTGTGTTGTTTCAAGTGTTCAGCTAAGTTACCCCTCATCGGTACTGCAGACACACTGGAATCTCCAAGAAGACAAGTTCTTACATTTTATGGACCTTGAGGTTTCCCCAAAGTGAGGCTCAGGGCCTGGCCCATGGCACCCTGCTAGTTTCCCAGCTGGTATTTGGTTGTTTCGCTTTAAGGCAATTTCTTCAATATGGCTGTTTTAGAGAATTCTAAATAAATATCTATTCCTGAAGCTTCTCTCTGTGGATCAACATCAATATTTTTTTCTAACAAAAACACCAAACATTTTCACAGACTTTGTGTTCCCTCTACTTGCTCCCTACTTCCCAAGTCACAGAATCTCTGAAAAAGGCCTCACTATCTACTACACTATCCTGCCTTGCAAGTAAGGTTAGATATTTTGAGTAACATGTAAGACATTTCTCTTTGGCCAAAAGAGAAACTCGGGGGAATTTTTTAAAAATCAAATTTAAGAAAGAAAGAAAAGCAAGCGTCCTTGAGAGCTTCCCAAACTGAGCAAGTTTGGGTAAGCATATGCAGGCTCAGTTTGGGAAGCCACAATATGCCACTCATCCCTAACTAGATGACGGGACAGAAATATTGCTACTGAAGCAACCAAGGGAAATATGCTGCTCATCCAAAACAAACTTGCAAAATCGAACTTCCACTGCTGAAATTTTTCAGATGAGAATTTTGCCTACGTATCATTTTAAAGTATTTTGTTCACCTGCTATGTGCTACCGGTAAGCCAAGGGCATATCTCAAAAGTCACATGATGAAATATGGACTTAGAAATGATTCCGAAACAACTAGGTGAAGACCCTTCCTTGAGGTGAGATATGAACGGGTGTAAGGAAACGATTGAGTGTGTGGTTAAAACATTAAAAACCAAGACTCTAGGGCCAACGAATCAAACACTGACATTCCCTTTACTCCTGAAACATACTCCAAGCATTTACTAAGCAGCCCCTTTATATCAGCTACGTCCTAGGTCCTCCAATAGGTAGGTTTTGTTTACTTTGACACGAAGGACTAGATACATTTGATGAAAGAAGTTGAAGAATCTCCACTGGGACTGTGTTTAAGAATGGAGGCTCTGAGAGAAGCAACCACAAGGCTTCCTCCTGGGGACACTCTCTTGACTCCATCTGTCCTCGCCCTCTGCCTTCTTCCTTCCTCACTGTTGGAGATGGGGTAAGAGGCTCTAGTACAGTCATCCTTTGGGCAGCCTGAACACAAATCCATCGTTTTCCTTTTCCACTAGCACTTTCTCGAGATAATCTACCCATACCTACATGATGTCTCACTTCCTCAGAAAAAAAAAAGTACTCAGCACAATGTAGGAACACTCCAGTACATGGTAAAATCTACAAAATGGTGCTGTGAAATTCTCACTTGTTGGCAGCTTTTAAGCGCTTGTTCCTGCACAAAACAGGCACTCACCAGGTTCTCGTTTTGTAAGATATCCTTAAAACAATCATACAGTTACATTCTTTTCAAAAATAACTGCTGCTTAAGGTTTGGGGTGTTGTGACTCATTCCCTCTGGAAAACTACATTCATTTGAATTAGGGAACTGAACAGCAAAGGTTGTCCTAATGTTTATCTATTAAGTACTGTTTTCTGGAGGAGTTAATGTGACAAGGTGATAACCTAATAACTATTGGCAGGATGTCACTGTCTCTAAAGAATTGCATCCAAGCAGAATAGGTAACAATTTCTCGTGCTTGGATTCAGTAACTTGTGGAATCTGCTTTCTGAAAATGCCTTTTGGAGTCTGCAGGCAGCACTGGCAAGGATAAAAAGGGAAAGAAAACGTTTTGCTGGCAACTTACAAAGTACAACCAGCACTTGGATCCCCATGATATGGTACAGCAAAATGCACAGCCCCATTGGTGACAGCAGACTACAGCCTTGAGGATGGGTGTGAGAAGCAGGCCAGGCCATAGATGTCACTGGTCACTAACACTGAAGAAAGCTGAGGAAGGGGCAGCCCACAGATTCCTGATTCTTTTTTTCTTGAAACATGCCAATTTTTTTTAATTCTTTGAGAAATCAGTGGGCGGGCACAGATGGGAAGTGGGAAGCTGCAAAGGGGAAGAAGATGGTATTGGAGAGGAGTGCTGAGCCAGGCGCTCCGCTGCAAGTGCATCCTCCAAGATCCAGATGGCATGGCCTTTCTTTGCTATTGCCACCTGGCATCTCTGTCTCTTCAGCGCCCCCTATCTGCTGTCAGGACTAAGTGACCATAATTGATACCCAGGTACCCTAAATCAATTTGCTCACTATTTAACCTGTGAGGTGTCCTGTAAACATAATAAATGTTTTTAAAGAGCAACATGTTTTAGAGGAGCCTCCTAGTATGACACTTCCATGAAATACAAACTCTACATAGGAGAATGCTCCTTTATCTATGCAACAAATTTTTTTTGTTTCAAAATTTATTTTAAAATATATTCTCTATTAAGAGAAACATTAAGTTTGAATGTAAACAGGTTTTTACACAGAAGAAATTAAGGTCCATTAAGAACACACTATGCAACAAATTTTAAAGCGGTCTTTTCCTAATGAATTGTCAGCAACTACCATCCACTTGAAGAAGTTAAGGTGACCTGGGAATGTAACAGCTGCTTTGTTCTGAGCTGTATGTTTTCAGAGCTTAGGATGGATTAGGCCCCTGTCCTCCTCTTATGTGTGTGAGTTAGCTCTGTGTCAAAGACCTGTGCGGTGTAACCTTTGGGGGCCATATGTATATCTGCTCTTTTATACAACACAACTTGAGGAAGAAGAACAGGAGATTTAAAAGACAAATCATCCACTCTACACAACACTGCCTAGGGGCTGCGTGAGGGGAACTCTCTTCAGCTCACTGGCACCTTTGTCTTTGCTAGGAACTTCTCTCAGATCCAGGCTGGTGACTCTGCCTAAAAGACAAAGTTCTCTATATCCATGTATCAAAATTAAACTTATTTTGCATCTATAAAATAACCTTGTGAGTAACAATTAAGGCATTAAGTGGAGAAGCAGATTCAATAATCTACTTTTGGGCCTATCATCCCTATATATTTCTATATTCCCTCTTCTTTCTTTTCAACCCCTATCTCAAAATCTAAGAAAGAACGATAAAGAAAAAGAGAGTCATCCCTGAGTCCAACCTCATTTTCTCGCTGAACAAAACCAATGTCAGATATATTGGGCCGGAAGACTGAAGATGATGCTCCAACATTACAGAAAGGTTTGGGTGACTGTTCAGGCAGTAAACTGTCTCTGTCATTTTTTTTCACTTTGGACGCTGCTAATCTGCACATCCTGTTTAATCAGGTAATTAATTTTATTCCTTCTCAAGTCTCTGATGGAGTTGAAGACCCGATAGCTTAGTTTTACAATTAAGCTTAGTTGTGTAGGGGTTAAGATGCTTTTAGGTCTAAATAGATGTTTTAAGTTGATAGAAATGAGATATGATAGATACTGATTCATCACGGGAATTTTAGACTCACCAAGATAGGAAACATGTTTTCTTCAAGGTTGCCAAATACCAATAGCCAAAACACTATGAATATAACATTAATATAATTCCTGATTGTTTCGTGGTTCTTCTTGCTGTATGTAGTTTATTTTTATCTATGTAGTAATGTAAATGTATTTTAAAAATAAAAAAAATACTTTTAAAAAAAGTGCTCAATTCATAAAGCTTGTCATCTAGTTACCAAAGCACTAATACAAAAAGCTAAAGAAAAAATGCAACACAATATAACCATAAGGTATGGTTTTAGGAAGAGGGGCATAAAGTCCTACAGAGCCAATAACATCCAGCTACATCTCCAGGGCACTGTGGAGGGCTTCTCTGGAAAGTCAGTATTTCACTGGAGATAATGAACGTGGTAAGAACTGACTAGAAAGGGAGACTTTTTCCCAACCCACCCATGACATATGGAAAGGGTCCAGAGCATGAAAGACCATGGATGAAATGGATGCACACAAGAGCAAAACAGGACATCCTTGCCGAAGACATCCTATAAGTTTGGTGGTCTATCTCTGTGACGATGACTGCCTTGTTGCCAGAGTAGGTCCCATGCTCTGGCTCATATTCCCATTAAGAATTTTAAAATGAGTCTCAAAGAATCTTCTGGAAAATTAAAATCAGATGCCACTCATAGGTAGTAAAATATCACAATAATCTGAATAAAACACAAGGACACTAGTGTGTACTCCCACTTTCTGCTTCATGCAATTTTTCCACAGAATGATAAATTTCACACCCAGGAAAAAGCCCCCTTAATCAGCCTAAAATACCATTTTATTTAAACAATTAAAGGCTCTAAAATTGCTGGCGTTCTATTCTGCAGTATCTTCTGTTAGTGAAGATCTTTTCAGAAGACCAATTCATCACACAGAGTGATGAGTTAAGATTGTCATTTAAAACATTTAAAATGTGGCAATAAAGCAACTATGTCAGATTCTGGACTGCAAAATCATAAATATGAATTAATGAAGTAACGTGAATGGAAAAGACTTTATGTGTGAGTTTTTCTGTATTTTACTTAATTGTTGCACAACAAAGCCTTTTCCTTTGTCTTCAATGGGAAGCAATAGCCCAGACATTAGCTAAAAAACAGTACTTGTCTTGGTGGGAGGAGCCTGCCAACCTTTCACAGATAGAATTCTTGACCATTTGCCACCAACTGGCTCAGCTATTGGGATGAGTTGACTGATATACATGACTTTAAAAGATCCATTTTCAATTAAAACAAAAATTACAGAAACTTAGTTATTATCCTTGGTTCATTCACTGGCCTTAAACCCTGCCCCCATAGCGTACTAGACAAACCTTCCAAGGAGACTGGTTCTAGCATAGGATACAGTCTGGTCCCTAAAACATCTCTCATGGTTTGGGTACTAAGCATCCCCAGAGGTCCATGTGTAAAAGGCTTGGTCAGCAGCTTATAGCACACTAGTGAAGTGGTAGAACCTTTAAAAGCTCAGGCCTCATGGAATAAAGTTCAGCAAAGGGGCCATTCCTTCCAAGAGAAGAAAGAATGGGCCTCCAGCCTTTACCAGATCCATATTTTCAAGCGCTCTCTCTTGCTCTCTCTTTCTCTCTCTCTCTCTCTCTCTCTCTCTCTCTCTCTCTCTCTCTCTCCATCCTTCTTCATCCCTCCCTCTTTCTGTCTCTCTTTCTGTCTCTCTTTCTGTCCTTCTCAAATGCCATAAGGTAAAGATGGCTCCGCATTCAGATATTCCAGCCATGATGTTCAGTCTTACTACAGGCCCAAGCAATGTGGCCAAATTACCATAGCCTACCCTCCCTCCATTCTAAATCTATTTAGGTTCCACCCTGATAGAAAGCTGATTAACACAGTCTGCTTTCAGGTCAAGAAATCTTCACCTGTCCTACCTTCTTACCCCCACACCCACCAAAATTCAAACTATCCACCGAGAAAGAAGCCATGCATTGAGAGTGGAGATTCATAACGCTGGGCAAAGCTGACGTTTGACAGATGTCTACTCATGAGTTAACCTGAGATGAAAAACGCTGGGAAGTGAGAAAGGTAATGGGAGGAAGGAGCTTTTGTGGAGCTGTTAAATTCTACAACACACTGTGACTGTAGGGAAGCTTGGCTCCGGGACTTTTGGGAATGGCAACATAAGTGACTAGGTTAAAGAAAACCTGCACACAACACTTAGCACTCCGTCACTGCATATCTCTGTCCCAGAAACACATTCTATCCACCAAATATCTGGAGGGAGGACATTACGAACTAGCAAAATTACTTTCATTCTTCATAAATATAACAGTATGTTTATTTATAACGAGCTATTTTAATAACAGTATTAACATTGTTATCTATATGATAAACGTGAACGCCCCTGCATACTTGATACAGTCATCAGAACCAAGAGCAGCACCAAGCGTATTACTTATAGTAGCAGATGGCTGCTTTTTTTTTTTTTTACTATACTTCTCTCTGAGTCCCAAAAAAAATATAGATAAGAATGCATGTTATTTACCTTCCAGAAGACAACTGAGAAAGTTAACTAAAATATAGCATTTATAAGGCTATTCCTCAATAGGACTTATAAGGTTATTCCTGAATAGGAAATAGGAGCATTCATACTTGTGGAAACAGCTTTTAAAAAGAGACTAAGGTGTGTATGTATATATATATATATATATATATATATATATATATATATATATTATTTGAAACAAAAAGCATTTTTAGACTATAATAGTATCAACATAGTATTAAGTGATCTTTGAACAGAAAATCCTATGTGTGACTTAACCCCTGTAAACCGACAGAGCCTGTCAAACAAGCTACCAAACACCATGGTTTCACTGTGAATTGCTCTCCAAGGCTCACCAGTTTAATCAGTTCATCCTAAGCTGTTGGAACCCTTTTTGAAACTTGTAGAAGCTCGTGGACATGAAGGCTAGCTGACCAGTGGATAGCCACACGGGTGGAACCTATAGGCTATAGCAAAGCCTCAGCCTCAGGTTCTGGCCTCAGCTCTCTACAAGATTCACTAAAACTCCAGCAGTCTCCTATTCCTGCTAGCAAGGATGGGATCTTGTCCTGTAGCCATGCCTTCTCCATTATGGTGACCTATATTTCCTAAGCCAAGGGCCAGAGTAAATACTCCTTTAAATTGTTTCCACCAGATAGTGTGTCACTGACAAAGGTAAGTAGCAGAGTGAATATTGGTTGAATGAATTCAAAACAATTCTGCACTCCCACAAGACTGTGCACACCATTAAACACTGAGACTGGGAAAGCTAAAACATTCTAGTAGCCCTATGATTCTTATGAGTAAATAAAGCTGTTTTAAAACTACAGCTTATGGAAGGGGATATGATTCAGTGGGTTAAAGTGGAGAGTTCACAATTGACTACCCAAGTTCAATGCCCAGGGCCCATGTTAGAAGCAGGATGTGGTGGTGCTCCCCAGCACTCCTACAGTAAGATGGGAGGCAGAGGTGAAGAATCTACCAGAAGCTCAAAGGCTAGTTAGCCTGAAGTATGCAATGAGGCAAACAACAAGAAAGACCATGTCTCAACAAAGTGGAAAGAGAGGAGCAATTCAATCAAGTTTCCCTCTGAGCATGCATGTAGGTATATGGGTGTGTGTGTGTACGTGTACACATATACCTCCAGAGAGAGAGAGAGAGAGAGAGAGAGAGAGAGAGAGAGAGAGAGAGAGAGA
>OU015743.1:75874131-75890186 GCA_907169655.1 Acomys percivali | reverse complement strand
AGAGAGAGAGAGAGAGAGAGAGAGAGAGAGAGAGAGAGAGAGAGAGAAATTAAATATTTTTAAACCACATATTGTCCTCTACTCTCCAACTCCCTATGATTTGATTCAAAAAGGCCAGGAATCTGAAGCTGAGCAGTGTCACTTTGGAGGCTGCACCAGCAACTACTTGCTTTGGGCCAGAATGCCAAATGCTCAGTTTCCAGAGTCACTACTTCCTGAAGTCACGCCAGTGAACCGGTGTTCCATCACCTCTGTGAGTTTCCTCTTCAGTATCTTCAGGTTGGACACGATAAGCAAACCTGATGTAGACTATTATATCAAGTAATCATTGCAAACTCCCTAAGACATTACCAGTATATGTATGAATGCATCCTAAATCAATATAAGAAGGCTTGCTGAACCACATTCCATGACCTGCTCAGCTTGCTTTTTTATACAGCCCACGACCATCTGTAGCACCACCCACAGCGGACGGGGCCCTACATCAAGCATAAGTGCAGGTTCTTAGTGCAGAGACTACGAGGGAGAATATACCCAAAATTCATATGTATATAGGGTGTGAAGTAGTACAGGAACCGTAGGAAACGTTCCTAGAAGTTATTCTGTTGTGAAAACAGAGCAGGACAGCCCTGTACTCAGCTGGTCTAGCTTGCAGCGTATACTTGGGATTGAGGGACAAGGGAACAAGTTGGATTTACCTCCAAAATTATGACACACCATGTAAGTCACAAGTGAATTTCACTTGGGATTTTATTTTTCTGGTTTAGAGGTAGGATCTGGTCTGGCACTCAGGCTCAAGTGATAAAAGCACATTGCACATTACTATCCCTTAAAGTGGAAAGAGCTGCAGGATTTCCCTGCTTTCATTATGGCAATTAATATGGGAGTTGTCAGCCTCCTATTTAACAAAATGGCATGTTACTAGGTTAGCTATGCTTTCTAAAGTTAGCATAATCCTACAGAACGGACACTTACTTGAAGTCATGATGAAGATAAAAGTTCACACGTCTCTTCTATAACACTAAAGGAAACACCAGGTATGAGTGTGTTAACCTTTCACTAACAATATTGTTTTCCTAGATTGGAATATATATATCAGAGAATCTAACTTTGACTGTGTTTCATAAAGAATAATAATTGGTATCACTAGAGGGAGACAGTTTGCCAAAAATCTATTATCAGGCAGAATAGAAAATTTTCTAGTTCTTAAGAATAAAGGAAAGGGCCTGTAGAGAAGGCTCCATTCCTAGGACCACTGACTGCTCTGCCAGAGGGCCTGGGTTCAGTTCCCAACTCCCAGGTAGTGGCTCCCAGCCACCCCTCACTCTGATTCCAGACGACCAATTCCTTCTTCTGACTTCCAGTGGCACGAGGCGCATACATGTTGGCACAGACATATATGAAGGCAAAGCACTCAAACACAAAATAAAATTCAAAACTCTAAAAAAATTTTTTCAGAATAAAAGAAAGTTACAAGTTGTTTTAAATATGGCATTTTGTGATTTCAATAAATTCGCAAGTTATTAACCAGTGAAAGTCCCCTTTCTCAAGCATAACAGAAGCTGCATTACAAGTTACAAATGGAAATTTACAAAGCCACATGTGGTAGAACACACTTATAATCCTAGAACTCGGGAGGCGGTACAAGGAGAGCGGAAGTCCAAGCCGGCTTTGACTACACAGCAAGTCGGAGGCAACCTGAGCTACATGAGACCACATTTTAAATGAACGAATTAAAAAAAAAACCACAAATGTTCACCTATCTCAGGACAATATAAGTCAATTTGCAAACATTTTGTCTAGGACTGTGGATGTAGCTCAGTGGTAGTCTTGCCCAGCATGCACAGGGCCCGGAGTTGCCTCCCCAGTACCACAAAGAAGGAAAACTCTTCCAAAGACTGTGTCTGGGTGCTCAAGTGCTTGATTTTGCACCCAGTAGCCCAACTCAACTAAGTCTCTCTCCCAATGAAGGGGTCAAACGTAAATTCTATACTTGTTTCATAATTTAAAATAGGTTATTTAACTTTGAGATATAAGCTTAGAAGTAAATTATCAGATTTCTATTTTCATTTTTAAAAAATGATGTGTGTTATGTGTTTGTATTAAATCACAACTCAGAGAAAGGAAATGCAGGGTTTTTTGTTTGTTTCTTTCTTTCTTTTGTTTTGTTTTGCTTTGCTATCCACATGCAGACAACTTCATTTAAATTTCCTAATGACCACTGAACACACTTGAATGTTTACTATCTATTCTAAAAGTTTAGGTTTGGGGGCATCTGGGCATCTATAAATAAAGTTAATCTACAAAAAGCATAATGTGGACTGGGGTGGAGATTTGTTGCTGAAATGTTAACCTAGCACTGAATTTAGTCTGTAGGATCTGAGACAGTGGTGTGGGGCCCTTTCCTGTAAACCCTGTACAAATGGGAGGATCAGAAGTTCAAAGTCATCCTCAGCGACACATAATATTTAAGAGCAGCCTAGACAGGCCAAACAAAACTATGTACTAGTCCTGTGTGGGAGCAGGTCCGAGTGCTAGGTGTCTTCACACTGACACCGGCAGTGCTCCAAGAACTGCTTTGTTGGGGCCACCCATGCATTTGGTGTTGGCTACCAACATCTAGGTATAAAATTCTCCTTGGAGAGACCCCTTTTGGCTCTCACAATAAGCTCTGGCTGACACTGTCACAGCGTAAGATAGGAATCCCCTCTAATTCCCCTTCCCTTGTGACTTTTCTGCATTTCAGACTTCCTCCTGCCACCAAGACAATCACCCGCTTCTGTGAGAAACATTGCACATACTCCAGAAATAATGTTTACTAAAGTCTACAGGTGGGAGGAGGGGGGGAGTGTGCTCAATTAGTCAAATTTTCAAGTGCTAATATTTTAGAAAATACTAAAGAAAATGTCCCAAGTATAAAAACAATTTAATTACAAAATCTTTATGCCATTATATTAAAAGCACTACTCTTGTGTACGTTTAAATTGTGACAGTACATGTTAAACAGGCAGGGAGGGGCATGGGTGTCATCTGTAATGCATTTATTTAAAGATAATTTCTTCTCTTTCCTGGGAAGAATTCCAAATCAGAAGTCAAAGACAGATGTTTGGCTCCAGATGTTTTTGGAAATCACCAATGCACTTTTAAACTGAGAGTCGAGACCCAGACAGAGATGTTAAAAACATAAAATAGCTGGTTTATGATACCTTTAAATTAATTTCTTTTAGCATTAAAATGAAAAGAAGAACAGATGGTGAGGACTTAGTTTAAAGTGAGAAGCATTAAAATAATCTCAACTGGGAAGAGAGTTCCTATCAGGAATCTGTGCACCATAAGCAATGAGACAAGATTTTTAAAGTGGCTATTTAATAAGGGAATCTACAGTGGGACAGTTACATCCATACATAAACTGGAATATAGCAAATATATTTGGAATACCACGTCATGTAAGAAGGCTAGAAGTGGTAATGTTCTACCAAAAGAACTGAAACACATTGTACATACAACTGTGTGTTTCTTCAAAATTACAGTCAGTGTATTGTTTAGTCTACAGATTCCCATTTCATCAACACTCTTATAATTTCTATATGCCTCATATTAAAGGATATAAAGGCAGTGTGTACCTCCTGATGTAATAATGCTACTTAAGGTTTCTACATTTTGAGCAACTTGGTTTCTTTCTTTACTCTGCATTTTTTAAAGCAGAAGTCAGTTGCCAATTCATATGATTCCTACAAAGAAGGGGATTTCCAAATCCACAAATACATTTCTTAGAACCATTTTTTCAACTGGCTTTGCTGAACTGAAGTGTAGATCACTGGTACCATACACTACAAAATAAAATTATCCTTGCACATCTATACATACTTCAATTCTCTCTTTTTTGTCTTCCCCCGACTGTTTGTGTCTGTGTCTGCATTGTTCAGAGTCCTGATGAATGGCATAAACTCTGCAGCTGTTGAACTCCAAATGCTGAGTCAGTAATTTTTGGCTAACAGGTTCTGACAATAACTATAATCTTATTGATAACTCCCAGTGAGAAAATGATTGTTAGTAATGGTAATGGAGCCAGAGTTTGATGAAAAGGGTTGAGGCTGGCCCAGTAATAATAGATGAGGTATAAAGTTTAAACCTCTTTATTGCATAGATGACCCCAATTACATCTGAAGACAAATAACACCCTTTACTCAAACACCTGGTACCAAATGTGGCCACTTCAAATTTCTCCCTCATGGGAGCATCTAATCATTTTGGGGTATTCAAACAATGAGCATTAATTGCTAGTTTTGTACTTGAGATGCTGGACCTCTCTGAAGTTGAGCAAATCATTTTTTTAAATGCTTTGGCTTATTGAGAATGATTTTTAAAAGCACTTCCATTAACTAATGATTGGCAAAAAAAATTAATAATACAAGCCAAGGTAGAGATTAGGCACATGACAGACAGTTCATGAAAAATGCAACGTGCTTTCTAATGGCACCTGAGTGTTCTAGTTGCATCAAAATGGACTGATGACTGTATTTATCTCAAAACGATAAAATTGCTAAAACCATGAGGACTTGCTGCTTGGCACTAACACTGTAGTTTACTTAGAACTAAAGCATAGAAGACATTTTAAATATATATAGGAATCCTGGAGCGAAACTGCCGGTCACTTCTTTCAGGTGGGCTATTGTACATTCACAGCAAAGGTACGCGGCCTCGCTCTGGAACTGGCTAAGAGGCCCCAGTCCTTAGCAATATACTTTGAATAAGTTAGACATTTATGCTAATGCTGTTTTGACACCTATAAAATACAGCAATAACTGTGCCTATTTTAAGTTATTTAGTATGTGTGAGGAACCTGGAACCACAGCTAGCCTGTAAGAAGTGGTAATCTATACTTTTATAATTAGGATTATGGGTAGAACAAAAAGTATCAACATCTTTGTATTTCTTTAACGGAATAAAACCCACTGGTCATCTCTAATGAAGAACTGGGACAAACTCTGAAAGTGCTGCTGTCTTTTATGCTCTATACATTACTTACTTATTTAATTACCAATGCAATACTTTCTTTTGCCATATCCCTGTCTTCTACACACTCATAGTATAAAGGAGAAATTACAAGATATCAAGTTATGGCTGTCCTGAGAATTTGTTAGACGAGATTATGGTACAGATGAGGAGACTCAGGGCTTAAAAGAAAGAGAAGGTGTCCCAGGCTTTGTAAGAGGAGACAGGACAGATAAGCTCATCACAATGATAAAGCATTGTAGGTAAAGCTTGGCCCAAATGAAGGCACCATCCTTCACCATTACAGTTACTAGCATCACTATACAATCTGTAGATACGAGATGCTCTCCAAGTGGGAGACAAGCCAGGTGGCAGAAATTGGGATAGGGTGGTGCAAGACTTTGAATATTCTCTAATTCTCTAGAAACTCTTTGGGAGAATTTGAAACAGAGCAACGTGAGGGGCACAGAGGTTCATATGATCTAATTGACTTTTTCAGGACTTCACAGATAAACGTATTAAGGACTATACGGAAGGGAGATAAAGAAGTAGAGAGAATCTGGTGGTGGTCACATATATCCTAACCACCTCTGTCAGTGTCCGCCAAGGTATACCCAGAACTACAGTTTCAGCATCATCTGAGCCCACCACAAATTTCAGTTTGGGGGTCATCCTCCAGAATATTTATGTCAGAATCTATCAAGTGTGAGAGCCTAGCATGAGAAACAAGTTCCTCATGAGCATGATGGCATGATGTAGGACATAGTGTGAGGACCTTGGACCAAGAGCCAGAGCAGAGAACATATTTAAACCGTCTGTGGAATACATGAGGCTTGTTGGGTAGGTGGGTGGGTGGGTGATAGCTAGGCTAGTCAGCTGATGGACTGGTTGGTTTGGTTTTATTTAAGCAACCAGAGCTCTGTCAAATCTCAACCAAGCTAAGAACAATTAAGAAAGAGCTTTAGGGAAAGTAGTTGCAAATAAGTTGTTAAGAAAAGGAAAGTGTCTAGAGATAACCCTGTACTTTCCCCTTAAGAAGACAGGAAGGCTCTTGTGGCTGACTTAGTTAACCTTTTGCCATCTTGTTCTGAGCCCATTCTTTTTTCAAATAGCCGAGCCAGATTTCTTCCTCTAAAAGTAAATAGAACTCAACCACCTACATTACACTTGTTTTCCTCTTCCTAGGAACAGTTTTCCTCTACTAGTCACACATCTAATTATTCATGCAGAAAGATTGTGTATCTATTCCAAATAGAAGACACCCATGTTAGCTGGGTCAATTCCTAAAGGAAAAAGCCACAGCACTGAGACACTCAGCAGTGTGGCTGGGTAGTTGACCACATTGTTTCTTGTGTCCTAGTTGGATTTTTATTGCTGTGACAAAACACCATGACCAAAAGCCAAGATTTAAAAAAAAAAAAAAAAAGCATGAACAAAAAGTTGGGAGGAAAGGATTTATTTTGCTTACACTTCCATTTAGCTACTCATTATCAAAGGAAGTCAGGACAGGAACGCAAACATGGTGGGAACTTGCAGGCAGAAGCTGACGCAAAGGCCATGGAGGGGTGCTGCTTACTGTCTTGCTCTGCATGGCTTGCTCAGCCTGCCTTCTTATACATCCCAGGACTGCCAGCCCAGGGATAGCCCAACCAACAATGGGCTGGGCCCTCCCTCATCAATAACTAATTAAGAAAATGCTCTACAGGCTGGACCACAGCAATATCTTAATGGAGGCATTTTCTCAAATGAGGATCCCTCCTCTCAGATGACTGTAGTTTGTGTCAAGTTGACATAAATCCTGACAGCGTATCTTACATTGCTGCTTCTTAGGGATGCTGAAGGGTAGAGCATAGATCTGGAGTTAAGGGCATTGCACAGAGCCATCCAGCATTCCTTAAGTGATGCCTGTGGTTAATTCCAAGAGCATCTGCAAGAGAAAGCTGTTAAGGGTCATTTCCAGAGCACTGTACATTGAAAAGAAAGAGCAAGACCCTTCTCCTCTGCCCTCCTCCACTGCTCTTTGTGTCTGTTACTAGCAGAAGCTAACTGTGATCCTCTGTCACACGACAGTGGGCTGGGGATTCTGTGCCAGTATATAAGAACAAATCCTTCAAAGGTGGGACTGGAGAAGACAGATAGGAATTCCATGGCTGGCACACAGAATAAAGGACACTTTCCAAAGGAAATCTTTCCTGATCCGTACTGATAACGAAAGTAAGTTCTATGCACATTCTCTCAGTGATGCTGATGGTCTTAGACTACCCTTAGACTACCACCCCCTAGTTACAAGTCTGCCCTGCTGGACCATGGCTCAAGAAGGGCAGGGACTACATCTGATGCACTAGTCAGTGTCTCCTTGACACCCACAGATATGGCCGGATATAGCCGGTGACTGTGTGTGTTAAATGTGCCAGACATCTCATCAACCATTGAAGTATGAGATGATTAAAGGCAATCCTTTCCCTCTAACAACTAGTAGATTACAGAGGGAAAAATATGAGTTATGTGTAATTCTTGGCAAACTAGGAACACTGCCAATACACACTTTATTTTATGGCATTTGTTATGCAAACTTTAATTTAATGTGTCAAACACATAGCCAAATGAAAAGCATCCCTAGAAGAGCTAAGAAAAGCAAGTCATAGTGTCCTTAGGAGTTTGATAACACTGCACAAGAATTTAGTTAAAACTCACACATTAAAACAATGATCATCTTCCCACCTCACAGCTCTACCCAGGACAAGTTCGTGCTTATTTCCCACATGATCAACTGTCCCAACCTCATCTAGTTCAGTATCCAATAGTACATACAAAGCACCTACCTGCCACATTGGCTGCTTCAAGTTCTTCTGATTTGGATCTCAGTGTGTGGTCTAGTTAAGTCACATGTTATTCTCTGAATAAGTCAGGTACAAGTCTCCTGTCTATTCTTGGGCTGTAATATATAAATTTTGCCTAGGACGAGTTTGCTATAAAAAGATAGATACGAAAATGTACTTTTCTCCAAATATCTAAATCATGGAATAAATATCTCTTCCCCAGGAATGTTAAATGCCCCTTAACAAAATCTTAATTTCCCCCTTTGAATCCATGTTTTTGGGGGGTGTTCCATTTTGTTCTGTAAATCATGTATCTCTTCTGTATAAACTATAAAATATCTTAGTTTCTGGTGATCTCTGAAACAGCGACACTACTCCACATTCTAAGTCTTTGAATCTTTAACTGCAAATGTTTCTACAAAATGATTAACTAAAAAGCTACTGGTGATTATATTTCGTGCAACTACAGAAAGGACTGTTTGAATGGACTGAAAGGCAAAGGCCATATTTGCTGGTTTGTATATTTCTCCATAGTTATTTGTATATTTCTCTATTTCTCACTGTAATAGGCTATTCAATGTCTAGCTGCTACATGACACAGTAAAAAGGAAAAGCTAGTGAACAGAGTAATGAAATATACAGTACATGATGAAAAAGTAGAAAGTAGGAAGACTGAGGTCATTGGAGAGGACAGGGACCAGCAAGCGGTGGAGACAGGAACACAGGGGAGGGCACTGGGAAAGGAAGTCAAATCAGAGCAAAGTATAATGACCAAATATAAGTAACATGCCATATGAAAGCTCACTATTTTGTATACTATCATTAAAACATAGTGAATCCGAGCCAGTCATGGCAGGAAAAAGTAATCATAGAAATGTTAACAACATATTATTTACTTGACAGAGCATCATAATTCTCTTAATGCAAAGTTATATAAACAAGCTGGCTAGGGCAACATTTATTCTCCAAAATGAAGCAGGCTCCCTGTGTGGAGCAGATGTGCAAAGGAGTGAAGAAGGGAGGACTCCCAGTGAGGAGGCCTTTATCCTGTCATGTTGGAACGTTTCCCATACACTTCCTCAGAAACCCTAACTAGAAATGCTATTTTCCACGTTTTTGTTGTTCCCCCTGAAGCACGCACATGCACGCGCACACACACACACACACACACACACACACACACACATATACTGCCACTTTTGCTGCTGCTAGCATCAATACTATGCATATGAGAGATGACAACAAATGTGAAATCTAGCAAAAAAATCACTCCACTTCCTGTCAAGGTTAAACAAGAAGACTAAATGTTACTATAATTGGTACTTGGTACTGCAAAGTTAGGGGATCCTGTGTGTAGAGCAAGAGAGTTTAGTTTAGCCCCTCAGCCAAACTAGGAAAATGGAGACTTCAAGCCTCTTCTTTCCTTTTTTTTTTTTTTTATTAATTTATTTTTTAATGTATTCACTTTACATCCTGATTGTAGCACCTTCTCTCATCTCCTCCCTGTCCCACCCTGCCTTCCTGTTGCCCCGCCCCCCTTCCCCTAGTCCTCAGAAATGGGGAGCACTCCTCCCCTAACATCTGACCCCAGCCTAGCACAGCTTATCAGGACTGCCAGCATCCTATTCCTCTGTGAGTATATACCATATTTGTCTTTCTGGGTCTCAGTTATCTCACTCAGGGTTAGCAAATTTCAAGATTTCCTTGTTTTTAATAGCTGAATAATATTCCACTGTGTAAATGTACCACAGTTTCTTTATCCATTCTTTGGTGGAGGGACATCTTGGTTGTTTCCAAATTCTGAGCACAGAAATGCTAAGATCTCACTGTTTCTTGTGAATCCCATACTGTGGGCCTGAAATGCAGGAGGAGTTCTAGTTTATTCCAGGATGGCAGATGACCCACACATCGTGCAGTTAAATATGGTGGTCTACTGCACCTATGGCCATCAAGCATTTGAGGTGTAGTTGAATCAAACTCAGAAGCACATTAAATGTAAAACACACATGATTCAACAACGTGTGAATAAATAAGAAAGGCATCTCACCCATGTTTATTAATAAGTGCTGCAATATTTTTAGAATGTTTATTTAAATTGAGCTTTATGCATGCTAGACAAGCATTCTATCACTAAGCTACATCCACAACTCACAATTTTTTTGAGTAAGGATCTCATTGTATACTTTAGAGTAACATGAATTCACTGTGTGTCTCAGGTGGGCCTCAAACACTCAACTCTGCTACCCCAGCCTCCTACATGTTGACATTACAGGCTTGTGCTACCACATCTTACTTAAATGTATTTCTAATATCTTTTCTTGTTTTTCCATTCTCTAATGCAGCTACTTAAAACGTTTTAATGATGTGGCTTTTCATGTACAGCTCCCACTCTATTTTTCCTGGACAACGTCTATCTATATCGGCATCTATCTTTTAGGTGGAGAACCCCAATGCTGTGGCTGACTGACACTCACAGTGAGGCACTGTTTAGTCCTCTCCATACCCAGGACTGAGTCTGATAGAGATTGATAGCCATCTGATCTGAATCTTCTTTTAACTTCAGTAATAAGGCAACTTGGCCCAAATAGTTGGACATCATGGAACACGGATGGAAATTGCCCTCTATTGTTTCAGAAAAGAGATTTGCCCACGGAGGGCAGCATCTGAGAGAAAGCCTGTTCCACCAAGGTTATTTAGCTTCACAAAGCTTGCCTTTGGAGACTATAAACAAAAGGTATGAGTAAGCCAGAATTTTTAAATGACCTCTTCATCTTACTTAAGGACTTGGTTGCTGCGATGAAACACTATAACCAAAAATAAGATGAAGGGGAAATGGTCTGTTTCAGCTTACACTTGCAGGTAACAGTCCACCACTGGGGGAAATCAGGATGGAAAGTCAAATAGGGCAGGAATCTGGAGGCAGCTGATGCAAAAGCCATGGAGGAATGCTGCTTACCAGCTTGCTCATCGTGGCTTGCTAGGTCTTTCTATAGAACCCAGAGCTGCCAGCCCAGGGATGGAACCACCCACAATGAGCTAGGCCTTCCCAAACCAACAACTAATCAAGAAAATGCCTTACAGCCAGATCTTATGGAAGGATTTCTTCCGTTGAGGTTTACTCCTTTCAGATACTTCTAGCTGTGTCAAGCTGACATAAAACTAGCCAGTATACTCCTTCATTTCTGTTACTAAGGAAGGGAATATGGAGGCTAACACTTCCCTTTTGGCTGACTTGACAGACCTAATAAAGGCCTGCAACCCTAAAGTTTCTATTGAGGAAATGAAAGAATAATAATAGTACCAATACACAGTGTTTTTAAAGCAGAGGTCCCCTGTCATTGCTGCTCTTCTCACAGAACCTCTTTTCCTTTTTTTGGTTTTTCAAGACAGGGTTTCTCTGTCACACTGGTTGTCCTGAAAGTGCTCTGTGGATCAGGCTGACCTCAGATTCAGAGATTTGCCTGCCTCTGCATTCTGAGTGCTGGACTATGGTATTTTTGTTGTAATTAAAGTTGTTTACTAAGAACTCACAATCCTCAGCAGCTGCTACTTCTTTTCTCTTTTGTTTTTTATTTGTTGTTGGTGGCGGTTTGGTTTGGTTTTTGAGACTCACAATGTGGCCCTGGTGGTTCTGGAGGGCACTGTATAGACCAAGCTGACCTTGAACTCACAGAGGTCCACCAGCCTCTGCCTCCCAAGTGCTGTGGTTAAAGGCAAGTACCACCACACCCAACAAGCTATTATTTCTCAGCAGCATCATTAATATTTCACCCAGGTTTAGGATAATAGTGATTATTGATTTTAATAGATGAGAAAATGAGGACTGCAGAGATTTGCTCAGCAGTTGACTGTACCTGCTGTTCTTCCAAAAGACTGGAATGCACTTCCCAACACAAAGATCAAACAGCTCACAACTGCCTGTAATCCCAGTTCTGCGTGGATCTAACATCCTTTTCTGTATTCCCCTGGTATTCATACGCATACATACATATATGCACACAGATATGAATAAACATTAAAGCATATCTCTTTTTAAAAGGTTGAAAAATGCAATCTTGAACAGGGCGCAAATCTATAGGACTAAAAGTTCTGCAACTTTATAAGTAACTTCTTCATCTTCTTTTGTGATCTGTATATACTTTGGAAAAAACAGACAACGTATCCATTAGACTATGCAGCCCAGCAATAATACATCCTGTGCAGAAATGCAAGCACAGACTTTGAGTAAAGCATCACAGCACACAGAACAGCACTGGAAAGCCACCTGTATACTCTTTCCTCCACTTCTTACTTCTACTTAGTAAGAACAGTGTATCCAAGAAGGACTTGAAAGTGTTGTTTTGAGCATTCAGTTTGTATGAGTTTCCTGATTCTGCTATAACACACCGTTGACTGTAGTGCTTTCAGGGAATATGCATGCAGTATTCTCTTACAGTTCTAGAGATCAGAACTCCAAATTCAATTTCACTGAGCTAACACCAAGGTGCTGGTGAGACTGCTTTCCTTCTGGAGGCTCTGAATTGGTTTCTTTGCACTTCTCAGCTTCTGGTGACCAACTGCATACCTCAACCTGTAGACCATCTGTACACCTCAGCCTGCAGCTCTTTACCTTCAGAATGCACCTCTTCAATATCTACTTCCATCAACATCTCTCCTTCTCGCTGATACCAGGAACAACCGCCATCCTCTTATCCACATGGCCCACATGGACCATTCTCCATTCATAGATCCTAACCTTAGCCACCCCAGCAAGGTGCCTATGACATATAAACTAACACTCACCATTCTACAGACAGAGTGTGGGCACGCTTGAGAGGAACATCAGAAATCACAAATTCCAAAATAAAAAGGTTAATATATGGGCTGCAGAGATGGCTCAATGGTTAAGAGCATTGGCTGCTCTTCCAGAGGTCCTGAGTTCCATTCCCAGCACCTACATGGCAGCTCACAACTGTCTGTAACTCCAATCCCAGTAGATCTGACACCCTCTTACAGATATGCATGCAGGCAAAACACAAATGCACATAAAATAAAAATAAAATGTATAATAAATACACATTTAAAAATTTTTAATATATTAAATTACAATATGGTTGTTGATATAAGACACTGAAATTAAGCTGAAAGTCTCTGGCATCCATAAAGCATTATAATACAATCTCTATTCACAGAGACACTAAATTCAGCACCAATACAGCCACTTCCAACACAGGCTTTCTTGCAATCCCTGCTCTCTCCCTGTCCTAACCTCTCCCTGTCTCCCAGAAGGCCCCAGCAGAAGCACATGCTTTTTTATTGTTTGCTTTGTGGATTTGAGAAAGGGTCCTACAGTGTAGTCTTAGCTGGCTTAGAACTCACAATGTAGACCAGGCTGCTCTCTAACTTACAACAGACTTACTGGAATTGCATCCATGCACCACCACACCTGAGGACACAGTCACTTTCTCTACCAGTTCTTCTCACTGTCCTACATGGTCAGCTTGTGTCCTCCTTACCCTGTCACTCTCTTTCCCTCACCCCTATCATGTTTCATCTCTTATGACACGCATTATCTTCTCACTCCCATTTGAGTATCTTAGAAACTCCAGAATAACACTTGGTACCTCTTTAGTTCATCACGGTACTTAACATGACTTAGCATGTCCTCAGGGAGCATCGATGGAATTGCCTCCTAGTTCGGCAGCTAGTATGTGACACAGATTACTAGGTACAGATGAGCAAGCTCCCACTGACTAACAGGGAGCAGACTTGCCTCTCATCTTAAATAGATAGAAAGCCACACAAGTCACAGGCAATAACAACTTTTAGGGAGTTGCATGCAGGCATGTGACATAGGACAGGAGGTACTTTCCAAATCCCAACATGGGAGCCTAAGAATTTAGCCCAGTTGAAAAGACAAAGATCTAAGTCAATAAGGACAAGGTAAAGAAAACTCACTGGAAATCAGAGCTCCTCGATCTGCTGATTTAAAGTACCGCCACCCCCCATGCAAGCGCACCCCAGGTTTAATGGCACATGCCCTCAACCTCAGGAGGCTGAGGCAAAAAGAGTGCCAATTTCAGCCCAGGCTGGCCCACCTTGTCCTAAAAACAAACTGCTGGAGCTGAGGAGATGGCTCAGTAGGGAAAGTGGTCGCTATGCCTGAGTTCATATTCCCGGCACTTATATAACAGCAGGGCCCAGCAGAGGGTGCCTCTAGTTCCCAGGGCTGGGAGGCAGAAAGAGAATGATACTGGACACTCACTGGCCACACCATCCAGCCAATCAGTTAGTCCTAGGGTCAGTGAGAAACCCTATCTCAAAAATAAGGTCAAGAGTAACAAAGAAAGACATTGGATATCAGTCTCCGGCATCCACACACATATGCACAAGTGTGTGCCCCTGCATACTCACATTCATACACCACATTTACACACACACACACATACATACTCCTCAGATCCTCACTAAAGACTGAACCTTGCAGGAAACAAAATTACTGAAAGCAAAGGAACATGCACTGAGAAAGCTATAATTCATGTACTCAGTAACCAGAGGAGAAAGACACCTTAAGATCTGAAACCTACCCCCCAAAAAAGCATTGGAATGAAGACTGAATTATGCTAAACAAAAGGCTGTTCTAGACTCTACCCAACAAAGCGTAAAAGCAACCTCTAAAGAATACAAATGGTTATAAGTAACTGCATTTCAGAATCTAGTCTAGCACCATTTAAAGAAACACAATAAAACCCAGCATCCAACATCATCACATCATTCACAATAAACAGTGATACCCACCGTTCTATAACAATTTGCCACACAATGGGAGCAAGAATATATGATCCATAATAGAGATCAATTAACCCAGGATGGTTTTGCAAATAACAGAAGTGACAGAATTAGTAAAGATGCTGAAACATCTATGAGTATGTTTATTTCCAAGAATATAGTTAGAAACTTGAATGTAATTTAGTGAGAGGGAAAATTACAAATAACTCTTACAGGCAATTTGAATATCAAATACATAATATTTGAACTGAAAATACACTGGGTGGGTGTAAAAGGATGCTGTTGTAATTATCAATGTACCATTCTAACTATTAACCATAAGTCACTGGATCATCTTTGTACATGGAGACAAAAAGAAAAAAGAAAAAAGAAAAAGAAAAAAAAAAGTACAATGGTGACCAGAAGGGGGAAAAACCACTTTGTCTATGATATTTTTATTTTTTATTTTTCAAGACAAGGTTTCTCTGTGTTATAATCCTGGCTGTCCTGGCCTCAGTTAGTAGACCAGGCTGTCCTCAAACTCACAGTGATGTGCCTGCCTCTGCCTCCCGACTGCTGGGATTAAAGGTGTGCCCCACCACACCCAGCATCTATGATATTTTTAAACTGGGAGGCCCAAGGCATCACCACTGTGCCATGAAACTGAGGCAATCCAGCTTCACAGACACGAATGTTACAAATGATTGAGGCATGTCAGAATCAGTGAATTTAATTAAAGATATGATGTGAACAAAGAGTGTCCATTAGACAAGAATTCGGTCTTGGCAAGTGATAGTTGCACCAATTTGCTTAATTAGATCAGTACTTTTAAAACAATTTGTATAGCATAGGATTAAAGGGCTGAATTTCAAAGGATTGAGCAGAAGCCACAATCATGGTTTCAAACAAATCATCTGCAAAAAAAACTTGTAGACTGAAAATAGCAATTAGCAGCCCACAGGGAAAAAAAATTTAATGGGCACTATTTCTATCAATTGAAAAACCATGTATAATGTGGGTTTGCCTGAATCACTGGTAAGTTAACCTTCACCAAATTTTTTAGAGTGGGAGCAAACTGCCCCTCTTATTTATTTCAGAACTCATGGGCTTCAAATAAAAATTGATCTCAGGTGCAAAACTACTGTGCGTTATTTTGGTTGGAAAAGGAGAATAATTAGCAGGCAGAGATGATAAACCTACTCTTGTGCTTTAGAAAAGTCTGTGGATATACAGAATCAGTCCCTAGAAACTGACTTGGTACAGTCATCTTCACTTAAAGACTTAATTTAAAACTCCATAGAAAATAAATTTCATAAATTCAAAAACAAACACCTTGGTCACCAACCGTGCTCATTCCTCTTCCTGAAAGAGGAAAAGGTATTTAGGAGGGCAATAATTCCATCAAGAAGGTAACTTTTTAAATCTTAGCTTAAAATGAATTACCCCCTTTCACTTATAGCAAACTTGTTTGAAAGGCATCCAGCGAACAGGTGA
>OU015743.1:75829131-75871631 GCA_907169655.1 Acomys percivali | reverse complement strand
ATCAACACAGAAACAGACTTGTAGGTATGTTTAAGAGGTTGCTTCAAGACAGTTTAGCTTGTGGAAGAAAGACAACACCTGCTGAGCATGGCCAGCACTATCCCAGGGGCTGGGTCCCAGGCTGAACAAAGAAGGACTTAAGTATCACCGTTCATCTTTTTCTGCTTCACAACTATAGACCCGGTACCACCAGACTCATACACCTGCCTCCATACCACCCCACCATGAAGGACTGACTATACCCTAAGAGCTAATACAAACCTTCCTTCCTTTACATTTGTATTTTGTCACAGCAATGAGTATAGTAACTAATACAGAAAATTGGTACTAAAGAATGAATTTGTTGCCCCAACAAAGCCGGTTGTGTGATTCTTGGGCATTTGGAGTGCTCATTTTCTGGCAGAAAAAAGTTCAAGACAGAATAGCATTTCATTCCTACTATGGAGAGGCTTTTTAATCCCGAGAGAGAGAGAGAGAGAGAGAGAGAGAGAGAGAGAGAGAGAGAGAGAGAGAGAGAGAGAGAGAGAGAGAGAACAAGCAGAGTAGGAAGGAAAAAAGAGCAGCTTGGTGAAGAAAGGAACAAGAGCAATATTAAGGCTGTGGAATAGTGGCTGCTGAGAAAGCAACTGTTAGTTACGGCCAGAACTGAACGCCACTATAGAGACCTACTGGCTGCACTGGGACAAAAGGACAGGGGCTTTTGGGACAAGACCCTATTCACTAAAGATGTCTTTAACTAGTGTAAATGCATGTTAATTTTAAAGGAGAAGACCTGAACCAACAATGATGTTGAGGGCTTCCCAACTCAGAATCACCTTCTTTAAAAGTGTTTCCCCAGGTTCAGCGCACAGACACACTGTGTGGTCCCAGTTCTACTGGCATGAACAACAAAATAAGGCAGTCATGGAAGACTGAACAAGCATTCCAGAAAGCCTCTGAGGTCAGATGATGTGTGTAATTGTCTTCTTCCATGCAAGGAGGTCCTGAAACACCATAGCATGAAGTAGCTAAGGCAAGGCCTAAGTTGTAAGGAGACCCCAGGATGTCCCATAGATTTACCTATAGGCATTCTGATGGAAGCAAACCCCCAAATAAAATTCCCTCCTCCAAGATGGCACTAGTTTGTGCCATGCTAACAAGAAACTAACCAGTGCTGACACCTAAGCTGGTTTCATAGCGAACCTATTGTGACTAGTGCTTCAACAGTAGTTGACATGGTGTTGTGTAGTTGTGTTGACGTGGTGACTTGTTACATAAATGCCCAGAGGTGGTATAGCTTGATCATATGTTAGGTCTATAATTAGTGTTTGATGATCCATACACACTTCCATAGTGGCTAGTTTATAGCCTCACAAGCAGATGTGTAAGGCGCCTCCTCACACAGCTAGCCAGTATTTGTTTTGATTTTTTTTTTTCTTATGACTGCCACTCTGACTGGGGTAAATTGAAATGTAAATATAGTTTTATTTTGAATGGCTGTGATGGCTAAAGAGTTGAATATTTTTTCATGTGTTGAATGGTCATTTGTATTTTGGGTTGTTTTTTTTGTTTTGTTTTGTTTTTTGGGTTATTTTTTGTTGTTGTTGTTGTTGTTTGTTTTTTGGTTTTTTTGAGACAGGGTCTCTCTGTGTAGCCCTGGCTGTCCTGGTCTCACTTTGTAGGCCAGGCTGGCCTCGAACTAACATCGATCCACCCGCCTCTGCCTCCCAAGTGCTGGGATTAAAGGCGTGCGCCACCACGCCCGGCCCTTTTTTTTTTTTTTTTTTTTTTTTTTTTTTGTCCATTTTACTAAGTTATTTCCTGATTCGATTTTGATTTCTTTTTTTATTTTGATTTCTTATTGTTTGTTTATTTGTATGTTCTAGATAACAATTGTGTGTCATCTAGAAAATATTTTCTCCTGTTCTGCAGGCTGTCTCTGTTTTCTTTGTTGTATTCTGTTTTCTTCTCTGTATAGAAACAGAGGTGTCTGCTGTGATTATCTGCTTTTTAGACAGACCATGAATAAGTCAAAACATATAAACATTTTACTCACAACAAAATGTTTCTTTTTCTTCCAGTTGCAAAAAAACAAAAAAGAAATGGAGCATTCATTAAAATACACTTATCCTTCCTTAAATAAGACCAGATATTTTGAATGTGATAGAAAGAAAGTAGGAACTAGGATTGAATTCCTTGGCACAAGGAAGGACTTTTCAAACAGGACATTGATTGCACAGGCCTTAAAACCAAGAGTTAATAAATGAAACCTCATAAAGTTTTAAAATCTCCAGTACAGTGAAGGGAATTCATTTGTGCAAAGTGTCAGCCTAAAGAATGAAACGAAATCTTTACCCATTAAATATCTGATGGAGGGCTAGTATTCAGAATATGTAAATAACTAAAAATCTGAACAACAAGAAAATAATGAACCCAATTTTAAAATGTGATATAGAACTTAACATAATTCTCAAAAAATGAAACTTATATGGAGAAGAAACACTTAAGGAAATGTTAAATATCCTTAGTCACTAAGGAAATACAAATTAAAGCTACTCTAAGATTTCATTTTACCCAAATTAGAATGGCCAAAACCAATAAATGAAATGACAGGATATGTTGGAGACAATATAACATAAAGGGGATATTTATTAATTGATGGAGGGGATGATAACTGGTATAGCCACTGTGAAAATCACTGTGCAGGGTCTTCAAAAAGCTGAAAAGTCATCTATCTCAAAATCCACTTCTACCACTCCTGGACATATTCCCAAAGGACTCTACATCCTTCTAACAAAATATTTGTTCATTCATAATCCTTGCTTCTTGATTCTTTTTTTTTAATTTTTTATTAATTTATTCTTGTTACATCTCAATGGTTATCCCATCCCTTGTATCCTCCCATTCTTCTCTCCCTCCCATTTTCCCCTTATTCCCCTCCCCTATGACTGTTCCTGAGGGGGATTTCCTCCCCCTGTATATGCTCATAGGGTATCAAGTCTCTTCTTGGTAGCCTGCTATCCTTCCTCTGAGTGCCACCAGGTCTCCCCCTCGAGGGGATATGGTCAAATATGAGGCACCAGAGTACGTGAGAAAGTCATATCCCACTCTCCACTCAACTGTGGAGAATGTTCTGTCCATTGGCTAGATCTGGGTAGGGGTTTGAAGTTTACTGCCTGTATTGTCTTTGGCTGGTGCCTTAGTTTGAGCAGGACCCCTGGGCCCAAATCTGCCTATCATAATGTTCTACTTGTAGGTTTCTAGGACCCTCTGGATCCTTCTACTTTGCTATTCTCCCATTGTTCTCTCATCTAGAGTCCCAATAGGATGTCCTCTCCTCTGTCCCAGTTTCCCGGTAAGTGAAGGCTTTCGTGGGACATGCCTCTTGGGCTAGTATGCAGATATAAGTGAGTATATACCATTTGAGTCTTTCTGCTTCTGTGTTAACTCACTCAGTATGATCATTTCTAGCTCAATCCATTTGTCCACAAATTTTGGGAATTCCTTGTTTTTAATAGTTGAGTAGTATTCCATAGTGTATATGTACCACAGTTTCTTTATCCATTCTTCTACTGAGGGACACTTAGGCTGTTTCCAAGTTCTGGCTATTATGAATAAGGCTGCTATGAACATGGTTGAGCAAATTTTCTTGTTGTGTGCTGGAGCATCTTCTGGGCATATTCCAAGGAGTGGAATAGCTGGGTCTTGAGGAAGCCCTATTCCCAGTTTTCTGAGATAGCACCAGATAGATTTCCAAAGTGGCTTTACTAGTTTGCATTCCCACAAGCAATGAAGGAGTGTTCCTCTCTCTCCACATCCTCGCCAGCATGTAGTGTCGCTTGAATTTTTGATCTTAGCCATTCTGATGGGTGTAAGATAGAATCTCAGAGTTGTTTTGATTTGCATTTCCCTGATGACTAAGGAGGTTGAACATTTCTTGAAGTGTTTCTCAGCCATTTGATATTCTTCTGTTGAGAATTCTCTGTTTAGTTCTGAGCCCCATTTCTCAATTGGGTTATTTGGTTTGGTGATATTTAATTTCTTGAGTTCTTTATATATTTTGGATATTAGACCTTTGTCAGATGTCGGGTTGGTGAAGATCTTTTCCCAGTCTGTAGGCTGTCGCTTTGTTCTCTTGACAGTGTCCCCTGCTTTACAGAAGCTTCTCAGCCTCATGAGGTCTCATTTACTAATTGTTGATATTAAGGCCTGGGCTGTTGGTGTTCTGTTCAGGAAGTTGTCTCCTGTGCCAATATGTTCCAGACTCTTCCCCACTTTTTCTTCTAAGTGACTTAGTGTCTCTGGTTTTATGTTGAGATCTTTAATCTACTTGGATTTGAGTTTTGTGCAAGGTAACAAATAAGGGTCCAGTTGCATTTTTTTACACACAGACATCCAATTGGACCAGCATCATTTGTTGAAGATGCTATCCTTCTTCCATTGAATGGATTTGGCTTCTTTGTCAAAAATCAAGTGACCATATGTGTGTGCTTGATTCTTTACAGAAATAGGAAACAGACTAGATGGCCATTAACTAATGAATGGATAACAAAAATGTAGTTTACTTATGCAAATTAAATACTATTTATCTAATAGGAAAAATAAAATTATTAATATGCAAGTAAAAGGATAGAACTATAAACAATCATCCTGAATGAGGTAACTCAGAACCTAAAAGGCAAATATTGCATGCTTTATCCTATATGTGGATGCTAGTTTTAAACTTGTAATATGTTTACTGCAATATGAGTAGTCATCAAGATTAGGTAACTAGCAACGGACCAGAAGGGAGGAAAGATTCCTCCAAGGAAATGGAAATAGAATATAGTGTTATATATAAAGAGATGAAGTGGAAACTGGACTAGGAGGATTATATGGATGAGGAATGTGAGAACAGGGTAAAGGAGGGAATATGAAAAGGAACAACTAACAGTAAAGTCCTTTTGAAGAGCCAAATAGAAGCCTACTGCTATAAAGTTTCCTAAAATATATACATATATATAGAATCAATTTAAATTAAGTCACCATATAATGAGAGAGACAATGCCCTAACTAGACAACATATGCTAGCAAGTAAATCCTCCACTATCAGGAATAGATTATATCTTATTGAGGCTAAGGAGGTCCTATAGACCACTCACCCTCAAACATTACAGGCCATTGCCAACACTATTGATCTCCACAACCTGATGGTGAGCACCTATTGCTGAAGATAGCACTTACTTAGGTCATCAAATACAGAAAATTTGAACTGGTACCCAACTATAAGTTTCACCTACACTTAATAGCACCAAGGTACTGGAAATACTTTGCATGATATAAGAGGAGAAAAGTAATCATCAATAAACCCTGCTATCTACAATAATGACCTCCTGTATCATACACTGATGCAATATGTATGGGAGTAACCAACAACTTTCTAATTAGAGTTAAGGCACATTCCATGAGATAGAACCCATACCTTCAACACTGCTAAAGTATGCAAAAACCTGAGACTAGCTGGTCATAGGTTTAGGCAAAAACTGGCTACTATTATTGTACTAAAGGAGCATAGAAGTAAAATTTCTCCTAATGGCACAATGGTGTACCCACAGACTAGTGAACTGATCAGCTTTTATCAAAGAAGTTTCTTCCTTCAGTATATGGTAATTAACATAGAGATCCACACAGAGAGTGGAGACTTTGGAGCACTCAATCATAAATGGGATATCCTCACCAAATTCCTCTCCTCAAGGATTATGAACATACATGGAAGAGGAGGCAGAAAGATTTTTAAATCAGAGTTGATGGATGACTCCAAGGAAGCAGTGTCTTCCAGACACAACAGACCTGATATACATATAAACTCACAGAGGCTGTGGCATCATGTACAGGGCCTGTACAAATCAAAATCCAGCACTAAGAAAGAGAGGTGGACATGAAGTTCTCTCCTATCCAAGAAGCTGTCTGGAATTAAAACCTTCAGGGAAAATCAGGTTTCTTCAATGGAGTGTCCTGGGTATATCAACCAGAACCCCATGACCAGAAATACAAAACAATACAAAACAAATGCCATGTTTTTTGTTTGTTTGTTTTGTTGGTTGGTTCGTTGGTTGTTGGTTGCTTGTGTTTTTCTTGAGGGTGGTTAGTTTGTTTTGTTTTGTTTTAGTGTTTTTGTGCATGGTTCTTATTTGTTTTCTTGTTTGTTTATATTTTCATTTTGGGCTTTGTTCTGTTTTGTTGAGAGACATACAAAGAATATGAAGTTTGGCTGGATAAAGAGGTAGAAGGATCTAGAAAGATTTGGAGAAGAAAAAGAATACGATCACAATATATAATAGAAAAAAGAAACTTAACCAGGCATGGTGGCACACACCTTTAATCCCAGCACTCAGGAGGCAGAGGCAGGCAGATGCCTGTGAGTTTGAGGCCAGCCTAGTCTACAAAGTGAGTCCAGGACAGCCAAGGTTACACAGAGAGACCCCGTCTCGAAAAATCAAACAATAAAAAAAAGAGGAAAAAGAAATTTAAATGTTAAAAGATACTTATTCTTGAAATCAGACTATCAGACATAAGAATACAAAGTTCCTTCCTAAAACTGGCATGCTGCACTAAGCTTGCACTAAAACTCTTTACAAGAAATGCATACAAACTTCACTTCTGTGAATATAAGGGTGTTGTGAAAATTCCCCAGGTTCACTCAATGTTTTTATTATAAGTATCTGAACTAGCCATTTCAAGGTGTTTCAGATTTTTAAAAAATTCTTTACTTACTTTGAGTGCCTGGCTTACTTTTACATGAGAAGTACAGCTATTACAATAACCAAAGTCTGCAAGAAAATACCTTCATGCCTGCAGGGCAGGCCCAGAAATACCCTCTGCATGGTATTCTGGAATCACAAACCCCATGCCTTTCTTTTCTTTTCTCTAAATCTTCTATCTTCATTTTTTTTTCTTGACACTAGAGTATGTCCTACCCTTCATTGTGAGGTGTCATATCTTTCTTAGTTATTTTTAACTCAAATTAGCTCTTATAGTGGGTGTCATTAATATAGCAAATGTGATCCATCTGACTTATCGTCAACAGACCTCTGTTCAAGTTATTACACAGTTAACACCATAGTATGCCTCAAGGACCTGCCTATATATGTAACTAAGATTATTCTTTTAGAGGCTTATTTTAAGGAAAGGAGAAAAGTGGCTTTTTGACTGGACCATGGTTACTTTGAAAGGGCACATTGCTAGCATCTGACAGCCCCACTAACCTGCCTCTAGGTTGCTTAGCAACCTCTGATGTCATCACCTGTGGCCTCCAGGTGTGTGCTACACACACTTCAGCTGCACACCAGATACATAAAAGGACCAACCCACCTTTTCTCTGTCTCTGTCTCTGTCTGTCTCTGTCTCTGTCTCTCTCTCTGTCTCTGTCTCTCTCTCTGTTCCTGTGGGGCACTCCTTCTCCCTTTCTTTCTCTCCACCTCCTTCTACAATAAATCTCTCAATATCAGATCTGCTACATCTCTCTATACTTATTTTTAATGATAACACACATACTAAATATTACTTTGTCAAAAGATTTTTGAAAAGGCTGGATTTTTGCTGTCTCTCATACTCCAAATAAACATGAATATATTGAAAGACCTGCATCCAGCTACCTGTTAATATAAAATTCCCATGGCAAATAGAGTATGAGTATATTTAAGGCTTTCTATAGTCAATTTTAGGGATCATCACATAATCTTCACCAACAGGATTTTAGATTGTTTTTTTAGCATAGTTAATTAGCACCTTTTCATTTAAAGAACAAATAGAAGACAGAATATGTTTTCTGGTAAATTTTTCATGTATCATGAGGTATAATGTCATCTGAATCAGTATTTTAAAAAACAGAATTCACAGCATAAGAGATTTTTATGGTGCCCAAAAGTAGCAATCATCTTATATAGATCGTTGTTTCCTTCAGTGGTCTAGCATCAATGCTCTAAATGTTGATTCTTTCAGGATGACTTGGAGAGGCAGGCAGACATGCACATCTAGATAACAAGACACTTGTCCCAGAAGATTCTTAGTGTTAAATGAGCAGCTGAAAGTATATCTGTGAGATGCCGATGACATAGGTAGAAAAGAAGCAATCAGAAGGCTCAAAGGTGGCTCCGGAGGAAGTGGGCAAAGGGACCAGCGTCTGGGAGATACATCTTTGGCTATGACCTGAGACTTTTAGTAGTCTAATGGCAGCTGTGCTGGTGAGTAACACAAAACACTTATATCAGGGCAGAGTGACTCATTGGGATTTGGAAAATCCCCACTTTTTTCCCCAGAACTTTATAAGATTAACAAAAAGCTGTACTTGTCCTTTCTTGTCCCCATCCGAACATAAATCAAGCACTTACAGCAATACGCACAGGCTTAAACAGACATTCAACTACGCTTACCGAGCTGTTTGTTGATGTTAAACATTGACATTTTGACAATGAAATGTACAGCAAGTGCCCTTTTCGAGAAACCACAGCCCAGTCAAACCTAGTGGGGACAGCGGGGAGCATCCACACCAAGCACACTCAAACTGACAATTAAAAGAAAGACCAGTTTCCTGCCCCCACCCCCAAAAGTATCCTTATCAACCAGTGTCTGAAAGAAAATGAGGCAGAAAGAGGAAAAGTCTTAGCAGTCAAACCACAACAATTAAACCTTTGATTTAAATTTTGATCAAAAACCACATATATAATTTCTTAAAACTTTAAAAATTCTTACT
The DNA here is from genome assembly GCA_907169655.1 of Acomys percivali. Lineage (NCBI taxonomy): Eukaryota > Metazoa > Chordata > Mammalia > Rodentia > Muridae > Acomys > Acomys percivali. Next base: position 75,862,921 of record OU015743.1, on the reverse strand, counting down.
TGTGAAAAGTCAGCTCCAAAGCGGCTGAAGAAAAATGTCAGACAAGGCTGGAGAACTCTCATCTAAAACCTTGACACACAGAGAAAATAAAAAAGAGGAAAAAAATCTTTCCACAAACTTTGAGACCACATGACTCCAACTTTAGTCCCTGTAATGACTTCTCCTTTTCTCCTGTTTGTTCATATTCAAAACTTTCATGCTAACGTCCACAGATTCATTTACTATGAGCCGGTGGTTTGAATTTACATCCCTTCAATGTAAGGCTGAGTCACAAATTAGGTAAGATGTTTTGTGAAAACTTAAACTTTTCCTATGACTTTCTTATCACTGCAAAGATTGTAATCTGTCACCTTAGAGAGGCAGCAAGATTGTTTTAATTGCCATTTGATACCCTGATTTTCAGCTAACTCATCAAAGAAAGTTGTGGTTCGGTGAAATAAAAAGCAAACAAAAACTCAAGAGGGGAAATGAAAGAAACAAACTTTGGTGCTAGCAAGACCAATGTCACAGCTGTTCCCTCAGCCGGGCTACCAGGATCCTCCAGGAAAGCATTAGCGGCCATTGACAAGGCCTTCTTCGGTGTAGTAGCTGACCCTTTTTAACCTTGATATTAAGCTGCTGTTAAACAAACAAACAAACAACAACAAACCCCTCCTCCAAAAAACAACCAGTTTATACATATATGATTGACTTTAACTATTTGGGTTCTAAATAAATTAGGCAAGATATTCTTCTTTTTTTTTTAGAAATTAATATTCATGAAAAATGAACACAAAAATTAAGCAAATAAAAACATTCCCTAGCATTATAATGTCCTTGAGTTCAGTATTTCTCAAACTACAGTACTTTTCAATATACCACACTGGGTAAATCCAGAAATCCCTTTCTCTTTTATCCTTAAAAAGGACCACCATTGTTGTTAGACAGTTATGTGAATATGTGGAAGATGAAAACAATCAAGAAATTCCTGTTGTGTAAAAGCTTCAGACTGCCAACAAATGTGACTATGCCAATACAGAATCTTAGCTGCAGTCCAAATTGATCAGACTGGACAAGCAATTTCTTTGTAGAAAAAAGTTCAAGGTTAAGTGCTCCCTTTGCTCTTGCTTCAAAGCAGAAGTCCTATTTCTCAGTGTCAATGGTGAAGCTAAGAGGTAAATATTTATCTCTGTCTCTAGTAATGCTAACTGATTGTTTCATTTAAATGCTTTTCCAGAACAACCATTAAAGTTGTGTCAAATTCACTTGTCAGGTAGTTCTTAGAAATTTTGACTTAATTCAACAATGATAACAAACAAGCTGGAAGGTATAAAAATCCTGGCACCAGCTTGTGAGATCCCATGCTGTTCAAGATAGCTGTCAATGTCAAGAAACATTTAAAATATGTAGTTTCCAAGAAACTGGCAGTAGGAACGGAACCATTAATGATTTTAGTCATGTGCTGGCATATTCTCATCAAGAAGCAAGATTTCTTGGCCAAAAATACAATGGTATATTTTCCTCTCTATTCAGTCATAATTTCATGATTTTCCTGTTCATGAAGTCTGGGAAAGAATAATAGCAAGGTATTCTAACACTTTGGGACAGGTGCTCCTGGCCAGCTTTAATGTCAAGCAGTTTGGTGCAAGCTGTGGGCAGCATTCAAGCCTGTAACCAAATGCCGGTGCTCTACTGTTGCAGGAACAAAGGGGACAAGAACCAAAACAATAGGGTCATCTCTCAGAACACCTGGATCAGGATTTTCCATGAAACTATCTTATAGGTGTTTCAAGAAATGATCAGAAAAGGAATAGAATGAAAAACTTTGAAATTCAATTTTTATAGCTTTTTTTTTTTTGAGAATCCAAAGCAGTTAACAGCCTATGAAACATTTCTGAAATGTGGCTTAAAATTTTGAATGCTATCTAGAGAAGCTTCTATTACATTAGAATTGTTCTGTGTATAACTGAATTGTTGTTTTAGAATCAAAGACTGATCTTTCAAGATGAGCCAGCAACTTGGAAATTGACTTTGAATGAAAGTGCATTAAGAAACCAGAACAAGGAAAAAGAAAAATCCAAACAAGTAGTCAAATCAGCAGTGCAGTATTCCAGCAGTGTTAGCAAGATTTGCATGAGCAGCTTTGCATTGGTTTGCATGCACACAGTTGCCCTTCCAGCCACATGCCTGGAAAGGAGAATTCCAGCATGAACAGGGAAACAAACGTGGAATGCAATGGTTAAAAGGAGTCTTTACCTGGGCTGCAGAGACAGCACTGGCTACTCTTGCAGGGGACCCAGGTTGGGCTCCCAGAAAGCACACAGTGGTTCACAATCACACTTAACTACACTTCCAGCAGGATCTAACATCCTCTTCTTGCCTCCCCAAGCACCAGGACACACATGATGCACAGGCATACATGTGATATAATATTCACACACATCACATAAATAAATTGTTTATGGATTAATACAAACTTTTATTTTTCAATGGAGGCTTTATCATCTTTTTTCTTGGTTCAAGAGAATTCTAAAATGACCAATTTAATAGAAACATCTTCAATTGGTCCAATTTTTAAGAGAAGTGTAGAAGCTAAACAAATTAAACTTGAAAGAGTGTATCTCGTGTGATATAAAGAAGAATATTTTACCATTTGAATAAACCTGATAAAATCGTCACTAGCCCATTTAGCTAATGAACTGAGGCCTATTTCATGTGTTTCTGAAATTGTTAAGATGCTGTATTGTCACACTCTGCAGGCCAAGCCAATTGCCCCTTGAAGGGAAGAGCTGCCAAAAGTGATTCTTGTGTTTGGCCTCATGATGTACTTGTGCAATAAATGATCACATGAATGAGAAGTGTCAGAATGCAGTACAGCTTCTGAGACTGAATCAGAATCTAAGATTCTGCTTCCCAAAAGTTCCATGATCCTGCATGCACAGCAAGATTTAAATGACAGGAAGGAGCAGGGGCCACCTAGCTCCCAGTTACAAATTTTACCCATGCCCAGGATGTTGATTCTGTTAGCTGTTTGACTCATAATCTCCTAATGTCTTGTCATGTCTTTTCCAGACCTCCGTCTCCCCCCACATTTCCACCTTCCTCCTGGAACTACTGATAATGTGGGCATGTAACTCACTTAGAGAATATTATTCATTTGCAAACTATTTGGTAAATTATACATCATTTTTTTTCCTTTTACAAACTAGAGATCAAACTCAGAACCCTACAAATGCCAGGCAGGCACTCTACCACTGAACTACATGCCCACCCACAACCTACATCCGCCATACAGATATTTTCAGAGTAAAGAATAAGATCAAATGGATTTAAAATATACCAAAATACAGTTAGGCAGAAGGAAGAGCACTGAAGAATCAACATTCAATAGCAAATCACTCAATAGTCAATAGCAAACTCAATAAAGATATAAAACATAATTTATAAAAATTCATAAATATTAATACAGTAGAAAAGCACTCTATCCAAACTATTTGTTTGTATCCACCATATAAAACAGTCAACATGGGGCATAAGAGAAAGCTCTGTTGGTAATGTGCTTAGGTTCTGGCCACAGAAGCTACTGAGAATGTTGGGTATGTTGATCTGCACTTGTAATTTCAGCAACTGAGTGGGCAGAAACAGGTAGAGCCTTGGGCCTTCCTCGATAGCCAGCATTCCTAATCTGTTTAACAAGTTCCAAGCAATGAAAAGTCCATAACTGAAAAAAAGCATTATGAGTGGCACCTGATGGACACCTATGGTTGTCCTCAGACCTCCACATGCACCTGCACACATATGTGTACACACACACACCCACACACACACACACAAACACACACTAAACAAACTTTATTTTTTCTTCTTTTTTTATTAATTTATTCATATTATATCTCAGTTGTTAGCCCATCCCTTGTATCCTCCCATTCCTCCCTCCCTCCCATTTTCCCCTTATTCCCCTCCCCTATGACTGTTCCTGAGGGGCACCTCCTCCCCCTGTATATGCTCATAGGGTATCAAGTGTCTCCTTGGTGACCTATTATCCTTCCTCTGAGTGCCACCAGGCGTCTCCATCCAAGGGACATGGTCAAATATGGGGCACCAGAACTAAACAAACTTTAGAATGAAGATTTCTAGGTGAGTTCATAATATCTCAATAAAAATACTTTTAAGATGTTTTTTCTTTTTCATTGAATATTCTTTCTTTAGAAAGCTGACCAAATTTAATTTTAAAAAGTTGTCAAACTGGCTCTGACCCTTTCAGTTGAAACAGATTAGATACCTAAAATCTTAAGCAACCCATTAAATGAGGGTGTGTCCGGGAGTAATTTATTTCAGGGAGATGGGGAGCCAGAATCTCAGGCCATGCAGCACAAGCCAGCCTTGGACGCTAATCCTGCATCTGCCTTTCCCTTCAGAGTGCTGGGATTACAGCTATGTGCAACCATACCTAGCAAAAGGCATTTCAGTAACTATTTTTTTCTATATAATTATTCTACAGTCATGAGCTCAAATTATTACCTCATGTTTGTGCAGCTTATCAAAATAGTTTTCAGATGGAATTAATTTCTAATAACAACTGACTATTGCATTTTTCTGAGGTTTGTCCTTTCAATGTGGGTAAGTTTCTGGTTAAAATTTATCCAAAACGAATTTTCATCTCAAAATAGAAACAGTCTTGCCTTTCCCGTGGCCTGGCTTGCCACTGCTTCCTCCATCCAACTTATGGATGTATAAACTGACAACGTGACTGATCCATGGTGTGGTTTACTGTAGGCATGAGAACAGGCAGAGGCATCTTAAAGAGTCCAGGGGGGAGAAAGAAAGCACTGGACTGACCGTGGTCAGCAGACTAGTCAAAGCCCGGCCTATCTGCTAGAGGGGAGAGTAGCGGGGGAGAGAGAATAGAGAGAGCACAGTGAGAGAAGCAGGAGCAGGCGCCTGGAGAATAGGCAGGGTATAAGAAGGATGCTGCGGTGCTGGGAGGAAGGAGGCTGTGAGCTGGAGGGGGCCTTAGTGAGGGAAGCGGGTGAGAAGGCCTAGGGTACTAGATGCACTTTGAAATACTAATTGGAAAGCTATATGTCCCTTTCACTAGAAGTAAAGGAAATGACTCCTTCTGGCCAACCAGAGCCCACTTTACAAGATCCTGAGGAATGCTGCCTTTTATCTGACTGCCAGGAGTCTTCCTATAGCCCAGCTCACCTAGACTTAATTTTGGACTCGGTGGTCCTGCCCTTTTTTGGTAGGGTATACTTTGTACCTGACAACGGAGCCGCTAGGACTCCAGTGACATGGGCTCTGCCTGGGGACCCCTAAGGCAGGTTCTCATCATTTCGTCAGTGTGTTGTTCCTGGGAGAGGACCATTTAACTTGCCTGCAAAGTGCAGAAAACTATTATTTACATGTTGACTTGCCATTGTATTGGTTTGTAAAGTTGTAGGTAGATAAGGGTTTAAACAGATTCGGGCTAGGAGTGCGCCTCAGCTTCAGAGCTGGGCACCAGATTAGATTGCTTCATGAGTGAGGCAGGTAGGGAAGAGACACAGCAAGAAGGCTTCTCTTAGTATTTTTAAGTTGTACAACAATATAAAATTTGAATGAGCCAACCAAAACAAACAAAATGTTTGAGCAAAACCCAAAAGAATGTAATTTAATACTAAAATCCTCCTAGCTTTGCTCTTTAATAGGTCTGCTCACGTTAAAACTTATAGGCTTCTCTTTCCTCTTCGATTGTAAATTGGTTAAAGATAAAAATGAAAAAAAAAAAGAAGAAGAAGAGGGGGAGAGGGACAAAGGGGGAGGAAGAAAGCTGGGTTTCTAGTTTCTCAGGGAGCAGCTGAACACTTACTCATTTGCCTACGAAGCTGCCGCCCTACGGAACAAAGGAAAGCTTTAAGGTAGACAGATGGCTTCATTTGCTTAGGTAAAATTCGGCTCTGAAGAGCCCACAGACAAATGAAGCCACATGGTCTAAGGAGAACTGGAGCATTGATCTCTACTCTGCCTAAAGGGGCACAAGGGGCACTTCTGTACCCTGAGCAGGGGCACCTACTCCAGGCACCCACCTCCAGCTCCCTTGCTGTCTAAAGAAGCCTTCTCCTGGAACAGGAGGGACTGGCCGCTGGCCAGCGTACCAGCGAAAGGTCATGTAACTGGAGTATGTAACCTTCTCTCTTGATGAAAACCTGAAAATTCTGCCTTACAAAGACAGTTTACAGTGTGTCCTCCTCTCCTGGGTCTCTTTGCTAACAAGCTTGTCATTGTTTTTCAAGGAGGGGCTTTTGCTGCCCTGGAGGTTTTTAATTACTCAGACTAAGGGCACCTGGTCACAATTTTCGCAGTAAGTGAGAAAAGGCTTTGCAAAGAGCTGACTCCTGGACTGCATTCAGAACTGAAACAAAAGATGAAATATTCACACCTGCAGCCGGTGTGCACCAAACCAAGCGTCATGCCTGTTTGCTGGGGGAGACAAACTTCCCTCCATTCTCTCAGCCCTGCCTTCCTTGCACAGAGGTTTAGCCCGTGCAGGAACTCGACATTTAACAAACTCTCTTCTCAATACCTATGTCTTTGAATGTATTTTTTTATATGTATCATTTGATTGTGGTTGAGTATTTGCAAAGCAGTCATTTCCTTTTCTAGATGCATCTCCGTCTAATGAGAAAACAATATCCAATCTTGTTTCATGGATCTTTATTTACAAACTTAGAATGTGCTAACAGTCAGAACCAAAAACGGGTCAGAAGGTCCCACCCACAGTATGAGTGGGTTATATTTATAGTGAGAGGAAAGGCAATGACACACACTAGTGAGTACAGTCTGCCCTGATATTACGATGCAAGTCTAACTTGAACATGGTGTGTAGGGCCCACGTGTCTGCCTGAGACTTGGTTGGTCATTATGACAGCACTCTTTACACATCAAATAGGTTACATTTCACTCTCTATGAAAAAAATGTAGATCATGCTTAAAAACATGTGCAGAGGCAGGTACAAATTCAATTTAACCTCTTCTAACGTATATATGTATATACATATATGTATATAATACAACTTATATTTAGACTTTGTTCTTCAGAGCAGTTTCAAGCCAAGAGATTTCCCATACATGCTCAGCCACCCTTATTGTTAATATTCCCCACCTGAGTGTGGCATTCATTTTGACTAACATATATTGACTTAACCAGCTATGAGAACTGAATGGGGCACATGTAACCGCAAGGTGTGTAGTTCACATGGGCGTTTCTTTCTTCTTTGTTTCACACATTTGCTGAGGTAGGAAAAGTGTGAAAGAGTGTGACTCCACCATCATCTTACATACAGGCTAGCTTCACTGCCATCTAGGTTCCCCATGTGCTTGTATCCACCCCTTATTTATGGTGCATCATGGGATAAACTTGCACTGTCAGCATAGTTTTGCCTTTTCTAGAAGATTGTATATATGGGGGACATACGGCACCTTTTCAGACTTGCTTCATTGACTTCATAATAGATTTTTCTTTCATTCCTCAGTTCTTAACTCTTTCCAGCTTCTAGATGCAAAATGGCTTTTTTCTCTGTTCCCAGCTGAAGAACATCTTGGTCACTTTCATAAATTAGCAATTATGGCAAAAGCTGCAATAGGAATCCACCATGTGTGGTTGTCTATGTTGACATGTGCTCAACTTGTGAATACCCGAGAATGTAACTGCTGGGCACTATGGTATGGGTGCTCTACTGAGTTCTGAAAGACACTAGTTTCTTCCATAGCATCTGGGCCATGCTGTCCCCTTTCAACCATAGAGGAGAGCCTGCATGACTTCACAACATTTGTGGTCGTCATCTCTGGATACATGATCCCAACATGCCTCCAAGCCAAATGCATCAGCAAACTCCATCAGCTCGACTTTAAAAGTACTAGCTGGGTGTGGTGGTGGCACACGCCTTCAATCCCAGCATTTGGGAGGCAGAGGCAGGCAGATCTCTGTGAGTTCGAGGCCAGCCTGATCTACAAAGCAAATCCAGGAGAGCAAGGACTCTGTTACACAGAGAAACCCTGTCTCAAAAAACAAAACAAAACAACACACACACACACACACACACACACACACACACACACACACACACACAAAACAAAGAAGAAAGTAAGTACTAAATAAACCCAATTCCCTTTTACTAGCTCTGCTGCCAACAGCCTGGAGCCAGCCATTGTGGCTACTTACCTGGTTTGGGCAAAAGCCTCCCATGTGTTCCTAGCTTACCTTACTGTGACTCATCCTGTATATATTCACCAAAAGGCTGTATGTAAGTAAGACACACACTTGCTGGCATCCTTCAGCACAGAACTATAGATTAGAGGGTTAGATCCTTCTGTTTGTCTGTGTCAGCTAATTCTGTGGCCCCTCTTTACTTTTCCTCTGCTCACTCACATTGGGGCTACTTCTAGAGCTAGTCAGCCGGCCTCATCTCTTCAAGGCCAGCCCTCCTCACCTGGAAGACTGTTTGTTCACAGAAGTCCTGGTAACCCACTCCCTCATCGTCAGGCTTTGTTCCTTACAGTGGACCAGTCCCCACATGCACACAGTCTCCTCAGCAGAACACCATCTTCACTACAGTGACAGCTGCATCTGCTAGTTCATGGCCTTGCCTCCCCTGCTGAAAACATGTTGAAAGAAGCACAACCTGAGGGTTTAGTGCCTGCTCTAGGCAAATGGTACGCAGCAGAGGAACCCTTGGTACATCACCATCTGGAGGATGCTCTCATTAGCAGGCGCGTGTTTCTCTAGATGCTGCGAAGCCCAAGAGAGGCCTAAAACAGATAAATCTAGGAAGCACTAAAGTGGCATTAAGAAGACAAGCTTATTGCCAGATTATTTTTTAGCATTTTTAATTGTTGTGTGCTTTTCCGATTTTTTTGTTTTGTTTTGTCTTTGAATTTTGTTGTTGTTGTTGTTTTGTTTTGTTGGTTTTTGAGACATAGTTTCTCTGTGTAACCTTGGATGACCTGGACTTGCTTTGTACATCAGGCTGGCCTCAAACTCACCTCGATCCACCTGCCTCTGCCTCCCTGAGTGCTAGGATTACAGATGTGCACCACTGTGCCCCATTCTGATTTTTATTATTATTATTGTTATTATTATTATTATTATTATTATTATTATTATTATTATTATTATTATATAGCATAGGTTGACTTTGAACTTAAACTCCTTCTGCTTCTGCTTTTTGAGTTCTGGCATTAGAGGCATGTACCTCTATGCTCAGCTTACATAACATTTTTAAGTCAAAAATATATGTTGACCTTAAACTGAAAGTTGAACTGATATTTAACCAGGAAGTCTGAAACAGTGGTGACTATGGAATTTTTGACATGGCCTACTAATAACACAATGCATTCTTTGGAATGCTGTGATAATCGCTCATTGTCTTAATGGTTACAAACTGCTAATGAGGCTATTTGTTTTTAAGATTACTTTTGTTTGTTTGATAAACACTTATCAATGAATAAACATTAGATTAGTTGCCATCAACAATAACTCCCCCACAAAAAAAATGCCTTGGGATTCTAAGAAACTACTATGGATTTTCTGTGTGAATTATGATTTTCTGTGTTATAATGTTGCCATTAGAACACAGGATGACACTCACTATACAGCTCAGTGCCAACCTTGGAACCTTCAGCTCCCCAGAGCAGGCATAGCCCACTATTTAGGTACCCAGGGTAACATCAGAATCCTATTCTTCCTCATCTTGGATCTGTTGGACCCATCTAGTTAGTATTCGTATCTAATAACTAACAAAAGCCTTTCCCCTCACAAATCATGTCAATATTCTTCCCAACATATTTTAAGGTCTTAACAAAACAAAAACAAGCAAGCAAACAAATAAAACACTTTGGGGGTTCCCTTCTCTCAGGTTTCTCTAGCTTGTGGCAAGTTGACATAAAACTGGCCACCATAATAGCCATGAGTTATTGGGTCCACGATCAGCCACAGATACCCAAATCTGCAGGTGTTCAAGGGGATTGTTAAATTGATAATGTATTAATACCTGTATATAGCCTAGACATATCCTCCTATGTATTTTAAATCATTTCTAAATTACTCATAATACACAATGCAATGTAAATGCTGTGCAAATGGTTAAATATTTTTTGCATTTTTAAAAAGATACTTTACATGTAAAGTTGGTAGAGTCTTTCTATGCAGAGCCCGTGGACAGAGAAGGTTGGCCATACTCTACATTCCTTCCCAAAGAACCTGATATTTCAGCCTCTAGTGTTTCACTAATTCTAAGCCTTTATTCTCTAGAGTCTTGCTAGCTCATGCAAGAATCCTCTGTAGCTACTATAGCCATTTTCCCAAAGAGGAATGGCAAAGGCTGTGTGAGACTTTCATGAGGAGACATTTCAAGTGTCCACTCACTTCAACAACAGACCCAAATAACAGTACAGCCAAAGTCCAACTTGGGTTTACCCATGAGTTACCATGGTACTTACAGAAATGTCGGTGAAGGCTACTTATAGTAGTTTGAGTGAGTGTGGTGGTTTGAATAGGAATGGACACATAAACTCGTGTATTTGAATGCTTGGCCATACGGAGTAGCCTTGTTGGAGTTTTTGAGGCCTTACTGGAGGAAGTATGTCACTGTGGAGGCCAGCTTCAAGGTCATATATACTCATGCTATGCCCAGTGTGGCACATAGTCACCTGCTGCATATAAATCAAAATGTAGGACTCTGAGCTCCTTCTCCAGCAACAGGTCTGCCTGCGTGCTGCCTTGTCACTTGTGGACAATAATGGACTAAACCTCTGATACCGTAAGCCAGCCCCAATTAATTTTTTTATAAGAGTTGCCATGGTCATGGCTTCTCTTCAGGGCAAAAGAAACCCTAATGAAGGCAGTGAGTCGAAGGCAGCCACATCTCTGAAAGCTAGCACTCTGGGCTTCTCTGATTGACCTTTTGGTAGCAGGACAGACTGGATAGTTTCTTCCAGGCAGTTTGACTGTTCTGAGTTTCCTTTAACATCTGTATTGGTTATATAACCTTGGGGAGGGAACCATCTTATAATCTTATCAGGTTCAAGGATTTCCAGAGTCTTTTGAGTTGTTTGCTTCCTGGGACTTAATGAGCTTTTCTCCAGCATTCAATGTTTCAACATGAAGAAAGTAATTACACAACACTCCAGCTTTTACATTCTTTCTGTCTCTGTCTCTGTCTCTGTCTCTGTCTCTGTCTCCGTCTCTGTCTCTGTCTCTAGAAACATTTTCTAAACCTTGACGGGGGTTAAGGATGTCCATTTAAGGCTAATCTTGGGCCACAGCAAGAGTCAGCTATTCTTAGGAGCTGCATTGGTGGAGATTATTCTCTGGGGCATACCATCATGTGCAAAAAGTTTCCCTCCATGACAAATTGTCGCTAAGAATGTTAGTGACCTTAGGCTTAGACACAAATGTTCAGAAGGCAAGTGGACAGGCACAACACATCCATTTAGCATCTATATCTATATCTATATCTATATCTATATCTATATCTACCTACACTTATATCTATATGTATATCTATATCTATATCCCACTATGAACTATAATCTCCCCAGCCATGGGTTTTTGCTTTGGTTTGCAATATCAGAAATGACTCCTCTCATATACAGCAAGCCTTAAATCTAATCAGAAAGCTATTGAGTGTACTCAAAATACTCTTGTGATCATTGCACCTGCAGTGTAGCATCCAGGGTCCACCCCTGAGTAGGATCTCGGCAACAACAGTTTTCACTGTGTCATCTAACATTAATTACATGAGATATCCAGCAGGGATGGGGCTTCCAGAATCCAGCTTATTCCCCTATGTTTTATAAATAACACATACATTGTCTTCTGCAATAAGGTCTCATCATTAAATTCTGGCATGCAACCAACAATAATGGAATGGTGAATTGAAATGTGCAGAAGTCTGCCCCTTAAGAAAAAAAAAAATCTAGCAAGCATCAAACATGTTAGACTGCTTTCATATGCTATATTTCCTTTTTTCTCATTTTTCTATTATTTCTTTCTCACTTTTCTCTCGCAAAGAACATTTCTTGGATAAGTTTGTAGAATCTCTGTATTTTAGCCTCCTGAAAATTAGAAAAGACAAGCATCTTTCAACTGTATTTCTTTATTTCACTCTTATCAGTCAAATTTCATCCAAAACTGTCCCTCCTTGTCTTTCTATGTTCCTGTCATTGCCTGTTCTACCTACATTTCTATTCTTGCCTTTTTTCTTTAACCCAATACTAACCATTAGTCTTTTGTTGTTGTTGTTGTTCACTTTACATCCCGATTGTAGCCCCCTCCCTTGTCGCCTCCTAGTCCTACCCTCCCTCCCTCATACCCTCCTCCACTCTCCCTAATTCCTGAGAAAGGGGAGCCCTCCTCCCCTAACTTCTGCCCTCAGCTTATCAAGTCTCATGTGGACAGCCTATATCCTCTTCTGTGGCCTGGCAAGGCCACCCTGCCAGGGGGAAGTGATCAACCTGTGGGGGCCAGAGTCCATGTCAGAAGTAGTCCCTATTCCTCGTATTATACTCACAAAAAGTCTTGCTGCCTATCTACCACATCTGAGCAGAGGATCTAGGTCCACACCATGCATGGGGGTCCTTGATTGGTGCATCAGGGAAACGCAAATCAAAACTACTCTGAGACTCCATCTTACACCTATCCAAATGGTTAAAATAAAAACTTAAGTGACAGCACATGCTGGCAAGGATGTAGAGAAAGGGAAACACTTCTCCATTGCTAATAGGAGTGCAAGCTTGTACAAACATTTTGGAAATCAATCTGTTACTTTCTCAGAAAATTGGGAACAGTTCTACCTTAAAACTCAGACATACCATTCCTGGACATATACTCGAAAGATGCTCTACCATTAATCTTAATATGAGATTCCAGTAGCAGGGGAGTCTTGCTATCCTACTGTGCCCACTATCTAACAAGCAGTTTAGCTGAGGAAAACAAAAATCACAACTAGACAACAGTGTAGTCCCTCTTGAATGGTACAATAATAAGTACTCTGAAGTAGTGTTATTTAACATAAATTTAAAATTAAGAGATAAGTAAACTCAAAACCATAAATTCACATTAACAATAAATAAATAAATCCAATCAACCAAATTTAACTTGCATCACAGATGTACAAGCCCCAACACAGAAACAAAAATAGCATTAAACAGAAAGACAACATAACTTTTCTAAAATTTGCTAAGCTCACAAAAATCACCTCCAGAAAGAGTGAATTAGATGAAATCCCCCCAAAAAAGATTATGTATATATTCAAAGAAATCAAAGAAGGAAATAAACTCATAAATGAATTTTTAAAACTCTCACAAATAGTTGGATGATAAGGATAGCACCATAAGATATGGAGAAAGAATTAGACACACTAAAGCTGGACAGAAACAACTCTGGCCTGTTACAAATGAAGAACACAACAAGCCAAATAAAAATCTCCACAGAAAGGCTTCAAGTAGGATGGATCAAAGAGGAAACAGACTATCTAAACATGAAACAAAGTGGGAGAAATCATACAGTCTAAGGCAAAGCTAACTTTAAGAAGTTATGAGTAGAAGCTGCAAAATATCCAGGAAAATATAAAAGGACCAACTTTAAGCAGGAGCATAGACAGAGGAGAAAATAGTTTGAATAGACTATTCCAAAATTAGGAAAAGGAATGCCAGTCTAGATAAGGAGCCATTCAGGATATGACCATGAAAGGAACTCCTCTCACAGTAGAACTCAACCACTAAATATAGAAGGAAGAAAGCATACTGCATAAAGGCAAGCCCATCAGAATGGCAGCAACTGTCTCAACAGAGGCTTTAAAAGCCAGGAGTGCCTGGAATGATGCATTTAAGCCCAGGGTGCTACACCAGCAAAGTTGTCTGTCACAATTGAACAACAACAACAACAACAACAACAACAACAACCCCACATTATAATAAAGCCTAAGCAATTTCTGACCACTAAGTCAAGTCCTCAGAAGATACATAAATGAGTCCCTCAGACTCACAGACAGATCTGTGAGGTGACAGGAACTAATAAATGTGCTTGAATAATTGTTAACGAAGAGAGAAATAGGAAACATAAGATACCACAAAATTAATAAAGTGACAGGCTAGACTGCATTTGTATACATCTTTTAATTATAACCTTGAATATTAATGGTCTCAAACGCCTCCAAAAGACATATCATTTTATAACTCTTAGAACTAATACTTTCAGCAAAGTGTCAAGATACAAAAATCAACTCACAAAATTCTGTGTCTTTCTTATATGCCAATCAAATCAGGAAATAAGCCAACAACCAACAAATGGAATCTCATGAAATTAAAATGTTCTGTAGAGCAAAAGAAACAATTTGCAGAGTGAAAGAAAGCTTACAAAATGACGGAAATATTTGCCAACTCTCTATAGAATTAATGTCTAGAATACAAAGAACAAAAGCAATCAACTAAACAAGCAAACAAAATAACTAAACACTAGAAACAACCCAATTGTAAAATTAGCTATGGAAATATACAAAGTTCTCAAGAGGAAAACAAATGTCTATTAAATACGTTTTAGCCTGTTCAACATCCTTAGCTATCAGATAAAAGCAAATTAAAACTGCTTTGCAAAACATCAACAAAGTCAACGTTAAAAAAACAAAAAACAAAACAAAACAAAACATCAACAAAGTAAACTGCTTTGAGATCCCATCATACCTCAGTCAAAATGACTGACATGCAGAAGAGAAATGACAACGGACTGACAAGAATGTGGGGAATGAGGAACACCTCATTTGCTTTTTGTGAATCACTATGGAAATCAATGTAGAGATTCAAAAATAAAAAATAAATAAAACTAAAAATAGAACTACCATATGGCCCTGCTGTTCTGCTCCAGGTCACACACCCCGAGGACTGTGCCCTACTACAGAGACACTTGCTCATGCATCTTTGTTACCGCTCTCTTCACAATAGCCAGGAGACAGAATCAGCCTAGATGGCCATCAACTGTTGGATAACCGATGACAAGAACATGGTGTGCTTACACAATGGAAATGTACTCATCTGTAAAGAAAAATAAAAATTTCAGGTAAATACATGAAACGGAGAAGAAATTTCACAGAGTAAGGCACCACGTACTCTGAAAGGTATTCACGCATGCTCTCCTTCACATGCAGAACACAGCTTCTAATATTTTCAGTAGGAAATAAGTTTTCCATAGGCTATATTCCAATCAAAGTTTCCCCTCCCTCAGCCCCTCCCAGATTCTCCCCACCTCCCCACCCAGCCAACTCTACCCTTTCTTTCTCTCTCTTTAGAAGACAAACAGGCAAGTAAAACAAACAAACCAGAATAAAACAAAAGAAAAAAGAAAAGATAGAAGCACAAGAGACACATAAACAGACACAAAAATCTTATCAAAGCACAAAACCAGATGCCATATCAAAAGGCCAATAAAGGTAAAAAAAAAAAAAAAAAAAGATGCCCAAACAAAGCTTTATGAGAAAGAAAGTCTCCATAAATACTATTGAGTTCATTTTGTCTTGGCCATCTACTTCTGGGCATGGGGCCTGTCCTCGAGTGTATTTTGTATACCAAGTGAACTAGCTCCATTGGAGAAAACTAATTTTTCTTTTGCATGTAACTATCAACTGGAGATAGCTTCTGGGTTAGGGATGGGGCTTATGTCTACTTCATCTCTCAGAGCTGGAACTCCATCTGGCTTGGACCTCCGCAGGCCTTGTGCATGCTGCCACGGCCTCCGTGAGTTCATATGTGCACTGGTCCTGCTATGTTTAGAAGGTCTCATTTTCTTGGTGTCCTCCATTCCCTCTGGCTCCTTCAATCTTTCGATTTTTCTCTTTCACAGAGTTCCCTGATCCCCGAGGGGAGGAGTTTGATGGAGACATTCCATTTAAGCTTGAGTGTTCCAGGGTCTCTGTTTGCCTCGGTCTTCTCTGTCTCTTTCTTCACATTATCCACTTGTAAGTCTCTGTATTTGTTAAGGCACTGAGCTATGACTATAGTAGAATGTCATTAGGATTCATTATATTGCTTTGTTCCTTTATCAGAACAATAGTATTTGGTTTTCCTGTGACTCTCAGGTTCTTGTCTACCTGATCAGTCTTGGGCGTGGGTTCGATCCCATAGAGTGATCCTTAAAACAAATCAGTCAGTGGTTGATTACTCCCACAACCTTTGCGCCACTGTTGTACTATGTTAGCATGCAAGAAGGGCACCGGTGTACATCAAAGAATGTGTAGCTGGGTTGGTATTTACCTTTCTCCTCTGAAGTATGTCTGTTTTTCCTGGAGATACAAGATCTGATGCCCAGCCAAAGTCTCCTAGAACCTCCAAATACCTCCTTTAGAGCCCCAAAAGCATAGAGAAAGGACCCTGTCTGCACCTCCTAGCTTCCTCACTCCCACAGGTACCTCACCGGGTGCTACTCCGAGAACATTGTACATTCCTGTGAGAGGATTCTACATCTCCCTGATTCCCATGATAATATTTCTAGGATTTTCCCTGTGTTAGCCTATAGGGTTAAGACACACATACTACTGGAATATAAAGTCATGCTCTCTACTTCTGAGGGGGCTACAGTCAAGGAAATTATGTTCTAAATAACACAATCCAGTACACACTAAATACCACCACAGTCACATGAATATTGATGAAAAATGAGATGCGTGTAGACTGTCTGGGGTTTGTCTTGGAGCTAATGGAATCTGGGAGCTCAGAGGTCCTCCAGCTGTGATCCATCGTGACCCACCAGCACCGGCAACTTCTGGGCACTGTTAGAAATGCAGATGGGTGAGCTCCACCTGCTCTCTGGCCCAGCAGCTACACTTTGACAACGCTTCAACCCTCACATTTGAACCTCAGGATGAATATGAAGATACTGGGGCTAGGAAAAATGTCTTTGAACAAGACTGCAAGTGACACTTTAAGAGGACACTGGGCAAGATATTAGAAGTAAAATGTAATACAAAGAAAAGAAATTGGTAAATCTGGCATGTCCATTTATGTGTGGTAGCCGTGGTGTGTCCTTTCCTTTCTCCTGGTCTCTGGATAGACACTGCTCTTGTGCTCACACCATGCTAGGAAAAAAAAAATGGTTCTGTTAGAATAGTTGCTCAGAACAGTTTCCTGTGTAAGAAATAGTCATCTGAATTAATCATGGTGAGAACATAAAGACCACCCTAAGATGCTGTTATATTTTACAGTGTTTGTTTAGTTACATTTAGCATCCCATCTGTACCAATTAAGTCATAAATTTGTTCAGATACGGGTGGGTAGGGAAGAGTGTGTTCTTTGAAAGTGGTAATAAGCCAACAGGTTTCAAAGCTGCAATGCTTAGTAAACTATATACACATCCAATATGTTATGCACACAGCATGATGTGTCATAATTAAAGAGGAGATAGAGTTGGTAATAGAATGTATGGAAATATGTTCATTGAATTGCACAATGCAAGGGAATTAATCACTAAAGGCTTTTTTTTTTTCAGAGAAACATTCACACTGTGTGAGCTACTATTAGGAAATAATTGGAGCCCGGCAGTGGTGGACATGCCTTTAAATCCCAGCACTTGGGAGGCAAAGTAAGCCAATCTCTGAGTTCCAGTCCAACCTGGTCAACAGAGAGAGTTCCAGGATGGCCAGTGCTACATAAATATAGAAAGTCTGTTTTGAAAAACCAAAAAAGAAGAAGTAAAAAGAGGGGGGAGGAAAGGAGGAGGAGGAAGAAAATAATTGGAGGTCAGAAGGTGATTACAAGCTCTCTCAAATAGACATATAGGATGATATCATGGACTATAATTTATGCTTTTTAATTAATTAATTAATTAACTTTACATCCCCATTTGAGCCCCTTTCCTCCTCTCCTCCTATTTCCCCCTCATCTCCCTATTCCTCAGAAAAGGGGAGCCCTCACCTATCCCAACTCATCAATTGGCATCAGGACTGAGCAGATCCTCTTTCCTTGTGGCCTGGCGGGGCAGCGCTGGAAAGGTGGTGGAGAGGGTGTGATAAAAAAAGCAGGTAATGAAGTCCGTGTCAGAGACAGCCCACATTCCACTTACTAGGGGACCCACATGAAACCTGAGCTGCCCATCTGCTACATCTGTGTAGGGGGCCTAGGGCCAGTTTATTCATGGTCCTTGGTTGGTGCTTCAGTCTCCAATGTTTCTAAGGACAGAAACGAGGAAGGACTGTAGAAGGCTGGAGGACGTCACTACTTTTTGTTCTCTTAACA
Organism: Acomys percivali; assembly: GCA_907169655.1. Taxonomy (NCBI): domain Eukaryota; kingdom Metazoa; phylum Chordata; class Mammalia; order Rodentia; family Muridae; genus Acomys; species Acomys percivali. The sequence goes on along the minus strand of OU015743.1, from coordinate 75,844,681 downwards.
TTCTCTTTCATTGCTTACATCACAGAGAAAACTCCTAGACAAAGTCTGTGTCTACTCACCGTGCAAAACTGTTTCATTGCTCAAGGACAGAGACTAAAAGGGGAAGGAAGTCAGGTAGGAATGTAAAGCTGTGGCAAATGTAATTTAAAAAAAAAAAGAGAGACATTTTGTAGCCACAGACCCAGAAGCCAGTATGGAACTATAAACTGGGTGTTAGATTCAGTAATGAGACTTTGGCAGAATGGTCCAGAAGCATCCCAGGAGGAGTTAGCCAGGGTCCAGGGAAGAGAGAGGGGGAGAACAGGCAGTGTTAGTCTGATAACTGCAACTTGATGACTTCTTCACCAAATGCATTGCTCTCAAAATAAATGCATCACAGTACACCACAACACAATCATAACTTAAGCTATAAACATTAGTACGGTGATGTTATGTTAAATTTCAATTTGCTGTAATTTTTTAAAGTAGTTCTTTACTATCTGTAACCTGCCAATAAGAACGAGTTCAGGGCTCAGGTTTACTGGGGCAAGACGAAGGCCAGCAGTAGAGCACTAGCCTAGCATATGTGAGGGCGTGGGTCCAACCCCACCACTGTAAATATACATTCATATACATATAATCATACATACATACATACAAATATAAGGGAATTAAAGGCCAGCATATGTGTATTCTTTTTTCAGTCTAAAATTTTGTCATCATCCTTCTCTAAAACTTTTTTTTTCATCTGTTAGAGCCATTTCAGAAATATCAGGACCATACCCAGACATGTTCACCTACTCATTTGTTCATCTGAAAACTTCTAGACTTAAGACTATTTCTTCCCAATTAAAACAACAAGGTTCAAGATAGAGACCAGCTCTATGGTCACTCTAGGTTGCTGTGGTTACCAACACTTGCTCTGTGAACTGAGTAAGCCTTTCAGTTCATTTCACACTGCTATAAAGGATCTTTTCTACAGCCACAGCAGAAGGCCTCACCTAGCATCCATCAGGCAACTGTGACTATCCTGAGCAACGCCACTAAGAAAAGCACAGCTGTAAACCACATGGGCTAAATAAACGGAGTGAGAATAGAAAAACATGTACATTAGCAGGTGTCTGCAACACGTCCAGCTAGTCTTCAAAAGAAAAGAGAAAGATATTTCTTTATATGAAAATACAAAGTTGATATTTTAAAACCTCAATTACACAATTTTGCTTAATTAGCTCTCTTAAAATGTAATGATAAATGTGTTCCTGTCAAGTCTCTACAGAATTCAAAACTTTACCCGCAATCTCACCATCCTCACCTATTTATCCTCTGCGCTCCAAGCTGCAAACATGCTCTGCATCTCTTGAATGAGAATGGTTTTCATTACAAATTCTATATTGACATTTGTTCAGAAAATATACTTTGCATAGCATTTTAGGAAGATACACCTGTAGCAGGATTATTTTGAACCATAGTGTGCATCTGTGTTCACATGTGCGTGTATGTGTGGCATGTTTCTTTGTGCTTAGGTGTTATCACCATTATGTTGGCTGATTAATGTCAGTGGGAAGTTGACTTGTACAATTTTTTTTCATTGAGAATTAGCATTTGCAGTGAGTGTCCTGTGGCAGTGTAGATAAAAGACAGCCACTAGCTGTAGTTTGATGATGTGTCACGACACTGGTGAGAGCACCTGGAAAGGGAGAGGCTTGTCTGGATACAGGTTTAATCCACCATCTGGGGTCAGAAACTGAAGCAGAGGCCATGAAGGAAGCAGTTTCTTGGCTTACTTCCCCAGCTTGCTCAGCTACCTTTCTTTTTCTTTTTTTTTTTTTATTAGAATTAATATATTTAACATGGTTACAGGTTAAAAATACAACATACAAAACCAGTATCATTTCTATATTCTAAGAGCAAATGACATGGAACAGAAAAAAATAAATCTCCATTTACAGTAGCAACTATTCCTTTTTCCACATTTTAATTATGTCTCTTTTTTAACATATACTTTTATATTATTACACATTTTTAAAAAACCTACATACAGCAGGAAGAATCAGGAAACAATCAGTAATCATATAAATGTTACATTCATAGTAATTTGACTATCCATATTTGTCAAACTTGAAGTAAAAATCTTTCCTATCTTGTTGAGTCTAAAATTCTGAATGAAATTCAGCATCTATCTTACCTCATCTCAATTAACTTAAAACATCTATCTTGATCTAATAACATCCCAATCGCTAACCAACTAAGCTTAATTGTAAGACTAAACTATGTGGTTTTCAACCCCATCAGAGACTTGAAAAGAACAAAAGTTAATTACCTGAGTGAACTGGAAGTGCAGATTAGCAGCTTCCAAAGTGAAAAAAAAAATGGCAGAGACAATTTACTGCCTGAACAGTCACCCAAATATCTCTATAATGTTGGAGCATCATCTCCAGCCTTCCAGCCCAATATTTCCAAGAACTGGGAGACACGAACTATTGAGGACTTGCCTACCCTGTCTTGGCTGTAGACTCTGCCTGCATCCAAGCTTGCCCATTCTTAGGCAGAATTCTGTCTGTGGCAGCAACGAGGACATTTTTCCCAGTGGCTTGTCTGCCACACTTGAAGCCATCTCCATAAGGAGGTACTTTGATGCTCATCATTTTATACAGCCTAGTCTCATTTGTCCAGTACCGTCCACATCGGTCTGCACCTTCCCATATCAGCAAGCAATAGAGAAAATGCCCCCTCAGACACACCCACAGACCACTCTGATGGAGGCAGTTCTTCAGTTAAGATTCTCTCTTCCCAGACATGACTAGATTTGTGTTAAGTTAACAAAAACTATGACACCGGTGTGAGAAAAAGGGCTAAGCCACGTTTTTAACCTTTCCTGGCACTGCCTGCATGACTTCTGGCCCTTGCAAAGCAGCCAGGCCACCATGAGTGAGGAGCAGATGGAACAGGCAGTAGTAAGATATTATAAACATTTTGAAAATGGTTCTACAAAGCCAAGTGGCCCATGGGGTGACAGTAGGGGGGAGGGGAGAAAGCAACAACCTGACTCTCAGACAGTCCAGCAGGTGGCAAGCCTTATCAAATGACGCTGCTATTAAACAGGGAGCTGGGGAGGCCTTAGAGCACTGTGAGGAGCAGCTGTTCCTCTGCTTGAAACTCTGGCAGCCATTTTCTCCCTAGCACCTATTAGGTTAAAGGAAATCTGGGCCAAGAGCTACAGTGAGTCCAACTTTGCCAAAGGCAGGCTGCTCCATGGAAACACCCAAGACAATATTCATACAAGCCCCATAGGATGAAATCCAACTCCTCCCCCTGATATGGTTCCTGCACAGTAAAATCTTACACGGCCATCTCAAAATGGCTTCCCACCATTGCCTTTCTAAAAGCCACACCCTCTGAAGAGGCCATAATTTTGTATCCACATGGTACCTTGCCCTACCTCCTGACAGTCCTCAGCCTGAGCTGCCCTTCTACCCTCATGTCAAAAACCCTGCAAGGGAGAATCAATCTGGTACTGACCTAGAGATTTCCAACCTGGAGGTTAGTGCTCATGGTGTTAGCAGGTGCCGTTCAGGCTGCCAGGGGAGAAAAGTTATTTACAGTCTTACCCAGCTGTAAATGTGTGAACTACAATAATGACTGTCCTGAGAAGATATGCCTGAAAGATGCAAGAGTCATACAAATATCTCTGTGGTAACCAAGAACTGTCTACTTGAACTTCAGACCTACACAATTGGGAGAAACTGTAAGCCTCAATTGGTTGGGGAGGTCATAGACCTGAGAAGAGAATTACTGCTACCATTTTGATAAATTGAAATGGTATCCAACTGCCTTCTAAATGCTTACCCTTATGCCCATAGATTGCTCTCCCTGCTCATCATAGAATCCTCTCTTCACAGCTGGTGGAGGCTACTACAGAGAACCATAGCTAGTCAAAGTACAGAGACTAAGTGGCTCTATAGTACCCATCCCCAAATATGACCTCTATAATCTATAACACATCCCCTATACTCAAGGCTTAGGAAATATCACAATAAAGGAGGCAAAGACATTGTAAGAACCAAAGGATCAGAAGGGGTGCTGTGAAGTACTGTCTATGGACAGGACAGAGACATTGTGGCCATGAACTCTCAAAGGTCTGGTTGCCTGCACAATACCACACCAGTCAACATTCCAGTATGGATGGGAAAAAGGTGCAAAGGGTCCCACCCTCACTTGAAGAGTTGCAAGTAGTTGATGGCTGCTGAAGCAGGAAGACCATTTTTCTATAGAGAAAAGCCTAAGTGGTCAACTCTACACCCATGTTCATATGGACAATACTTTCTCTCTCTGTCTTTGTCTCTGTCTCTGTGTGTGTGTGTGTGTGTGTGTGTATCTCACACACACACACATATATATATACATACATATATACATATTTCTTTTCTCTTCTCTCCCAGATCCACTGTCCTCCATTTGCCTTCAGAAATGAGCCAGATATCAACCAAACAAAGCATACCAAGTTTCAATAAGACCAGACACAAACCCTCATATCAAGGCTGGGTGAGGAGACTCAGTAGGAGAAAAAGGGTCGCAAATGCAGACAAAAGAGCTAGAGACATTGCCACTGTTAGAAGTTCCACAAAAACTCCAAGCTAAACAATCACATGTTTTCAGAGGACCTAGAACAGATGCATGTATGCTCTGTGAGTGTCACTCCCATCTCTATGAGCCCCTATGAGCCCTGCTTAATTGACTCTGGGGGCCTTGTTCTCCTGGTGTCCCTGACCCCTCTGGCTCCTACAATCCTTCATTCCTCTCTTCCCTAGGGTTCCCCAACTTTGAATTAATGTTTGGCTGTGGGTTTATGCATCTGCTCCCACCAGCTGCCATAAGAAGCCTCACTGATGATGATTAGGGTAGGCACTGATCTATGAACTTTTTTTTTTTTTTTTGGCCAGTCATGTTTGGTTCTACCCCAGGCCTCTGGATCATGCAGTTTCAGGTTCCTGGATATCCAGGCAATGTTGGGCATGAACTCCCTCTAACTTGCCCCTGAAGTTAGACCAGTCATTGGTTGGCCACTCCCATAAACTCTGAGCCACCATTGCCCTAGCACATCTTGCAGGCAGTTCAGGTTGTAGGTCAAATGTTTTTGACTGGTTTGGTATCCCACTCCCTCCTCTGGAATCTTTGCCTGGTTCCAGAAGATGGATGGTCCAGGCTCTGAAGTCTCCCTCACTAGGGTCCAGGAAGTTTTCACTGTACTAGGTTGTCCCTGAAATGCCCCTTAATTCCATTCATCTCTCCCCATATTTTCTCCCTCCATCTCTTCCATCCTACCTGATTCCTCCTGTTCCTGTCCCCATCTGCCTGTCTCCCCACAAAATCTATTTTATTTCCACTTCCCGGAGAGAACCATGTGGCCCCCCTCCCTCACCTAGAAAGACCTACTTGTTACTTAAAGGCCACACTTCTTAGGCCTCCCTAAATGATGCCACAAACTGGGGAACATGTGTTCAAATTCTAGAGCCTAGGGGGGGAACATTTCCCATTTAAACTACACACATACATACTCACACAATAATAATAACAACAATAATGATGATGATGGTCATGATGATGATGATGAGGAGGATGTCTGAATTGAGGGGTGGGAAACATAGGAGGAGGGAGGGTGAATTGATGAAAATTCATTGTACTTCTGTATAAAATATGACAGAAAACAAAAACAAAACAATTTTCTAAGGTTCATCTGAAAAGCTATCTCCTGAGAAGGGTCCTGGCACCCCAGGAGCTCCTTTTGGGAACCTGAACAACACTCTCCTTCTTTGTATCTCGTTTAGACTCAGACGCCCATATTCTCTGGGTAGCACCTAGCTTTGCTCACTGGTGCACTTTCTCCCAGTGCTTCTACTTCCACGTCTTGAACCCTTGTTGTGTGCATCATCTCATGTTAATCTACCTATCAATCAACCCTCAGCTCATAACTCACCCCAGTTGTACAACTTTGGGTATATCCCTCAATGACTTCATCTGTGCAACAGAGTGATAATGGTCTTGCCCCATTGGGTTGCAGTAGAGATTAAGACGATGCATCTCAAAGTTCACCCCAAGTCACATAGCTGGTGAAGGACAATTGGAAGTCAGACTTATCTTAATATCCCTGCTTGACCATAACATTTAAAAGTTACTTAATTAAAAAAAATAAATAAGGTAGAGCTGGAGGATCAGGGTCACGTTCTTCAGCCTCACAGTGAATAGGAAACCAACCTGGAAAACCCGAGGCCTTGCCTCAAAACTAAATAGAAAAATAAATAAACAAATGTATTATCAAATAAATAAATAAGTAAATAAAAGATACTTAGACAAAAAAATATTTTGAGCGGGTCTATTGAACATGTAACAAGTGCATTGAACTCACTAGCATGCCTGCTGTTAATACAATAGAAGTTGTAACCTTTGTGATCTAAATGTCATCCTCCACAAATAAAGACCAGGCCCACAGAGAATACTTCTAGACATTTTTTCTGGGCAGATAATCAGTATGAGCCACTAGCATGGGCACCCCCATGTAGTAACCAGAGGCAAAAGATATGCTGCCTATGCTCCAAAAGTTTTTGGACCAACAGAAAATCTCCAAGTCACCTGATCTCTAGAGGGGACTACTGTGCTTAACTTGTCTCTCTGTGCTCCCCAAGGCTTGGATACTTGATTGGAAGGCTGTGCATTTTATCATTGTGTTAGAGTATTGTGCTAGAAAACAGTAGTTAGCTTAGTGTGGAAATATAAAAAGTTGTTTTACTTAAAAACAAACAAACAAAACTCATATCACAGAAAACATCTCCCATGGCAAACTTGATGGCCTAAGCATCCCAGGAAGGAAATTTTTTCCGAGTGAATGTGCAATTTGCCAGCCTCCTTTTTGGGATTTGGGTAAAAGCTGCCCAGCCCATGTGTGCCTCAGTCTGAAAAGACCAGCTGCTTCTCCTGTCTACCTTCCCACTTGGTTCCTCCCTGTTTATGGCTCCTTTTTCTGAGGGAATTCTTATATATGCCGTCTGATGCAGTGAAACCGTGTGTGGCGTATGTTAACCAAGAGATAGCAAAAGATCCCAATGTCAGCAAATCAATAGCAAGCATTCATTTGCCTAGGAATAGAGAATGTAGAGCATCAGGTAGCAATGCCCCCAGGAGAGCTGACAGTGATTCACGCCTCTTGGGCTTCTTTGCAGAGCCTCCTCAACAATGGCACATGGACTTTGTTGTTTGGTTGATTGAGAACACGCTAAACTTGAGTGTGGGTTAGAAGGTGGGTGAGGTGTCATTGGATATATATCTACTGCTACATCAACAAAAGTGGACATCAGTAGCCATTCTTTTCCACAACATCAACATCCTTGGCAAGTACTGTTAAAGCTCATCACTTCAAAACTCTGGAAACTAGTCAGAGATTTATACCAGTTCGGTACGGTAGAGATGGCTGGACACAGACCACAGTGACATTGCTCAGCTTTCCCTCCTTAGACTATGCCCTCTTGAAGACCACAGTCTATATCCCAGTGAGGATGTCTGGCTCACTAGGAGCAAAACATGCCTTGGTCCCAATAAATTGTCTTCTACTGCTTTAACAGAACTGATATTTCCCCCAACGGAGTACAGCAAAGGCTTCCTGCGTTCTGCTCAATTCACAGTACAGGGCTGACTGGTTCCAAGAAAGGAATGAGACCAAATGAACGAGTTCTGCCACTCAGGGCAAAAACAACTAGGTATGTCCAGATTAGAAAGCCAGGGAGGGAAATTGAAGGAAGGAACGAGCATGTTAAAAAGTGATTGCACACAAGGATGGCTTTATAAAAAAGCTGTTATTAAACATATTATATTAGAGTGGTTTACTTACTATGTGCCATCAGTAGGCATTTTCTCGGGGCTAGCAAGACATATCAGCAGTTTAGAGCACTGGTTGCCTTTTCAGAGGACCAGGGTTCAATCCCGGAACCCATAAGGTAGATCACAGGCATCTATATGTCCAGTTCCAGAGGATCCGATGCCCTATCTGGCCTCTGATGGCACCAGGCATGCACATGGTACACAGACATACACGGAGGGAAAACACCCATATACATTAAATAAATAAATAATTATAAAGGAAAGTTTGTTTTCTAAAAGAAATAAAATCACTCTCTGAAGACAGAGTGCATGCTAAGGAAAGACTAGACAAGACTATAACCTTCACCTCTGGTTGGTCTTTAAATTCAGAGCAAGCACAAATGTTAAGCCAAGACAACGTTATAAAGGGTTTGCATTAGCATCGAAGCAAAGCCTAGCATGCAAACAGTCAGCATACATCTGGATATATGTGTTACTTTTCTACTGCTAAAATAAAACACCATGACTAAGGCAATGTGCAGAAGAAAACATTTATTTGAGCTTATAGATCCAGAGGGATAAGAGTCCAGCTTGGTGGTCGGAACTGGAAACGGAGAACTCACATGTCTTTCTTTAGCAGTTTCTTTTGTGGTTTTGCAATATTGAAGAACAATATTTTGAGTTTAAAGACTTCTGAAAGGGTTTTAGCTGGGCACAGTGGCCCATGTAACCCGAGCACTCGAGGAAACAGGCAGATTTCTGTGGGTTCAAGGCCAACCTACTCGACAAATCGATTCCAGGACAGCCAAGGCCACACAGAGAAACCCTGTCTCAAAAATACAAAAACTAAAGAGAGAGAAAAAAAAGGAGGGGGTCTTAAAATTTGCACGCAAGCCATTTTGAAAAGAAATGGCAAGACAGATGAGGCAAACAGAAACCCCAAAAGATGCCCAGTCTTATGCCCTAGAACTTGTGTTTATGTTTCAGCAGCAGATGGAATTAAGCTCACTAATCAGATGACCTGGAAATGGGAGATTATCCAGGATTACCAAGGCAAATCCAGTGTAATCACAAGGTGGTGGGGAAGGCAGAAGCCTCAGAGGCACTGGAAGACTGGAAGATACTATGCTGTTGGCTTTGAAGACAAGAAAGAAACACTAACCAAGAAAGGAAGGTCAGTCCTAGGAGATAGAGAAGGCAAGGAAATGGATTCTTCCCAAAGTCACAGCCTTATTAGTACCTTGGGATTAGCCTGCCAAATCTCTCTGGTCTCCAAAACTGAAACGGAACAGATATGTGCAATTTTAAGATACTTGGTTGTTAGTAACTCACTATCACAGTATGAATAGAACACCAGATATCAGCATAAAGCTTAGAATATTTCAATACGTACATCCTCTACCACCTGATTAGATATTGGAAGTTTGGAGAGCATTTAAGGCCGGTTCCTGCACAGAAAACCTTGAAATGCTACAATTTAATGTATAAAAGAGAATTGATGTTTCCAAAGTTATTAATAATTTAAAGGCTTTATGCAATATTACCAGCCATTTTAGTGGTAACACTTTTTACCTTTGTCACATAGAAAAATGAGAAATTACAGAGTAATTGTCATATAGGGAGCCAGTTAAAAGGAATGAAGGAAACAAATGAACAGAAATTGTTAGGTGCATCAGGCAATTAATTAATGAAACTTGATGCTATTTTGCTCCATTTTCTGACATGTCATCAATACACTTCTTAACTTTTTGAATTTGTTTTAATTTTTACACTCTGAATAAATATATTACTTACATCTTAATTTCTATTCACAATTGTGCATGCTCTATGAAAATAGCATAAGCCTCCGAGTCTATGAATCCAGATTGTACCTGGAGACCAAGCTCTTTGTTAAATTGCCACGTGGCCATGTTCCGGCTCACCTTACACCTCCCCGCTAACGATAATAGCCCCAGTTAAACATCAAGGTCCCTACCGCAGGTCATTTAGTCGTCTCAGAAGCTGAGATTGGGTTTGGACTGGAATGTAAACTCCAAGGCCTGAGCGGTTTGTCACAAAGCAATTTCCACTCCCAGAGTGTGGTCCCGAATGAGGCAGGTTCTGAGTTTGGAAGTGAGCTGCTATCTCTATTTTGATGTGCTTCCAGGGGATTCCGCGACTCTGAAGCTTCTGAACCACTGCACATGTTATTCCGACTTTTCTAAGATAGGTCATAATCTATTTATATCTTCTTTTGCTTTCTGGGGATAAAGGGGTGTTCAAAGTAGCGATCTGTGGCACGCGTTGTTAAGTACTGACATTCTGTTTCAAACTGTAACTAGCACTGGGAAGCCCATCTGGAGCCCTTCGGGTCTAGAATTTCTGCAGCGTTTTAAAGTCTGACAAAGAGGCGCCACCATGTGGGAGAAAGGCGGCCCTGCACAAAAATAATTCCTACCGTTACCAGTTGACTTCAGAGTTTTGTTTGTTGTTTGGTCTTTATTTACCATAGTAGTTAATACACAAGAGGAAGTGATTTTGTACAAATAAAGACTTAAATAAGGCAAAGCGAAGAAGATATAAAAATACACAAAACATACAGTGTATTCTTAGAGTCTACTCGCCAATTTCTTGTTTCCTCACCTCTGAATTCCCTCTGGGCCAAGGGACAACAGGCAGACTAGCAGAAATCAGGAGGGGGAGCAGTGGTGTGCTGTGAGGCTGAGCAGAAGTGAAATTTGTGCTCTGGAGACCATGCCCCTACAGAAAGGTTTCTCTCTGCAAATGGCTTCCTTTGTTGGACTGTTGAAAAACAGGGATGCTTGTCCATGTGCAAATAGACCCAACCAGCACGGAATCTGAAAATGATTCTGACCCATCACCTTACGCTAAGGTAACTGGTGTGTTTTCAAACTTTCATTTGCTTATGTTCTTTCTTTTTGTTTCATTTCCTTCTTGTATAAAGAACTCAAATTCCTAAAGCAATCTGTGGTTATGAATTTGTTGTCTTCTTTGTTATTTGACATTTTGGTGCCACTTATACAGAAACATAATTAAATGTTGAACAGCCAAAAGCTCAAAATGGGTTGTTGTTTGTTTGTTTTAAATCTAATTGGTTGAAACAAACCAACCAAAAAGTAGAAATCACCCAGATCACCCTCTCCAGTCACCATTCCAGAAGCAGATATAGACAGAAATGTTACCACTAAACAGTAAAATGATGCTCAGGAGAATGGGAAATTGAAATTTTAAATAAGGGTCACCTGTTAACTAGTTGTCCAAAAATATATCTAAAAAATTAACAGAAGCAGATGACAAGTATAAATATCTAGGTGGAATGTTTACCACGGCTCTGATCTTATTGATATTCTAAATATGCAGGCTCCTTACAATTAAGCTTAGTTGTTTAGGGGTTAAGATGTGTTTAGGTTTAGATAGATGTTTTAAGTTGATAGAGATGAGATATGATAGAGAATGGTTTTCATTCAGAATTTTAGACTCAACAAGATAGGAAAGATGTTTTCAAGTTTGCCAAATACAAATAGCCAAATCACTATGAATGTAACATTTATATAATTCCTGATTGTCTCATGGTTCTTCCTGATGTATATAGTTTATTTTATTTATATGTAATAATATAAATGTATATGTAAAAAAGAAATATAATTTTAAAATGGAAGAAAAGTGGTACAGAACTAAACAGAGAATTAGCAGAGGAACACTGAATGGCCAAGAAACACCTAAAGAAATGGTCATCGCCCTTAGTTATTAGGAAAATACAAATCAAAACAACTCTGAGATTCCATCTTACAACTACCACAATGGCTAAGATTAAAAAAAAAAATTCAAGTGATAGCACATACTTGGGAAGATGTGGAGAAAGGGGAACACTCCTCCACTGCTGGTGGGAGTTAAAATTTATACAACCACTTGGAAATCAATCTGGCACTTTTTCAGAAAATTGGGAATAGTAATACCACAAGACCCAGGTATAGCAAGCACTCTTGGGTATATACTAGAAATATCCTCCATCATACAACAAGGACATTTGCTCAACTATGTTCATAGCAGCTTTATTTGTAATAGCCAGAATCTAGAAACAACCTAAATGTCTCTCAACAGAAGAATGGATAAAGAAACTATGGTACATTTACACAATGGAATACTATTCAGTTATTAAAAACAAGGAAATCTTGAAATTTCCAGGCAAATGGGTGGAACTATAGTGAGGCAACTAAGAAACACGGGCATAGTATATACTCACTTATTAGTGGATATTTGTCCAACATAGATGTCCTCTGAGTGACTCCACCAGCCAGGTGATTGGGCCAGATGCTGGGACTTCCTGCTGGACTCCAGGTGGAGCTCAGAGAGTGTTATGGAATAATGGGGGGATGGAAGGACCAGAGGGTTCTGGAGCCTCACAAGAAGACCGTCAAGGCCAGCAGATCTGGACTCATGGGGGCCTGCATAAACTATTGCACCATCCAAGGTGCATACAGTGAACCTAGACCCCCTGTTCAGATCTAGCCAATGGACTGCTCATTCTCCAGGGTTGTGGTGAGAGTGGGAACTACCTCTGACATGAACTCTGTTGCACCCAACTTAATCACTTCCCCTTGGTGGGGAGGCCTGCCTGGCACAAAGAGGAAGGGGAAGAAGGCTATCTGGATGAGACTTGATAAGCTGTGGTTATATGGTTGGGGAGGAGGTCCCCTTCTGTCAGAGGTCTAGGGGAGGGGAATAGGGCAGGAGAAGATGGGATTGGGGAGATACAAATGAGGTGATAACAATTTAGGTGTAATCTGAATAAATTATAAGAAATTAACAATTAAAACAAAAAACTATGCAGGCTCCCCCTCATTTTCTCTGAACCATGAGCATCCACTGCTCCTAAACTTTACATCTTTGGGTGAATGGAAGTTCTGGGTGTTCAGCCAGGCTTTATTGCTGTTTGAAATGGTCTTCTCTGTAAGTTTAGTACATTTTTGTTAGCATTCTATTTCTTCTAATGCTCAAATGATTATAAATTTGAAAGGATATCTAATTTGTATTACTTATAACTTCTGGGGGGAAGTATTTCTTCATCTTTTAACTATTAATTGTTAGCAATGGTACTTGTTAAAATATAGTAATTCTGCTAAGAGACACAGCTCTCACCTCAAAAGAAAGATCTAGTTTATTCTGGAATCAAATATGAGTGACCATGGCTCAAGAATGTCTGTTTAGATTTCTCCAAATACCATCTTCCAAGAAGGTAACAACTTCATGAACTTTTTGTAGTAACAGAACAAGGAAAGCCATAAATCAAGACATCTTTCAAATACTGGTGTGTACGTCAGGTAGGTGAGTTAGAGTAAGGTAGGAGAATGACAAAGTAGGCTTTGCATGTTATCAGACAACACTCTTAGCCATTTGATTAGTGAAAAACTAGGGTTTTGTTAAGTTCATGCAGTCCAAGAGGAATTCATTTATTTCATTTATTCATTTATTTCGTTCATTCATTTAGCTAGCTGCAGAGTGTTGAGTCTCCTTCGTAGGATAAAGATCACAGAGATAAATTTTAATAGGCTCTAAACCTGCAACATTCCAACTGGTTCGCATCACTGGAGTTTAATCAGTCAATTAGTCTTTGCCGACACAGATTTCTTCCAGGAAATCCTGTTCATGTTTAGTAAACTTAACATTCAGGACTCACTCACTAAACATACATCCCTATGACAGAGAGAGAAAGAGTAGGCTCCTCTGTACAAATATATAGCTTTGCAGCACTTAAGAGTCTGTGCACAAATATGTCTAAGAGGAAAATGTGATAGGTGAAGTGAATTATGGCTAAAATTGACCTAAGAGGAGTCTTGCTAAAGACTGGGCATTGGCCAGAGATCACCTACATGATTGGTGGGCCATGAGAGCCCTGGTTGGATTTGATGAGGTACCAAAGAAGGGTTTCTGGATAAACTTACTTAGCAGGATTTCCTTCTAGAAATAGATCTTACAAAGAAGTACACAGGAGGACCTAGGACAGGAGTCAGAAATGGACCCAAGGCCAAGGTTTGTCCTTTCTATTGTTTAAGAAAGGATGAGGAAAGACGTGTTGAGAAAAGGAGGACAAGAGCGTGAGTGTGCTGTCTTGTTTATTTGTGTGGTCCCTGGGACCAGTTGGTCTATCTGCTTTATCAGGTTTTAGAGCAACTCTACTGGGTGGTGACAACAGCCAGGCCCTTGATGAGATGAGGTTCTGTGAAAACAAAAGAAAAACAAAGCTGAATCTCTTAAGCCCTGAGTTTAAGCCCAGGCAGCCAGTGTAGCTTGAAGCATCTGTGTAGCTGGCTGGTGGGTGAGGTGGCTTCCAATGCACTTCCTGGTTTGTGAGGTGATGTCTGTGGCACTGTCAGTTGTCCAGACTTTCTGAGTGGCCCACACACCAACAGCACCTTTGCCATTTATACCTGGTCTGCTATGGTTTCTCTAAAATCCACACCAGTCTACTTGTCTGTCAGGCAAATTGGCATTCAGGGTGCTGGATGTTTAAGGAAAGATAAAGTTACATACAAGACATTCTTTAAAAAAGAAAGAAAGAAAGGGAGGCAAAGGAACAAAGGAGTCTCCTGCTCCAAGTTGGCAGGACTTTGGGGAAGATTAGCTAGCTCATGGAGGTAGGGAAGATTTGGAAACATTAATTTAGAGAGCCAAGTATTACCTAACATTCACAGGAGACAGCAAAGCTTCCCACAATGCACAGACATAGAACCTACAAACTCATAGACCGTGCTACTGTTTTCCACAGAAACACTTTTTTCTCCTCTACAATCATCCCTATTTCTACCAAAGGTTGCTTTTAGGACTTGCCATATTTCAGACAACGTGTTATTATCAAAAGATTGTCCATCAGTCTTAGTCAAAATCTTTGAAACGGCTCTTAAGTCTGGTACTTATCATCCGGATAAACTCAAAAGTTACTGAAAATCCAGCGGCTTAGTGCTTTCAGGGTTTGTCACATTTATTTACAGGGGTAGGGTCTGTGCTTCAGTGGGCATGTGCAGGTCAGAAGTCAGCTTGTGGAGGTCAGCTCTCTCAACCCACCATCAAAGTCCTGAGAATCAGCTCAGACCAGCAGGCTTGCCAGTAATTGTCTGTTTTATTTTACTCTAATAAATACCATAAGTAGTTTCCATTAGAATCAATCCAGGTCAGAAATTTATTCATTTATTGACATTTTTATATTTCATGGTACTCCACAGATGCTTTCCAGGCTCTCAGCAGAAGTTCTGATTGTGAAAGTTGCCATTTTAATAACAACAATAGCATAACTCCCAGAGAGCGGTGTTCCCAGAGAGCGGTGTGAATAATATTATAAACCATATCTGCCCTGTGACTCCTTGAAGGCCTCTCTTAACAGTCATGATGAACCTTCTGTGCAGAGAAACAGAAAAGTAAACAGAAGCCAATGATTCCTGCCTCTATCACACTTTCTCTCCTAGCATGTAACTTAATCAAATGAGTAGAATTGCCACTCAGTACTCCCCAGAAGGAGCAGAGAGGCGCTGTGGTGGCCACCTCTGATTCCAGACATTCAGGAGTAAGAAGCAAGCCTAGGAGTTTGAGGACAACCTGGATAATGTAGGAAGATGTCCATTTCAAAAAGTGTTTTTCTGTTTTCTCATAAGCAAGCTTCAGAAGATTGCTGAAATACTACACACACACACACACACACACACACACACACACACACACACACACACAC
>OU015743.1:75803764-75819362 GCA_907169655.1 Acomys percivali | reverse complement strand
ATAGATAGATAGATAGATAGATAGATAGATAGATAGATAGATAGATATTAGATATATAAATAGATAGATGGATAGATAGATAGGTAGATAGATACTCACAGCACATGTTTCCTAGGTCTGGGAGCACAGTGGACTCACAGCTAATCTCGTCAGCAATCTAGCACATCGTTTATAATCTAGAAAAGCCATGTAAAGGTAACAATACATATAGTTAATTGCTATGAATGTGAAAGAAATAATGCTATTGTTACTGATTCATGTGACAACCATAGTTTAAGAGCACCTAGAACATCAGGTGCTTAACACTGATTTTGTTCTCTGATCCTCTGAAAACATAAAAATTTGACCCCTTCACTTTAGAGATGAGAAAACAGCTTCAAACATAACCTATCTCTTGACAGCTAAGTAGTTTAGTTCCTAACACTGGAAACTATGTTGTCATCCAGTGTTTTTGCCTTGACTATTTGGTGGGCTAATTGTGTGGGGTTTCTTTTTCTGTTTTTTTTTTTTTTTTTTGTCAACAGGATACAGACTAAAATCATCTGAGAAGAGGAGATCTTAAACGAGGCAGTGCCTCCATTAGACTGGCCTGTAGTTAGATATGTGGGGCATTTTCTTGATTATTGATTGATGTGGGAGGGCACAGCCCACGGAGGGTGATGCCACCCCTGGGACGGCGATTCTGTGCATATAAGAAAGCTGCAAGCCATGAGGAGCAAGCTAGTAAGCAGCATCTCTCCATGGCTTTGCTTCTGCTCTGGCCTTGGCTTCTGCAAATGATGAACTGTGATGTGGAGGGAGTAGCTAAAATAAAGCTTTCTTCCCCACATCACTCCTGGTCAGTGTTCTGTCACAGCAACAGAGAAGCTAGAACAAATCTGGTGTGCTCAATTTTCACTAGTCATTACCTGAAAGGATTTTTCACACACACACACACACACACACACACACACACACACACACACACACACACACACACACTTCTCAGAAGCTGCTCACTTTAAAAGGAAATTTCGGATTTAGAAAGGAATTAGAAACAGGTGACTCAGCTACCATACATTCTCATAGCTGGGACTTTGACTGATAGCCCTTTAGCTCTATGTTTGGAATTATTATTAACTCCAGGAACTCAAGTATTCAAAAGAGCTCATTGCACAACGGGCTGTCATCATTCATGAAAACCCAGCACACACTGTACAAATGACATGACTTCAAAATAACTTGGCAAGAGATGTTCGCTTGCACTTGATAGCAGCTCCCCTTTTTTTTTTTTCATTTATATGAGGAAGTACTTTATTTATGCCAAGAAATTTTTTTATACCAAGGAATTTGAATAATGATAAACGGTTTCAGTCCTGACAAACATTTCGGTCTTTAAGAAAATCTGACTATTTTCAGATTTGGAAAAATTCCCAACCAGAATGTGATCTCTCATTCCTTATAGTTTCAACAGTACACACAACCCTGAGTACTGAAAGGTTATAAATAGCATCTCACGCAATGTTTAGTCTATTATGTCCCACCCACAGACAGTTGAAGCTTGAAGTTAAATGTATTTATTGTTGCATAAGTTGTTTGTTTGTTTCTTCTAAAATTTGCCCAGGCAACTTACAAGCTGGCATGGAGCAATCCCTGGTATTGTGATAAAGTCGATGGAAGTGTTTGCTGCATTCAGCTGAAAATGTGACAGGCCCTGGAGAAAGGGAGAGAATGCTTATTATAAACACCAGCATGTTTTCCAAACAAATTGCTAGCACTCTATGGATGGAGATGGTGTAACTGTAATTTCCATTCTTCCTGCCCTTTAAAGAACTGGCCTGAGAATTCCTCCCTTTACCCAGGCTCTGTGGAAGGCTCTGAACTTTGACCTAACTTCACTCCACATTCTCAGTATCTCACATCATGGAACCTTCTGACTAGTGGAACTCTAGAGGAACTGAGAGAGGGCACTCCAGACCGAAGGAAAATCTGCAGAGAGCCAACCAAGATGGAATGACTTTCTCTTTCTTGATTTTTTTTAACTTCTTGAGAAGAAATATTTCTAGTGATGACATTTGTTTTTAATTGAAGCAATGTGTGATCGTTAGTGTAAGAAGTATTGCAAAAAAGGAAGGCCCTTGAAAGTGCACCAAAACTTTTCTCTTTCTACCTAGTCCACGGTAAGCTTGCCAAAACCCAGTGCTGTCTTTCACATCTGCAGGTGTCTCTGAATGTTACAACCCTCTTTTAGACATTAATTTTCTTTTTTTGTTTTGTTTTGTTTGCTTGTTTGTTTTTTGAGACAGAGTTTCTCTGTGTAACAGGCCCGGCTGTCCTGGACTCTTTGTAGACCAGGGTGGTCTCGAACTCACACAGATCCACCTGCCTCTCACCTCC
The DNA here is from genome assembly GCA_907169655.1 of Acomys percivali. Classification (NCBI taxonomy): domain Eukaryota; kingdom Metazoa; phylum Chordata; class Mammalia; order Rodentia; family Muridae; genus Acomys; species Acomys percivali. The sequence goes on along the minus strand of OU015743.1, from coordinate 75,816,986 downwards.
AGAGTGCTGGGATCACAGCAGGTGCCACCATGCCTGGCTTACACAACAGTTTTCATAGTTCTATTGTCTAAGACTGCATTCTACAGAACACTTTTTTTGTGTGTAACTGAATCATTGAAATAGCATATGCTCACCTGTGAAATGCTTTATAAATTTGTCTTTCAAGGTCAAGTCTCTTGGAAATATTTCTGAAAAGAAAAAAAAAAAGGACTTTGTAATTTCCAGGATAGATTTCCACTACTAAAGCAAAATTATAGCACTAGACACATAGATTCATGCAGTGTACATGCTAATCTCAAACCCTTTGCTCTGATCCTCACCAGACAGCAGTCTGAGTAAGTGAGCTGAGATGCTCTTGAGATCATTCATGACACTGTCCCACTTACAAGGCTGGCCGCGTTTCCACGAAGTCTATGTTGGGTTTCCAGCATCTTCGTGGCAGCTCACAACTACCTGTAAATCCCTCTTCAGGGGATCTGACATTCTCTCTTGGCCTCCTTAGGCACTAGGCACAGATGCAGTGCACAGACAAATAATGTAGGGAAAACACCTATACATACAGAAGTGACTAAAGTAAAAATACAGCTCTTGAAGTTATAAATAAGGATGGGAGAGGTTCTGTGTGAGGAGAGAGTGTTTGCTGTTCCTCCATCTCTTCCTTCTTCCCTGTAGCAAAGCTAGAGAGAGGAAAGCTCTTGCTGCCGATGAGAGTCTGCCCCCACAGTGCCGGGCTGCGTGCAGGGAGAGGGGCCATGTGCAGAAATCACTGCAGATGAGAGTCTGCTCCCACAGTGCTGGGCTGCGTTCAGGGTGAGGGATCACGTGCAGAAATCACTGATATGCACTGTATTTACAATATCAAGTTCATAAAGATCTTTCTCTAAAAATTCTAATTTAAAGACCGTTTCCGAGCTTGGCATGGTGGCACATGTCTTTGGTCCTAGCACTCAAGGAGGTGGGAGGGAAGCGGATCTCTGTGAGTTTGAGGCCAGCTTGGTCTACAGAGTGAGTCCAGGGTACACAGAGAAACCCTGTCTTGGAGAGAGAGAGAGAGAGAGAGAGAGAGAGAGAGAGAGAGAGAGAGAGAGAGAGAGAGAGAGAGAGAGAGAGAGAGAGAAAGAGGGGGGAAGGGAGGGAGGGAGGGAGGGAGCATTTTGGTTGACTTCTATCTGTTGTGAGCATTTTCTCTTTTTAGAACAATGAGGTTTTAGCACCCAGGCTGCTAGCTAATAGTGACGTGGGGTTTTTTTTGTTTGTTTTTTGTTTTTTCCTCCTCAACATCACCTCCTCCTCAACATCACCTGCACTTGAAAGGAACACTTGGTTCTTTCCAATTCCTCAAGATCTCAGCTTCACCTTCTGTGGCTCCCTGGCACATTAGCTGTTTGGTGCTTTGTTCTTCTACTTTGTAAAGTTTCTCTTCATGTCTGGTAATTTCCTCTCTTGATATGCCATGGGATTTTGTTTGTGTGTGGAAACACTTCAGCCTTTACATTTCTGGTGAAGCCTCTGACCCTCACTCTCCATCCATTTCTGCAGCAAAAATGCATCTTCTCTCTGCAACACTGTACTGTGTTGTGTATGGCTATCACTACACCCCCACTGCTTCAGGGACCTGCATGAAATTAACCATTTTCCTTTTTCTGGGGCTTTTAAAGAAGCACTTGACTGGGTTTCGTGACTCTGCTCCTTCTGAGTTCCTTTTGGCATCGAGCTGAGCACCTTTTTGTGGTTCACTCTGCATTCAATTTCAGTTTCCTCTCACCAGCCACACTTTCTTTGAGCACAGCATCTGAGTCTTCATCATTGCCCATCAAACATGGAAAGGCTGCGGGTCACTTTCTTATTGTGACAGCTTTTCTGCACGTTGTTTGGGTGGTTAGTGTGCTTTCTGTCTTTCAGGTCACCTAGTCTTCCCCTATTTCAGCTTCTTGTAGAAGCCTTTTCTGGCTTCCTTGAGGTTGGTAATGTTCACTCTTGGTATTATCCATCGATTCTTTAGGTCATTCTTCATTGATTTGAACTACCCTGAGCATCATTTTGGCTTCATCTGCTTGTAATTTGAGAGTGACAGCTTGTTTACTAGTGGCAGTGTCTTTTTTTGTATTAATTTATTCTTGTTACATCTCAATGGTTATCCCATCCCTTGTATCCTCCCATTCTTCCTTCCCTCCCATTTTCCCCTTATTCCCCTCCCCTATGACTGTTCTTGAGGGGGATTACCTCCCCCTGTATATGTTCATAGAGTATCAAGTCTCTTCTTGGTAACCTGCTGTCCTTGCTGAGAGAAGCATGGGAGAATAGCAAAGTAGAAGGATCCAGAGGGTCCTAGAAACCTACAAGTAGAACATTTTGATAGGCAGATTTGGGCCCAGGGGTCCCGCTCAAACTAAGGCACCAGCCAAGGACAAAACAGGCCGTAAACTTTAAACCCCTACCCAGATCTAGCCAATGTTCAGAACATTCTCCACAGTTGAGTGGAGAGTGGGATATGACTTTCTCACGTACTCTGGTGCCTCACATTTGACAGTGTCTTTTTTAAAGTACCAGGCATTAACCCATTTGTGCAGACTATTCAGACATCTTTTAGTTCTTTGTCTAGAAATGGTATCTCTCCATTTTTCAGTGTGGACCCCTCTCTCCAGCTTCTTTCCATTTGCTTCCAACTTCCTGCTTCTATTGACTCCTTCTGAGATGCCTCTAGGCCTACATGGTTTTGTACAGGAACTCAACCTCTTTTAAGTAGTTCATTTTCCTCTCCTTTTCTTCAATGAGTCCTAAAAGCTCTAGAGCAAGCATCATTTTCCTTTCACATAAGGTAGCCTATTAATTGATGGAAGGCCCCTTTATAAAACCAAGAGAATAGTAAACAGAGACACACAGGATTCATTCCCATGAGAATTAGGGACTGTGGACTGGTCTTCACACAGCAATACCACACCCTGCACCACTCTGCTAGGACCAGCACCAATAGGGTTCTGGAGCATCCCTGTGCTTTTGTGTGGTGCCAAGTGGCTACATGGGTTGCCTGGGGCCTCCAATGAGATCTGGGCCACAACAAAAACCACAGAATACCCCTCATAGGCTTTAAAAGTGAATACTGGGTGATGGTGGTGCAGGCTTTCTCAGGCTTAGAGGTGCACATTATTGAATCTGGCTTTCGATGGATGCTGAGCGTTGAAACTGAGTTCCTCCTCCTGCTTGCACCTGCTGAGCTATTCTCTCCAGTGACTACTTCTGTAATTTTCCCACCTAATACTCTCTTTAAATGTTTTCATTTAGTTATTGTATGTGTATGGATGCTATCTCTGCGTGTATGTCTGTGTCCCATGTTCACACAGTGGCCTCAGGTACCAGAAGAGGCCACTGGATCACCTGGGCCTGGAGTTTGAGACAGTTGTGAATCACCATGTGGGTGATGGGAATCCATCCTGTGTCCCCTTGAAGAGCAGCCAATGCCTCAACTGCTGAGACACATCTTCAGCCCCCATGAAATACTTTCAAACCGTGGGTGGCCTTGGGTAGCCAAACACTTTACCTAAGGATAAAGCCAGGGCTACTGTATCTCACACCCACAGTGCCTCAGGTTGCCACAGAGTCTGGAGGGAAGCATCACCTGCCTATCTGTCTCCTGACGGTAACAAAGACCTTAGAAATCTGCAGCTACCCAGTCAAGCATTTACTTACAGCCACACAAATGAAAAACAAAGAGTAAAAGGAGTTGGTAAAGGTGCCTGCTGGCAAACCGTGGAACCCACATGGTGGAACTGACAGCTGCAAGTTGTTCTCTGGCCTCCATACATGTGCCCCAGCAAATGCGCGTGCGCGTACGCATGCACGCATGCATACACACACACACACACACACACACACGGATACATATGAATAAGTAAATCTAATAAAAAATTTAAAGGAATTTAAAACATATACCTCCCCTAGGTAATCTTTGATTAAAAGGTAAGACTCTGGAAGAAAAAAAGCAACGCTGGTGATTCTACCAACTTCCTGTGTGGGATTTCTCAATTCTGCAGTGGAATAAATGGGTCCTTCAAACAGACAACTGCTACTGCCAGGAGCACTGTGAATGGGGAGAAAGCCATTCATGCAGGTGAGATCTGGCCGGTCATGAGTGTTTACGATCAGAGCATCTGACTACTGTGCCCAGCAGACAGCAGACATCTGGTTCTAGCACCTGCCAAATACAAAAGTGGATCAAAATCATATGTATCCTTTCCACCTTGAACTCTTCCCACACTAGCAGGTTTCAGTGAAACAAATAACTCTAAGGCAATTCTACAAATATTAGTGCATGTTAAAACTGAAGGGGGTGGACATGCTCGCTTGGCTATGGTGATCATTTACTTATGTAGATGTATAGTAAAGTCGGGCTATGAAGCTTAATTACATTTAATAAAACTGTTTTAAGAAAGAACCCACATAACCAGTCATGGTGGCATGTAAAGCCTGGCACTCAGGGACTGAAGCAATGGAACAGGAGTTTAAGGTCAGCCTGGACTATAATAGCAAGACTCTGCCTAAAACAAATGAACTATACATTCTATTTCAGTAATATGCAAAGTAGCAAAATTATTTTCATTTGGGAAAAAAAATGTCCATCACCAGTTCTTGAAGTATGATTAATTGGGCAGAGAGAATCCTTATAGACTTCCAATAAAGCGAATCTGGATTGCCCAAATAGAACTCCACTATAATGCAAGGGCCAACAGGCTCCAAATATACCTAGGAGTTTCTTGGTATTTGTACAAATATAACTATGGGCATGTTTAGCTATTTTTTAAACACAGAGATATATCAAAAAGGAAGAGAGCTGTGATACTGGGAAGTATGTACTGGCTCTTCAGCCATGCTTCCCAATATACAGTTCTAGAACTCTCCAAGATGACCCTGTCTTTGCATGCTAATGATTTGACTGTGGACTAGAAGCTTTTAGAGTGCTTCAGGACCGGAAACAGTCACCAGAAACAAGAAGACAAGGTAGAGAGCTGGTCCCGGGGAAGGGAGGGGGCTAAAGCTTCCATCAATCCTACCTATGTAATAAAACCTCCAGAAAATCCACAAGATGGTGGGATTTTTAGAGCTTCCAGGTTTCTTTGCACATGAAGAGCAGTGGAGTAACTTCCACTCAGAGAGCATGGACGTCAGTGACTTTCCCCAGCCTCTTCTTCCTCCTCCACCTCCTTCTTCTTCTAGGTTTTTCAAGATATGGTTTCTCTGTGTAACAGTCCTGGTTGTCCTGGACTCACTTTGTAGATCAGGCTGGCCTCGAACTCACAGAGCTCCACCTGCCTCTGCCTCCAGAGTGCTAAGACTAAAAGCATGTGCCACCATACCTAACCAGCCATCATTTTAAATATATATTTTATTAATTTATTCATATTACATCTCAATTGTTATCCCATCCCTTGTATCCTCCCAATTCTCCCTCCCTCCTGCTTTCTCCCTACTCCCCTTCCCTATGACTGTGACTGAAGGGGCCCTCTTCCTCCTGTATATGCCCATAGGGTATCCAGCCATCATTTTTTAAATACTTTTTTTTTATGAACAAACAGAGTAAAGCATTTCCCTAAGTTCTGTTAGTTGGTCTAGCAAATTAAACCAGTTTATAGCTGGGTGTCAAGAAAATCAGACTGGAGTTAGCACTTGTGCAAAGCCGTGGAAGTGGTCAATCATATCTCACACAGGTGCATGCCTGAACTTTAGAACGAGGCTGCAGATGTGGTGCCTTCCAGCCCCCCCCCACAGAGTGCATCTCACACACACACACACACACACACACACACACACACACACACGCGGAACCAAACCAGTTTCCAGAAATGGGTAATCCCTGACTTTGTACCACGGCTCCTTTTCCCCCCCCGGACTAGTTGCTTTCTTATGATGTAGCTTCTCTTCTGTCAGCACAGGCCATAATGCCTAAGAGATGACCATTTGAAGTTAAATAAATACAATAGTTTGTAAAAGCTTGGAGCACATTTCCCAAATGTCTTGGTTTTGCATTCTTCCCTACTGCAATCCTAAGAAGCCCTAAATGAATTTAATTTTCTTTACTGGTGAGTAGGTTGACTTCACTCACATTCAATAGGACTGTCAGGGGCTTAGAACTGAGCGTAGGCATGAAGTGGCATGGCTCTTGGAGTTGGACCCTGTCCTCACATGGAGAACATCAGGATTGATCTGGATTCGAGTCCAGAAACTGGTGTCCACTGCAGAGTAGACCGTGCTGCTTGTGGGGAGAAAACCATGTGCCTTTTAATGTCACAGAAGTCTTGCATTTTGCTTGCTGGGGCAGAAGAATGTGGGAAAGCGGTTTCTGTTTTATCATAGAATCCAAAATGTGCAGACAGAATGCCATCAGGCAAAAGTAAGAGAACCATGTTCGAAGACACAGCAGAACTGGTGGGAGGGTTGGAGGAGAGCTTCTATCTGCACAGAGTCAGCACTGAACCGTGGAAAGAGAAATAGTCACAAAGGACAGGAACGTCCTGAAGAGGGAACAGAATCTGTCTTCAGTCATCCTAAATGTTTAAGTGAAGAGTACATCCATCAGGCTCCCTCGAGCGTCTTTTCCCTGCCTGAGTGCCTGCAGGGGCAGGGGATCTGTCTGACTCCTAGTTCCTCAATGCCTTTGAGAGGACTTAGGACTTCTTGGAAAAGCCAGTGCAGATTTATACCAAGAGAGGGGCCACATCCCACATGACTTAATAAAGAATATCATTTGCAACTGTTTAAAATAACCTCCCTAATGGGAGCTTCGGTTTCTTTTGACACTCCACCATCAGCATGGTCTAACATTTACACAACGACTCTGAGACTCTGGCTTTAGAAATTCTATAGAAGTAATCCAAGTTTGCCTAGCTCACGAAGGGGAAAATCATAAAGTCGAAAGTTTCCTTTTATACTTCTGTCTCCCCACATTTCATGACAATTTCCTCCCGATCTCAAAATCCTCCATCCCTATTTCCTAGCCCATCACAGCCCATTTTCAGCTTTCCAGTCTTGTCCACTTGCCAATGCATGAGTGCTTAGAACCCCCTTTGCATGGCACAGTTTGGGGTAGGGATCCATCTGTGTTCCTTTCTAGTACCGTGATGATGAACGAACGAGCTGGTATCAGAGGTCAGGGAGAAATGCGATGGAAACACACACATTTGAATTCTTACCCAAATCAGAGAGAATCAGGGCCCAGTAAGGGGTAGGGAGACAATCTGAAAGGTCACTCCCTGCAACACAAGGGCTCGGACATGTAGGGAAGACGATGGACAGAACAACAGGTTCTAGGCATGGGAGGCGCCCGTTGTTAGCAGAACTGAGCTGAAGAATGAAAGTCAAAAACACAACTGAAAGTCTGTCCACGTGACCTCAAACATTGTCAATGGCTAACTCACTTGGAAGATACATTCACTAAGGTCAGGCACAGTATAGGCAGGAAGGGAATGCCACAGGTGGTTAATCACCAGTGTTCCTGGGAGCCAAACAATTCCCCCGGCCCCTCCCCGAGCAAACAGCAGTTCTAAAGAGGCGAATCCTGGCAGGCAACTCTTGCCCCAGGCTTTGTATTTACTGTCCCTTCTGCCTAGGAATGCCAACCCCCCTCTCCCCCACCCCTTCCAGCCTTGGCTTAGGAAAGGAAGCTGACTAACATACTGAAAAAGGAGGATGTACAGCTCCATGTCATAATACTGTGAAATGCACAGTTGGCCTTCCTGGCATACAAATCATAAACTCCTTGCAATCTTGGAAATGATACTGTGTTAAGAAGTTGAGTGAAAAAAAAAATGAAAAAAAAAAAAAAGTTGAGTGAAAGCCTGGCAGTGGTGGATCACGTTTTTAATCCCAGCACTCGGAAGGCAGAGGCAGATGGATCTCTGTGAGTTCGAGGCCAGCCTGGTCTACAAAGTGAGTTCCAGGACAGCCAAGGCTGTTACACAGAGAACAGCTTGTTCCCTGTTTCAAAAAACAACAAAAACAAAAGACTGAGGGCTGGCAGTTCCAAGATAGGTCTGGTGGGTTAGCTGACCACCATAAGTAATGAAGCCGCCACAAAAACTCAAAAGCACCAAGTTCAGAAGTTCTGAATAGCTAAACATACAGATTCCTGGGGCGGGGGGGGGGGAGTGGGGTATTTGCTCAACATACCCTTTCCCCTCTATCCCTTCCTATGCATATCTTCACCGGTATCCTTTAGGGTACCATTTGTGACCCTCTGCAACAAACTGGTGAAAATCCGAGGAGAGAATATGAGAATCTTGTTTCTTAGCCAGAGGTTCAGATAAAACCACCTGGGGGCTACAGTTGGCACTGGAAGGAGTGACAGTTTTACAGACAATCCTCAACTTGTGAGGACTGCAGCTCATCTTTAGGAATTATCTATCAAGTACCAGAACTAAGTCGAACTAGAACCCCAGCCCGAGTTTACTGCAGAACTGCTGCTGCTGCTGCTGCTGCTGCTGCTGTGGTGTGCAGGGAAATCCGCCACAGTGCAGGGCCAGAGACAACCTGTGTGGTCACAGCACAGGAGGAGAAACCCTAGCTGAGTTAGTTTTTTCCACTTTCATGTGCAGCAGAGATTCCAGAACTTAAGCCAGAAAACTCAGGAAGGGTGAGAGGAAAAGAAAAGGAAGAAGGAAAAGTGAAGCGTGGAGCACAAGAGATTTCCGCTAACCCTTACATCACAAACCAGTGGAGTTCTAGGACATTCTACACCATCCCTGGGCTTGGTCCTCAGGCTGGATGATGGTACAGGTTCTGCTTCAGCATCACAATGAGAATTTCAGGCTCGTCTACAGGGATGTCAGTTCTTGGCCTCTGGGACCTGCGAGGTGGTTCCTCCTGGATGAGTCATGACCCCTTCCGCTCCTCTGAGAACAGCCAGACAGGAACTTGTCTTCTCTGTATCCATGTCCTTGTTTGTCCCAGATCCATGTCAAGAGGTCCATTCACAGATAGCCTCAGATGTAACTAGCTACCCTTTTTCTCTCCGTAGAAACAAAATACAGCAGTCAAAAGATGAAGTCTCCATAGAAACAAAATACAGCAGTCAAAAGATGAAGCCACCTCAAATAGCTGTAGAAAGCAGTGGGCTTCGAGGATAAGCCATTGCTTATTTTCTTTCAGGCTACATTGTTTTTAAGTCTTCTCTGTCATTTGGGAGAGAGAGTATCGTGGCTTGAACCTAGGACCTCACACATGTAAGCAGAGTGTTCTACCACTGAGCTACAGCCCCCAATTCCCTTCACTGTCTTTAACCAGAAAAAAACATGATAAATTTAAATAAAGCATGTGATGTTCATGTTCATAAGTGATTTTGCAATTTGAGATTTTCTCATATTCCTTTTGTATTCCAAAGTGACACTAGGTCCTGAGATAAATAATTTTGTTAGTAATAATTTTTAAGTCAATGTGTATAGCCAATATGGTAGCATCAAGGTACCCACTACTGTGGTGAATGTCCCTCCTCCCTCATCTGGAGGGTTTCCAGATAAATAGGCTTGGTCTAGACCCCCATATTAACCTTCCATGCCTTCCCATCACTTTCCTCTGCTTCTCCCTCTCCCTGAGATGTTCTGTGATGGGCAGAAACACTTGGCTTCCTCCCTCCCTTCCTTGTTCATCTCTGATAGGTATCATGGGAAGGTAAGTTCTCAGAAAGTAGAAGTTATGGAGTGACTAAGTATATATTTCTGCCATAGCTGTTAAGGCAGGCATGATTCACCTTTTACCCCAGCACTTGGGAGGCCAAGGCAGGAAAATTTCTTTAAACTCATAGCCAGCCTGAACTATAGAGTGAGTTCCAAATAGCCTGAGCTAGAGAATAAAGCTATTGGAGAAAGGAAGAGGAGGAGGAGGAGGAAAAGAAGAAGAAGAAGAGAAAGAAATCCCTCCATGTTTATTTTTTAAAGATTTATTTTATATGAGTGCTTTGTCTTCATGCACGTGTGTGTACTCCCTGTGTGTCTGTGTCCACAGAGACCAGAAGAGGATGTCAGATTCTCTCTGGAACTGGAGTTACAGACAGTTATAAGCTGCCATATGAGTTCCGGGAACAGAACCAGGGTCCTCTGCAAGAACAAGTTGTCTTAACCACTGAACCATCTCTCCAGGGCCCCATGTTTTCTTAATGGTGAAGCCTGAGCTACTTTTGGTGGTATACACCTATAACTCTAAGGGTGAGCCAGCATGGTGAGAAGTTCAAGGCTACAAAGTGAGACCCTGCTTCAGATAAAAGAGGATAAAGAAAGAATGAAGGGAGGGAGAAGGAAGGAAGAAAATAAGGCTCAAGAGAGAGATGAAGGAAGGAAAGAAGGAAGGAAGGAAGGAAGGAAGGAAGGAAGGAAGGAAGGGAGTGAGTGAAGTATGAGGCAGAAGAGCCCGTGGCTGCGGTAGCATAACTGACCCCAGTCACCCCCTTGTTTCGTCTGCTCAGTGGATTCAGTGCAGGCTAGGGAAATAGGCCACTTGCCCCAGGCTCCACCTTGGTCTGTGACTACAGGCTTAGGCAAAGATGCCCCAAAGTGGCTTCTCTCTTCTTTACCACCCTGTTCCCTGCCATCACCTTGCACATTCTCCTCAGCAGACCTCTACACCTCCTGTTCCCCAAGTTTTCTCCCTCTCCGTGTCATGCATACATCTCTGTGTGTAGGTGTCTCAGAGTACCTTGGTAGCAGGCATGTCCGGGGTTGGCACGGGAAGAGATGGCAGCAGTTAGGGTCCTTTTTACACACACACACACACACACACACACACACACACACACCAGCAACAACAACAAAAAACAAAACAAAACATAAACAAAAAACACAGCACCAGCCATGGCAGCTTACTGAAATTCATATGCCAGTCACCCATTCCCTGGGGCCAGCTTGAAAGTGGAAGAAAGGGTCATTCCAGAATGTTCAGATGTCTGAGGACAGCCATGTTAGTTAAACTCCAGAAGACCCAGAACTGAAGTATTGACAGATGTATAGATTGTCTCTCATCCTGCTAGGTGAGGCTGCAACCAAGGTCTTCTCACTATTTGGTTAATTTATTTCCAAAAGACTCCTCACAGTTAGGAAGGGTCCTATAAAGCTGATGACTGTTATTATTATGATGGTGATGATGATTATTATTATTGGCATCTGGTTTTTGCTATTGAAGTCTCTCAATTGAGGCAAATATAGAAAGCCGGTTACATTCTTTCCAGGGAAGATTCCCGGCAATCAACAGGTGTCCACCCTCTGCTGTGCCTAATTCAGCCTTCCCAACATGAGCTTGCCCAGCTGTAAGAGTGGTCAGGCTAAGGAAAGGGCAGGTGAGGGGGCGGGCAGGGCTTACCGGCATTCCTGGAGACTCTGTGAGCCAGGCGAGTCCCTATCACCGGGAGGAAAAGCTGTGGCCTGAGTTCGGTGGCACGCGCTGCCCTACGTCCCCGGGGTCGCCCCTGGATCCCAAGCGGGGACAGAACCAGCGCCAGCAGCAGCAGTGCGGGCAGTCTGGCGCTAGGCATAGAGGGCCGCATGGCCTCGGCGTCCTGAGCGAGGAGCCGCAGGCTGGTTAGGCAGTGGGACTTGGAGGCTTGCGTGGCTAGGTCTATGGGCTCTGGGGCGCGGGGGCGGGACCGGAGGCGGGGCAGCGCTGGGGACCAGGCAGCCCGGGAAGAGGGAGGGTCAGGGCACAGGACCATGGGCAGCATTCGCCACCTCCCTTGGGACCCTTTCCTCCTCTCTAGGGTGTGGGGCCCAAGGTGGTGCCAAGTCAGGCAGGTTCTCCTGGGCTCCATCCCATGGTTTAGATTGTCTATAGGTCATGACCTCCACTGGCTCACGGGATCCAAAGAATCAGCAACTTCTAGTTCTGGACGCAAGAAAGCATGATGGAGTCTCTCTCTGCTGACAGAGAACAGGTGCAGAGCGTTTTTGGCTAGGAGCCCCCGCAGCATCATAGGGCTGGCTAGGTAGGCACACTCGTGGTCCCTGAGTCTAGAGTTTCCATCTGTCCAGCAGGAGGAAGAGCTGGAGTGCCCCCCAGGAGGTCTAAAGATTTGCACTTGTGACAACAGAAGCCAAGAGTCCCCACAACAGGGCACACCCGGTTGCCTCTGGACAGGTGACCAGAGACACATATGGCTGGAAATTTTACGTTATGGGACTCTTAAATCACAAAGTTTTGTCGATGTTAATATCAGGAATTGGGGTGGGGACAGGGGATTGTGCATTTCTTTAAAATGGTAGTTTTCGATGAAGCGGTACTCTGTCAGTTATGGTTTGAGCCATCTTGTCTGCCTGTCTTATTGTGTTATATTAAGAATATATGTCAACATGCCATTGGCTTGACTGCTAATTATCTTATAACTGAGGGCAGTAGAAGGCTTTGTGTTCCTTGGTAGTTGACTGACTCGAAATTTCTCAAAGACACCTTTTCTGTCTCAAACTGAAAAAGTAATCTCACTTGACTCATACAGTTGGCATAACCGTTACACTTTCAAACATGCCCAGGGATTGGAACAGGAGGCACAAAGCACTTTTATATGAGCCTTATAAAGCCCTGCCTTTGACTGGCAGCTTTTCCAGAAAGTTGTTGCACAAAGTCTTCCACTCAGGATGCTTGCGGAATCACGAACCCTTATGTTTCCTAAGCAGACGTTATGGCATGAAAGAATGGCTCCCACTTTCCAGGCAGCATTAGAGAGTCCTTAAGAGTGTTCAGTAGACTCTGGTGCCCCATATTTGACCACGTCCCCTTGATGGAGAGGCCCCATAGCACTAAGAGGAAGGATAGCAGACTACCAAGAAGAGACTTGATACCCTAGGATCATATTCAGGAGGAGGAGGTCCCCATCAGTCACAGTCACAGGGAAGGGGAATAAGGTGAAAGCGGGAGAGAGGGAGGAATGGGAGGAAAGCAGGAGGATACAATTGAGATGTAATATGAATGAATTAATAAAAAATTATAATAAAAAAGATTTTTTAAAATGTCTTCAGTAGATGGAACAGATTTTCTCATCTCAAGTGAAATACTGAAACATTACAAGTTCACAGACATGAACAAGAATTTTACATTTAAATTGAGTTATAAATATCAGAAGTTGGGTATGACTCTGGAACACAAGGCATGGCAGGTGAAGTTGGGGTGAGGATGGGGACCAGAGTGTGAAGTAACGCTAGAGAAAATACAGAAGTGACAGTCACTGCGAGAAAAAGCTGGGTGGCTTCTTTCTTCT
>OU015743.1:75787986-75803754 GCA_907169655.1 Acomys percivali | reverse complement strand
TTCTTTCTTTCTTTCTTTCTTTCTTTCTTTCTTTCTTTCTTTCTTTCTTTCTTTCTGCCTTCTACAAACCAAAAGCAAAGGAAGGCAGCAAACCATGCAACTTGACAGTGGTTGGAGCTTGTTGCTTGGGTTTGGGCATTGTGAGGTAGATCAAGACTTGCTTTCTCTCAGACTGAACATTCTTCATTTATTTTGATCTATTTATTTATTCTTCTCTTATATATTACATCCCCCCACACACAGTTTCCCCTCCCTCCTCTACTCCCAGTCCCTCCCCCAGATCCACTACTTCTTCGTTTCCCTTCAGAAAAGAACAGGCCTCCCAGGGACATCAACCAAACATGACATGGTAAGTCACAATAAGACTAGGCACAAACCCTCATATCAAGGCTCGACAAGACAATGCAATAAGAGGAAAAGTGTTCTAAAGGCAGGGAAAAGAGTCAGAGATAACCCCTGCTCCTACTGTTGGAGTCTCACAAGAACACCAAGCTACACTACCATAACATATAAGTAGTGGGCCTAGGTCATATCTATACAAGCTGCCTGATTGTCACTTCAGTCTCCGTGGAGCCCCTAGGAGCCCTGGCTGCTTGATTCTGTGTTTTTTCTTGCAGTGCCCTTGAACCTCTGGCTCCTATAGCCCTTCCTTCTCCTCTTCCAAAGGATTTCCTAAGCTCCACATAATGTTTGGCTGTGGGTCTCTGCATCTGCTCCTATCAGATGCTAGATTGAAGCAACATTGTCAAAAACCCATCACAAAAATTAAGATGTTTTTAAAAGTAGACTTCCACCTTTTTTTGGCATTCAGTTCAGCTGGAGGGACCCATGGATCTACATTTCAGGATAGGCAGGGTAGTTTTAAAGCTTTCAGTTCAACAGAAATTACTTGAAGACAAATCTCAGGCCAGGCACAGAGGAAACCACTGGAGTAAATTAGACAAAAATCCTTGTCTTTGCAAAGTATTAGCTTAATGAATTTAGCTGCCCATCATAATGGTTTTGTCAGGAATAAGCATATTGCCCATAGTGAAGTAGCTCTCAGTTTGGGGGTCTTTGTGACTTCTTGCTGTCCCCCATGACAGCTGTTTGCTACAATTGCTGGTTTGTTTAGTGGCTACTTAAAGTTTTGGGTGTAGATATAATCTTAACAACAGTTGCTAACTTCCTACATGTGATATTTCATATATAAATAATGAGCTTTCTGTTTAGAAAAGGATACTTAGTAACTGTGGTGATTTGATCCAGAGTGGGCCCAATAGGCTCATATATTTGGATGTTTGGTCCCTAGTGAGTGTAACTGTTTGGTGAGGATTAGGAGGTGTGGCCTTGTTGGAAGAAGTGTATCACTGGGGGGGGGGGGGGGAATCTGAGGTTTCAAATGTAGACACCAGGCCTAGTACAGCGTTCTCTCTCTGTCTCTCCCTCTCTTCTTCTCCCTCCCACCCTTTCTTTTTCTGCCTGCAACTTGTGGATCATGTGAGGCCTCAGCTACTGTTCCAACATCATGCTTACCTGTTGCCACCATGCTCCCCAACATAATGATCATGGACTAACCCTCTGAAACTGTGAGCTAGGCCCAAATAAATACTTTAATTTAGACGTTGCCTTGGTTATGGTGTCTCATCACAGTAATAGAACAGTAACCAAGACAATAACTCATGTTTTAATAGTTCTGTCTGCTTGTTTTATAGGCAGGATCTCACTCTGTAGTTCAGGATAGACTAGAATTCAAGACATAGACTAGAATGTCCTTGAAGTCATGGAAATACTTCCATGTCCTGAGTTCTGGAACTATAGAAATGCACCAACTGCACCCAGCTAAATAATTCAAACTTTGAGGTATACATTCAGAAATATGTTTTTTTTTTTTAAGCTTCGGTGCTCAATGGTTATTTCTTTCTTTCTTTTTTCCAAAAGAATCACCCTAAGTAATTAGGGTTAACCTTGAACTTGTAATTCTTCTGCCTTAGCACCCTTAGTGCTAGGATTATAAATGTGTACCACCAAACCCAGCCATTTGTCTTCTTTTTAAAAAATATATTTTATTGATTTATTTATATTACATCTCAATTGTTATCCAATCCCTTACATCCTCCCTCCCTTCCATTTTCCCCTTACTCCCCTCCCCTATGACTGTGACTGAATGGGACCTCCTCCCCTTATATATGCTCATAGGGTATCAAGTCTCTTCTTGGTACCCTGCTATCATTCCTCTGAGTGCCGCCAGGCCTCCCCATCCACGGGACATGGTCAAATACGGGGCACCAAAGTTCGTGTAAAAGTCAGTCCCCACTCTCCACTCAACTGTGGAGAATGTCTTGTCCATTGGCTAGATGTGAGTAGGGGTTCAAAGTTTACTGCATGTATTGTCCTTGGCTGGTACCAGAGTTTGAGCAGGACCTCTGGGCCCAGATCCACCCATCAAATGTGTAGCCCAAGCTGGCCTCAAACTTGTGATCCTCCTGCCTCCACCTCCTTCAGAAAATCCTACTGGCATGTGCCACCACAACCGGCAAAGTTTGCCAACCACCTGGAGATGCTTGGGATCGAACCCGGGGCCTTGTACATGCAAAGCATGCACTCTACCACTGAGCTACATTCCCACTTTGTCTTCTTTTTATATTATCTAATAAATAAAACAAGTTATATTCCTCTACATTCTTGACACCAGTGCTTTCTGGGCTGGGGCCTTGTTGGCACAACATGACAAAACACAGCAAAGGGCCAAATCACCCATAAGTGCCAAACCAGCTATTGTACCTGCCCAGGAAAAATGGAGAAGGAAATCAGAGAATTAAATCAACACAATAAGTGCATTTGCCCTTGTGTGGTAAAAATCAAGATGAAAAAGACAGGCTGTGGCTTCTTCTGGGAAACAGAAGTTAGCCTGAACCACTTTGCTATTGTGTGGAGACAAGTAGAATCCTGGGTAATTTAAATGTGCCTAAGAAAACACTGCATAAACCTTACACAGAATTTCAAGTTATGGCCACAAATTTAATTGGACAGGTCAAAAAACAAAAATTTAAAAGAAAAAATATTGAGGGGAAAATCTATTCTATGTGTTTCCCCCAGTTCCCCCCTCCCCCCATTCCATTTCTCTTTCCTGTGCTAAAGATCAAACCTGGGGCCTTCTATATACTTGATGAAT
Organism: Acomys percivali; assembly: GCA_907169655.1. Taxonomy (NCBI): domain Eukaryota; kingdom Metazoa; phylum Chordata; class Mammalia; order Rodentia; family Muridae; genus Acomys; species Acomys percivali. The sequence goes on along the minus strand of OU015743.1, from coordinate 75,800,600 downwards.
GTTCTACCTAAAAGCACATCCCCATCCATCCTCACCCAAAAGTAATGGTAACATTAACCTAAATATTTTTAATATTACATTTTATTTAATGAGAATTTCATACTTGTATACAATGAAATATAATCATATCCACTCCTCCTTTCCCATCTCCAACTGCTCCAAATTCCCACAAACAATCCCCTCAGGCTTCATGTCCTTTTAGTTAAGAACACACTAAATCCAAATAGTGATGGATATGTGTGTAGCTATTCTCTAGAGTAGGAGAAATCTACCAAGGTTTGTGAGAAAGGGAGAAAGGGAGAGGAGAGAGAGAAAGAGGGAGAGGGAGACAGAGAGGAAGGGAGGGAGGGAGGGAGGGAGGAGAGAGAGAGAGAGCTGAATGACTCTCCCTCCTCTGTAGCTATCAACTGCCAACAGTGCTTCCTGGAATTTTGGCTAGATTGGTTTTGTGCAGGTCATGTGTACAGACTGCTGAGAGTTCATGAATGTGGTAGCTGTGCCAAGTCCAGATGCTTGTCCTTCACAACACTGCTCTCTTACATTCCTTCTACCTCCTTCTGTCATGTCCTCCGAGTCCTGGTGGTAGCAATGGAGAGTGGGCTGTGTTGAGAAAGATGTCTTATTTAGATCTGAGCACTCAGCCTTACTCTCAGCAAGTTGGCCAGTACACATCTCAGCACTGACTGCTATCAACTGCAGAAGCTTCTTTAAGGTTGATAACAGCTCAGGACTATGAAGAGGAACACGGGTATTTAGAAGACAATTGACAACTAGATCATTTAGCAAAATAACAACAGCAGGTTCTACCTCACAGCCTAAAACATCCTGGGACCACCATGGAATTTTGATTAAAATTATAGTACTAGGCATGAAATTACCTCCTGTGGAGAAGGGCTCCTGTCAGAATATGGTTAATTATTCCATAACAGTTGTAACACTACTGCACCAGTGGGCACATGTCACCTGATATGTTGGTCTGAAGCATGCACAGCCAGTGCCAGATGAGACCATTGATATCTCGTCTCATCAGCAGCCTACTGAGCATCTTCTGGCACTATGAAAGAAAGCCATTTATACTTGTTAGTTTGTCAACATGACACAAGCTAGATCCAGTCATCAAAGAAGATGAAAGCAATTGAGGAATTACCTCCATCGGATTGACCTGTAGGCAAATCTCTGGGTCATTTTCCTGATTAATGATTGGCATAGGAGGGCCAAGTGCACTATGGGTATTTCCACTCCTGAGCAAGTGGTCCTGGGTGTAGAAGTACGATAGTGGAGCAAGCCTGTGAGCAGCTAGAACTCACTCTAGAGATCCCTTTGCCTCTGCCTCCTGAGTGCTGAGACTAACAATATACACCACAACCCAGATCACTATATTTTTTAAATAAATAATTTTATTTAGAAACTTTTTAAAGTAAGGAAAAATCTTGGTTTTTGCTAGTTTGTTTGTTTTAAAGTAGAATATGGGTTCCCAATTGTTTACTGCTCTAGAGGCAGTGGGACCCAGTAAAATGGAGTCCACATATGAGGTGGAATAAAATAAAGTCTTATGCGATAGCTATCGTTATTCAGAGCATCAGGCAATTTATAATTCTGGGGTTAAGAAAAGCTATGTGTGTAAGGTGTCCAACTACAAGGGCAAGCTGCAGGTGGCAGACAAGCCCCAGGGGGTGAAAACATATTTTCCACAGAGGCAAATAAACAAATAACAAAAGGCAGCTGCAATGAGTAATCGGAAGTAAAATCACTGCTATCTTCTGTACCTGGGAGAAGCATGAATGCACAATCCAAAAACCAAACCACGTTTTCAAAGAAACTGAGGTCACATGACTCTCGTCTTGGTTTCTCAGAGATTGTCACCAGCACTCAGAAATTTCCTCATGTGACCCCATTCTTGGACCGTGTTCTGACACCCTATAAGCTAGAATGTGGGGGAAATAATAGTTTAAAAGTCTCCACTACCATTTGAACAGTGCCTAGTTCTTTTAATTTTTTTTCCAACTGTTATTTATTGGATCTGGGTTTCCCTCTGAATTCTACACAGAACACAGACAATTCTATCATTAAAAACAAAACAAAACAAAAACAAACAAACCTCTATTTTCTACACACAAGTTGGGACAAGCTACATACAAAACCAATCAAAAGAAACCTGTCAGGGGCTGTGTAATCTGTAGTGGGTAACACGGACTTTACAACAATCTGCCAAACGAAAGAACTAAATACATGAACAAAACAAATGAGGCACAATTAAGGAATGAAATATTTTAAATATTATTAATCCAGAAATGGTACTCTATTTTCTAGGGGGAAAATATTATCTAGTGACATGGTAACACACTAGTGAACTAATCCTTGAGATTAGTGCATTGGAAAAGTATTCAGATAACAGCTGAGAGCTGCGAACAGCAGATGCCAAAAGCATGTCCGCCTTGTAGATCCCACAGAGAGGATGGCTTTCCCAGACGACTTTCTTTGCCAGAAGTCTTCAGTCTTAGATCCTTTTTTATTACTGTAATGAAATGCCTTGACAACAGGAACTTAAGAGAGAAAGTGTTTATTTGAGCTTGTACTTCATGGGTTCAATCCATCACGTCAGAGAAGTTAAGGCAAGAGCTTGCAGCAACTGCTTATTTCATATCTATGATCAGGAAGTAGAGAGAACTGAATGTCTGTTCTTAGCGAGTTCTTTTCCACTTATATAGTCTAACGTCTATGCCCAGGGCATGGCACAGCATCTTTAACTGCCTGTATGAGATCTGCACAAGCTTGGTCCCATCAACAGTTTGTCATGAATGGGAGAAAGGCAAGCCTTCTGTTCTCCAAAGAGCTATTGGCTGTTGGCACAGAACAAGACATTTCTTCAGTGAGGTAGCCACTGGTAAGTTGCCCATGTTCCTGTAAACACCCCTCGTCCCCACTCATATAAGTAATCCTAATTAAACTCATTGGTTTTTCAAAACAAAACAAAAGATGTGAAGGTATAAGGAAGACTAGTTTGACAGAGGAAGGGGCATCAGGAGGAGTGGGAGAACAAGAGAGAGGAATTGGAAGTAAATATATATGAAAATATTTAATATATGTCCCCCTTTCTTTTAGTCTTGACTCTAAGTGGAGCTGTGGAGTTCGGCCACTTGCTAGAAGTTGGCCCCTTCTTCCAGTTGCATTTGCATCAGCCTTCTGTTGTTAGTGGCTCCCTTCTCCCTTAATTCCTGTTCACAAGCTTTGCTGGGTGGGTCTTGCACAGAGGACACCATTCCTTTTATTCCATTTAACGTCAGTCTTTCTTTAAGCTTTTTATCTCCTTTTTCTCCTCACAATGTACATTTTGTATTTCTCTCTGTCCCATTTATTCCTTTTCACAATAGATCTGCATAAGAGGGACTAATAATAGTCACTTGACAAGACAATACTGGTCAGTCTTGAAATCGCCTCTGCTGATGCCATTATTCTAAAACTTCAATTTTGCATTAGGCAGATTTTTCAGACAAGAGCAGAAAGCAGCTATATTCTTTCCAAAGTATCACAAGAATGGTCGGCAGGGCATTTACTAATTTTTTTTGCCTCTGAAACTTGCTGAGCTGAGCCCCAATGGTTCAAATCTCTCTCAGCCTTATCTTCTATGCCCCAACTAAGATGACTCATTAAGTACCCATTTAAAGTATCAAACTGATTTTCCAGGACAAAGTCCCAAAATCCTCCATATTATACCAATAAGCAGCATGGTCAGGCCTGGCATAGCAGTACCCCAGTTCTTTGTACCAACTTCTTGCTCAGTCACTGTTTTATTCTGTAAAGAGACACCATGACCACTTATAATAGAAAGCGTTCATTCTTATTCAAACCACCACACTTTACTTTGTCTGGCAATTACAAGGTCACCATCTTTTCCACAATAGTTTGAATCAAAACTTTTGAACCACAGAATCAATTCAAAGTTGTCCTGAACCTTTCCTTATGCCAACTTACCCATGGAAATAACTTTCCCAGCACCCAACCTCTTAACACCTGCCTGTAGTATTTTGTCATTTTGGATGTATTCGTGTTCTACTTTAGCATGAATTTTACTTTCTTCGAGGCAGTAGAAATAAACTGGATGCCACGAGTCCATAAACAGACAGTAGGTAGGCCTGAGCACAACTGTTCATCTGTCAGACTCAGCTGCAGACATTCATTTATCCAGGCCAGCACAGCACAGCAGTTTAGGTTGTCACTGATGACTAGTGTTGAACACACATGTAGTACAGTGGGCCTCGCTGTTCTTGCCTCGAAGAGAAGAATTTAGTCAAAACAGTTTCAGTGGGAGTTTAATTAACAAAGTGATTCCAAGCAAAAAAAAAAAAAAAAAAGCACTACACTACAAATAGAGACCGGAGGGAGGGATGCTCTGAAGAGGGGAGTGGGATGCACAGCACGGTGAGTTCTGTACTGTGGGTTTTAAAGAAGGTTTTGTGAATATTTAGGGTGTAGATGGCATATTCGGTGGGGCTAAGGGGCTAAGCTCTTTTCCCTCTCAAATCAGGATGAAACAACAGATCTTCCTTTCAGAGCATTGCTTTCAGTGATTTTTCTAAAGCCTACAAAGTGGGTGGGAAGGGAGCAAAAGCACAATATGACTATTAGAATGAAGCTGAAGTTTTCAGAGGATGTAGACTCATGCTTCTGCACATGTGTGGGAAAATGCCCTGGCACCTTGGGTCGTCTGTTTGTTTGAGACAGGGTGGCAAACCCTGGAATTGCCTTGAACGCACAGATCTGCCTCAACCTGCCTCTGGCAAACTGGGATTAAAGGTATGCGCCACCATGCCTGGTCCCTCTTTGACTGTTAATAAAGCAAAAAAAAAAAAAAAAAAAAAAAAAATGCCCTCTGCCTCCCCGAGAACTTTTAACCACACAGGAACTTGCTGGTCTGTCATCAGGAAACACAGCTGCCAAGTTACAAGTGTAATTTTCTCACCAACCTCAGAACTGTGTGTCAGATAAGAAAACTGAGGCTTGATCATGAAAGCTGGCCAGAGTTTTCCAGTGGCTTGTCAGGCTGCACAAGCAGGTAGCAGGATGTAGGCTGTCTGTAGGAATCCTTTCCTCAGTTCCTGGGAGCTGCATTTGCTGACCTCCCACGCTCAAATGCACCTCCTCCCCACTGGGCTCCAGTCTATCTTTGCCCCATTTAAACCATCCAACCATGCCTGCATGAATCCTTCAGACTTGCTTCGTGGCAATGCTCTCTCTCCCTCTAAATTGATTCAGGAGAAAAGAAGATGCCCTGTTTGTAAGATCTAAATGAAACGCATTAGGGGGCAAGGAGGTCCCACTGCTGTCTCCCTGAACAACACCTTTTATTCCTAGTCCCTCTCTAATCAAGGCCAGGCAAGGAGTGACCTTCCAGTATATACATGTTGCCTTTTTCACCTTAGGTGAACTGCGCTTATTGATTCCATGTTGATTGTTTCTGCCAAGGGAGGAAACAGACTGCACGTCACAGGAAAACTGCTTAGATTTCCCCCACAGTTCCATGACCAAAGACTTGATCCCTATCGTGGCAGCAAGATTGTAAGATGCCATGATCCTTTATGAAGTGAGGGCCCAGCCGCTTCCTCTGTCTATCTCTCCTTCATGACTCTAGATGTGAACACTTCCTCCAACATACAGACTTCAGTATGCCACCCTTGCCAGAGTCACAAAGTCTGGGACCTCTTGACCCTGGGCTGAAGAACGGTGAGCCTAGATAAACTTCTGTTAACCTAACAAGTAGCTCAAACTTTTCATTGTAGCAACACAAAGCTGAAAACCAGAGTTATATCCACACAGAGATGAAACTCTATACTGAGTGGCTTGTATGAATACACTGGGATGGTTTTTGTTTTGTTTTATTTTGTTTATGGCTTTGTTTGTTTGTTTGTTTATTTGTTTGAGACAGGACCTCCTGTAGCTCAGGCTGTACTTTAATTCTTTATGTAGGTGAGAATGACTTTGAACTACTGTTCTTCCTGCTCAGTCTCTGACATCTTTACATCATTGTTAGGAGTCTGCAGTGATTAAGAAGTATACTTAAGTGAAATGGTAAGAAAAGGCACGTGTCTAACATTGCAGAAAGTCCATCCTACCCATAATTTTGAGCCCAGATTCTGAAGAAACATACATGCATGCGCATGTGGTCACAGTCTTCAGTAAAAGTCTCCCCACTCTGCATACATATCAACCTCCTAAGTGGCTAGGGTGATTTTTTTTTTTTTAAGAAAAAAAAGATTGTAATTTAACTAAAATATTTCCAAATGTAAAGTGGTTTTAAAGACATTATATTTGGAGAAGAGACTTGATACCCTATGAGCATATACATGTAGAGGTAATCCCCCCCAGGAACAGTCATAGGGGAGGGGAATAAGGGGAAAATAGGAGGGAGGGAAGAATGGGAGGATACAAGGGATGGGATAACCATTGAGATGTAACAAGAATAAATTAATAAAAAAATAAATGTATATGTAAAAAAACAAACAACAACAAAAAAAAGAGATTATACTGCAAAGTACCACCCAGATCTTGAGAGAGAAACAAGATAGCATGTGTTGTATACCAAGAGGTAGCATATGACAACAAAACCTAAGAGACAAGAAAAGGAGAGCCAAGAGCGCGTTTCAATGATTTCTGTATTCAAGTGACAGAGATACTAGATAGGCACATCATTAAAATAATGTTTATGGGGCTAGAAAGATGAATCAGTGGGTAAATGCGCTTGCTGCCAAGCCTAGAGACCCAAGTCTGATCCCTGGAACCCTGGAAGAATAGCGCTGACTCTCAAAAGTGGTCCTCTGCTCGCGTGTGCTCAAACAGAGGCACACACATGCGTGCATAATAAATACACGGATTGAACATTTAAACAGATGCACACACATGCGTGCATAATAAATACACGTAATGAACATTTAAAATTTTTATTCTTTTCCTATGTGTGATTACCTTAACATCTACCAGTAATACTGCTTTTCAATATTGTTCCATACTTGCAATAACACTAAAGTCGTAATAATATATGGGTTAATAATTCCCATTGTTTATCTGTCATTAAGCCATAGTGGGGTAGAATATACGGAGTAGCCAAATGTAGTAATTCAGGACACTAGTCCACAAATGAGTCTTCATATCTCAGCTGTCACTCAATGGTTATATTGACTTCCAAGCTTCAGTGCTCTCCATGTAAAACGAGAGCAATATGCCACTCATGCAAGACACCTGCTGTCTAGGCTTAATACTAGACTGCTTTACAATAGGTCCAAAGGTAAAAATTCCTGCAGCCCACTGCCTTCTGAGTCTCCACTTTCGTATTTCCAGATACGTTCAGGGTTGAGTGTCCTCTGCAGGAGGCTGGGAAAATAGCTGCTTTGTGCTTGATTCTTTCATAGACACATATCTTCTACTTTTATGGAGATTTCTGAGGGAGGCTTTTGCCTCCAAATAGGTTTTTGCTTTGTCATAGTTCTCAGAAGATGCCACTGCTTAGAGCATGCGTAATTAACCCTTAAACCAATTGTTAGACATACAAAACTCTATGACTGAATCTTCTCTCAACTACAGAAGACATATTTGGATAACTCACCTTCTGTGCATGTTCTTTCTGTGAACATGTCAGTGCAAGGAAATTTCACCCCATTAAATGCCTCTCTGGGGTATCAAACTGCAGTTGCCCTGTTAGCAGATGTTTCCTTTGTATGTGTTACTATCCAACTGTTCAAGCCTGAAGAATGGGTATTTCACTTCATTTTCCTGAGAACATTGATGAGGTCTTAAACTTTTAGGGCCAGGCAGGGTGAGAGGCATAGCATCAATATGTAGCGATGTCCCTTGACACATAGTTTTCTTTCTTTTCTTTCAGTTAGCCATGGCCAGCCACAGACTAAAAATGTTAAATGGAAGATGACAGAAATAAACAAAACACATTTTAAGTTAAATGTCATACCCTCACTGTGGAGAAATCTCATCACTTTCCTCTGTCCTGCCCGGGATTTGAGTTATATGCTGGTGATCTACTAGGCAGTTAGCTGTTGTAATACCCGGCAACCCTTGGGTGACCTAGGAATGTCTCCAAACACAGAAGACTAGCTATTTGGATTTGTCAGAGGGAAACTATAATGTGTGTCCTTGTAGTGAAAAGAACTCTTGATATAATAAGAAAAACAAAAACAAAACAAACAAAAGAGTATTTGCTGATGTTGCTAATAGTCAGGGAAAAGAGAAATATAAAGAAGAAAAGACTAAAGTTTCTAGTACTAGTTTATACTATTTCAGATAGCAAATTTTACAGCCTGAATGTGTGGTAAGTGTTTAATTAAATTAAACATGCAAAACTGTCATGATGAAATACCCTTGCCATCACAGCCACGAGGCTGAAACAGGAGGATTTTGAGTTTCGGCCTATCGAGGCTTTGTCTTTGAGAAAAGTTTTTAAAATTATTGTTTGCTTTTTATTTTATTATGTATTTATTTATTTGGTTTTTCAAGACAGGGTTTTTCTTGTAGTTTGGACTGTCCTGGACTCACTTTGTAGACGAGGCTGGCCTTGAACTCACAGCGATCTGCCTGCCTCTGCCTCCCAGAGCACTGGGATTAAAGACATGCACCACCATGCCCAGCTCAAAATTATTGTTTGTTTATAGAAACATGTTGTACTTAGATAATAGGGTGTTCCAGAGGACTTCCACCATACTTCACTGCATCTCATGTCACCTCACCGTCACTAGAAGGGCAAGCATGGTATAGGAAGATGCCAAGTGACAGAAAGCACATCTACACAGCTTGTACTAAAGTGTGTTCTTAAGATTGTTCTATTGTCACTGAGCCTAATAGTGCACGCCTTTAATCCCAGCACTCGGGAGGCAGAGGCAGGCATATTGCTGTGAGTTTGAGACCAGCCTGGTCTACAAAGCAAGTCCAGGACAGCCAAGACTACACAGAGAAACCCTGTCTCAAAAAAACCAAATAAATGAATAAATAAATAAATAAAATAAGATTGTTCTATTGTCCTATTAGTGTTATCTTCTTACTGTGCCTAATACATATATTAGACTTTATCACAGCCATGTATGTATAAAGATTATATATATATATCATACATATATATATATCATACAAAATGTGTGTGTGTGTGTGTGTGTGTGTGTGTGTGTGTGTGTGTGTGTGTGTGTGTATGGATTTGCACTGATTGTGATTTCAGTTCTCTTTTGGGTATCTTGGACTACATTCCCCATGGATTAGGGGTTGTTACTGTCCTATGAAATGTTACTCTTTCTGCATGGAAGAACTAGCTTGGAAACAGATCCACCAATAGGTGGCAGTGCTGATTTAATTTCTGGGCAGATTAGACCTGAAAAGCAGTAAACTGGTTTTTAGTGTTTGTTTGGTTTTGTTATGTTTGTTTGTTTTTAACTATTTTATTTTGAGCTTTTACAGTGCATTTCCTCTACCTGCTACTGTCCTTGTTATCCCTCTGAGGTTGGGTTAGTACTATTCTATGCAACACTGCCTGAGCAGCGAAGCTAAGTCCTTAACTCGATGCTCGTCCCTGCCCTCTTCTAAGCCACATTCACATACGCTGATAAGAGTTTTGTCAGTCCTCTACAAACAGTGGAAGTGGCCTCATGGCTTACAATGTTAGTCACAATCTTCCAAAGTAGTGTTCAATGATGACATTACTTGGAACCTGTGTAATGTTTACTATTAACTTCACTATCTAAAATGTTACCCTAAACAGTTTCTCCAAGCAAAGATCCTCACCATTATGAGATATATATTATCCACAACCGTCCAATATATATGCATACATAAGTACAGGTGACTTTCCATATCTGAATGTCCCACATCTGTGGGTTCAGTCAACTTTGGTTGGAAACTAAATTATCAATTAAGTCTAAAAGATGTGCATACAGATGCAACAGTGGCATGAATGTTAAGGGGCAACCACCACCTTCTTTCTAATTGGATTGAAGAACTTCTCCTCAGGAGGGCATTCATACAGATATTGTAAATTTGGTTTTTAAAATGCCTGCAGAGGTGTTAGGACCTACAGGGGGAACCTACCACTGATGTTCTGACAAATGAACATGCTATCAAATTGCCTTCTAAATATTCATGCTGATGTTCATAGGCTAATGCTGTACTCAGCCTTGGTCAGAGAAGCTTCTATTTAAAGTGGGGAATGGTTAATACTGAGACTCAGGACTGGTTAAAGTACAGGGAATAGGTGACTTTTGAAGTCTCAACACTGAATGAGACATCTAATTCACCACCACCACCCCCAACCAAGGCTAAGGAAGTATTGCACAAGAGTCAGTGGAAAGAACTGAAGGAGTGTGGTGAAACACTGTCTTCTGAGCATGACACAATAAGTTTGTTGCAGTGATGGACTGACAACTGCAGTGGTTATCTACACAAAGCAGGCCCCAACAACAACCTTTCACATGAGAGAAGAGTTCATGTAGTCTCCCTGCCTTAGAAAGCTATAGGCAAGTTAATCTAGGGCAGAGGCAGAGGGAGTCATATTCCTCAGTGGTGTAACCACTGGCACACTGTTCTGGCTCAAGTAATAAGTCCCCACCCACGCTCCTGCAGGCAATCCTTACTGAATGCAGTGGGGCACACACAAACATCATGAAAGTAGGGGGCCTTTCTGGGAAGAAGTAGAGGCTTAGCAAGAGGGGGAGAGTGATAGGAGGATGATGTGGGACAGGATCAAAGCATTTTATATACATGTATACAATTGTAAAAGAATAAAATTGATTGATTACTTTTTTCAAGACAGGGTTTCTTTGTGTTGCCTTGGCTGTCCTGGACTCACTTTGTAGACCGGGTTAACCTCAAGGGTATCCTGTTTAAAATTTGCTGCAAAAGAAACAAGATTCTCGTGTACCAAGAAAGGTAAACACAAACCACAAACTGTACACTGTTTACAAATAATTAACATGGAACATAAAATATAACTTTTAGAATGAGCTTGTGTTTAGTTATGAGATTTTTAATTCATCACCAAAGGTACAATCACCAATATATATATATATATATATTAGAATTCACATTTTCTCAGTTAGAAAGATGGCCCACAGTTAAGAACACTGGCTGCTCTTCCTAAGGACCTGAGTTCAATTCTCAGCAACCACATGGTGGCTCTCAACCATCTGGTGTGCATGAAAACAGAGCACTCATATACATAAAATAAATCATTATTTCCTTAAATGTATATTTATTTTTTTAATTTCTGTTTTGTGAATGATACTATTATAAGAATTAAAAGAAAGAGAAGAATAAACTATTTTGCCTTAGTAGAACATACCCAAGGCATGCCTCATGTCATACACCCATGATCCTGGGACTAGAGAAGCTAAGGCAGAAAATCAAAGTAAATTCTAGGCCAGCCTGGACTGTGTACCAATACCTTCGTTTAACAAGAAAAGAATAACAAAAAGATCTAAAAAGAACACTTTAAAGAAATGCTCAACCTCCTTAGTCATCAGGGAAATGCAAATCAAAACAACTCTGAGATTCCATCTTACACCCATCAGAATGGCTAAGATCAAAAATTCAAGTGACACCACATGCTGGCGAGGATGTGGGGAGAGAGGAACTATTCCACTCCTTGGAATATACCCAGAAGATGCTCCAGCACACAACAAGAAAATTTGCTCAACCATGTCCATAGCAGCCTTATTCATAACAGCCAGAACATGGAAACAGCCTAAATGTCCCTCAGTAGAAGAATGGATAAAGAAACTGTGGTACATATACACTATGGAATACTACTCAACTATTAAAAACAAGGAATTCTCGAAATTTGTGGACAAATAGATTGAGCTAGAAATGATCATAATGAGTGAGTTAACCCAGAAGCAGAAAGACTCAAATGGTATATACTCACTTATATCTGCATACTAGCCCAAGCGGCATGTCCCACGAAAGCCTTCACTTACCGGGAAACTGGGACAGAGGAGAGGACATCCTATTGGGACTCTAGATGAGAGAATCATGTAAGAGTAGCAAAGTTGAAGGATCCAGAGAGTCCTAGAAACCTACAAGTAGAACATTATGATAGGCAGATTTGGGTCCAGGGGTCCCGCTCAAAGTAAGGCACCAGCCAAGGACAATACAGGCAGTAAACTTTAAACCCCTACCCAGATCTAGTCAATGGACAGAACATTCTCCACAGTTGAGTGGAGAGTGGGATATGACTTTCTCACGCACTCTGGTGCCTCACATTTGACCATGTCCCCTGGAGGGGGAGACCTGGTGGCACTCAGAGGAAAGATAGCAGGTTACCAAGAAGAGACTTGATACCCTATGAGCATATACAGGGGGAGGTAATCCCCCTCAGGCACAGTCATAGGGGAGGGGAATTAGGGGAAACTGGGAAGGGAGGGAAGGGAATGGGAGGATACAAGGGATGAGCTAACCATTGAGATGTAACAAGAATAAATTAATAAAAAAAAAAGAACTCTTACAACGTAGTAATAAGAAAGAAATATGACTAAGTGGTAGAGTACTTGCCTAGCATGTGGGACTAATGAGTTTGATCCCCAGGAAAACACACACACACACACACACACACACACACACACACACACACACAC
>OU015743.1:75724577-75787976 GCA_907169655.1 Acomys percivali | reverse complement strand
ATACTAAAATGGAATACAGAATGTAGCAAAATTAAGTGAAATGAGAAATATATGACACACACTTGCTTAAGGTATGGCCTGCTGAGTGAGACTGACACAGGCAGGGCTAGCTGCTATATTAATATCCCTTCAGGTTACCCTTTCCTTTGTGGTTAACTAAAGCTTCATAATGCAACCTGAGCATGTTTATATGCATTCCTGCTCACCACTTTAACCCTTAAATATGTGTTCCAGGACCAGAAATGTGCCTACCATCTTTTCTTCTTAACTTATGTCCTTAATCTGGGCATAATATACAACTTTACTGAGTATGCTTAAGTATGTACCTATGTGTGAAGCATTTTCTACATTTTCCTTTCTTTGATGAGGGCATTATTTTGGAAATAACATTCTTGCTGTGCTTATTTGGTCCAAGTGATACATTTTGTCTCTTTCAATCCTGGCCATGCCAACATGCAACCCATTACATTTAGTTAAAAAAGATGGAAGGACACGTCAGCCTAAGTAACTATGGAAACGAACTATGTCCACAATGCAATAGAAAGTGACCATAAGATCTGTGACATGGTTGTTTATTTTGCCCCTCATAAGGTCACAGACTAAAGGCTTGATGCCACTTTTATGTGTAGAACTTGATTAAACTATTTAGCAGATAGTATATGCTAAGAAGTTTCTCAGTATTAAAGTGGAGTTTATAAACAACAGAAGATGCTAGAATTATCTTTGTGAAAATGGATTCATTTTTTAAAAACTCAGTAAAAATTGTATTTAGTTTAATATAGGCACAGATTATTAGATATGCACACACTCTTATGTAGGGTAGTATAACACAATTTAGTTTTCTACCTTCTCAGAAGAGTAGAGGCCATGATAGTCTTACATACCTAACACTCAGATCAACATAAGTAAAGCTAATTGTCTTTAATAAGAACAAGACTCCTTGGAAAAATAGTTGATACTAGGCCTAGGTCAGGGAACACACAAGTATCTTAAAAGCATCAAAAGTAAAGAAGTGGTTTTAAAATGCAATGATGTGAAGATGCTCCCTCAAATGAAGAGCATACAATGAGAAAAGCTCCCCAAAGCCAAAGCTGGAAGCTTAGGAGCAGTTAGAGAAATCACAGAATTAGAATGTAACCCAGGTTATAAAGTAAATACCTGTAAATCTGTAAAGGCATAAATAATTGTGGAGTCTGACCTCTCCTTCCACCATTACACAGTAATGGAGATTAAACTTGGCTCAACAATTTACCCACTGAGACATTTCATCAGCCCATAAAAAAATAACCAAATCAGTCAATTAGTAGAAAGTGAGACACAAGCCTTTGATGCTGAGGAATTCTGTCATCAGACACAAAGACAGAGAAAACTTACCAGCCAAGAAGTCTATCCAGTGGGTTCCTGGATAGAGTCTGAAAGCACAAAAGGGAAAGTCCTGTGACCTCCAAGGAAAGCTGAGTAAAGTTCAGATTGTGTGCAATGCCAGTGTTTTCAATACTATCAATATATTATGGTAAATTCCCACTGGAGTGTATAAAGTTAGTGACATGGGAAGCTGGATATGGGGCCTGTGAGGAAACCCTATACAGGAATTGGAGCTCTTCTGTAAATCAAATTTTCTTAAAATAAAAACTCTAACAGAAGCCTAAATTATAAGTTCATTTTAGTGATCCATATACTGAGCCTACCTTCCATACAGTGAATAATCTAAAACATCATTGTTATTTCCAACTTTTCCCAAAGACTACTAAACTATAATTATTGCAATTACTATCAATATCTGCCCTAGCATTTTGATAGACTTTCAAGAATTTCCACATGAGGCTTGCTCTGAATCCCTACAGGAAATATATGATAATGAATTAGACTAACACATTCCATGGGAGTTATTGTTTGGATTTAACCAATGTAAGTAAAAACACTAAAAACATCTCCCCACTAAAAGTCAGTTTTCTGCTCCAAATATCAAGTCACTTAATCAAGAAATGCTTCAGGAACTGGACACAGTGGTTTGCAGCTATAACCACAGAACATGCCACATAGCTATTCTGGACACACTGCAAATTCAAGACCATTCTGGGCTACATGAGACTCTGTCTCAAAACAGGGAGAGAGGGGGTCAGGGAGGAAAGACCTGAGACAGAGCTTTCAGGTACACAGTCCTATCAAGGATCTAGTTTCCCCATCTTGGCTTTGTACTGCTTTTTACATGTTGGGGTTGCTCTAACAGTATTGTCTTTTTCTTCTTAAGTCCCAGGCAGCAGTGAGAACGGTCACCTCACTGTTACAAGTCATGCAAAAAGAGCGATGTCTCCAAGTTTGTGGCCAGAAGCCAGTTTGATTCTAATCTCATTTTTCTGTTTTCCATGCAAGAAAGCAAAGGAATTTCTGTTTGAAGAAAGCCCTTCAGTATAAAGCTGAGCCTCACTGAGCCTCCTTCTGCTCTGGCAGGAGAGGATTGTGGTGCTAAACACTTTTTCTTATTCTTCTTTACCTTTATTCTCTCTCCTGTTCAGTAAAAATAACAAGCAGTTTCCTTGTCTTGTGACACATTTGCAGCGATTGAAAGTTATTCATATTTGAGGGGTGTGTGGTTTGAAAAAGAATGTTCCCCATAGGCTCATCAGGGAATGACCCTACTTTAGAAAGGTTAGGTAGGGATATGGCCTTGTTGGAGGAAGTATGTCACACTTCTGCATATGAATCCATCTATAGAATCCTCAGCTACTTCTCCAGCACCTGTGTGCCACCATGATGAAGGGGGAAAGTAACTATGTCCGTCATCTAATTATTACCTCCAGGGGTATATTCTGTCTCTGTGATTCACTTTTGACAGGATAAGGTGACAATTGAGTTCTAGTTCTGTTTTCCTAGTTTATTATCTCACACACATACAGTTGATTTGTCTGCATATGTGTCTGTGTGCCACATGCATGCCTGGTGCCCATGGAGGCCTAAAGAGGACATCAGATTCCCTGGAGCCAGGGTTATGAGTGATTGTGAACTGCCTGACATGGGGGTGAGGGAATTTGAACACATGTCTTTGGGAATAGCAGTAAGTTCTGGTGAGCCATCTTTATACCTGTGCTCATTCGCCACCACTCCACTACCACCACCACCCCACTACCATCACTACCCCACTACCACCACCACCCCACTACCATCACTACCCCACTACCACCACCCCACTACCACCACCCCACTACCACCACCACCCCGCCACTCCCTTTAAATTGTACTAAATTTCAGAAAGCCTTCCAAAGTAACTTTTCAAAATAATGCTACAAATGATAGAAATAAAGACAAAATTGACTTCACACTGAATAGATTATGTCTCCAGTTCAGATGAGATTCCCAGTTAATTTTATTATGTGATCAGTATAGAGTTCATACTATACCATGCTTCCTTTCATGACTTGACTTATTTGATCAAACTCAGGTTGCCAGGCATGCACAGCCATCACTTTCACTTGCTGAGTCATCTTGTCAACCCCACAGGAAATATTGTAGAATGTAGCAGAAAACCAATTCTGACCACAGAATTCCATTCCATATGGGAAACCTGTTTGGCAAATCATTTGTAGTTTCTATGGAAGATGGTGAAGACATATCACTTTCTTTAACAGCCTTGTCAGAGAATACAAACCCATGCACAGTGATTAGACCTCCATTCTACACAGGGTGCATCACAACCCACACTGTAAACATTTGTGGGTCTTGTTTTACTCAGGAAGAGTAAAGCACTTAGCTGAGGAAGTTGTTAATCTTCCCATGTAGCTAGCAACAGAAAGCATGGTGCGGTGCCTCATGAAGAGGCCAGATGGAAAGCCTAAGAGGCTGGTAACTGAGAGGCAGAGGAAGTGTGAACTGGAGCCTCCCCAGTGGTTTCAGGAGAGCACAGGGAACTGGCTTTGGTTTGGGGCTGTTTGAATTATTCCAGGGGACCCAGATGCTAAAATTATCTGTAGATGTCTCAGTACTGCCCTAGGGCAGAGCTTTGAGACCCAAGTACAGAGGCTGATAGAGTTGGCATAAGGTAAGTGGTCAAGTAAAGGCATCTTCAGCTTTCCTAGGTATCCAATGGGAGTAGGAGTGGTGGCCCTTTCAAGGTCAAAAAGCTCCAGGTTGTCAAAGCATTAGAAATATGGAAGGCTCAGACCTGTGCCAACTCAGGCTGAAAAGCCAGGCCAAGGAACAGCCTCAATCCTGGTCCACAGCACCTGCTTCTTAGTGGGCCTCCTTCTCATCATCACCTAGTGTGCTCAGTTCTGAAAGTAGTGCTAGGTATTCTGAGCTCTGTGTTGTGTCCTGGCTGGCACTGGAGACCTACCCAGCAGCCTGCCACCACAAAGGACTGAACCCAGGGCTGCCCCAAGAACCCTACTAGTGTTGGTCCTGGGAAAGCTGTGCAGGATGTGGCACTGTTATGTGAAGACCAGACCGTAGTCCATAATGTTTCTCATGGGCATTGATCCTGTGTGTTGCTATGGTTGAACTATTTATTGTTCTCTTGATCCTATGGAAAGAGTTTCAATCTGTTAGATTACCATTTTTTTTCTCTACATCTCCCTGGAGTTCTCTGGTCTCTAAATATAAATGTACACTACTTGCAAAGTATGACGACCCAGAGTCATTGTCAAAGCACACCAGCTGGGGACAGAGTCAACAGAAGCAGGGCATTTGAAGACAAGCTAAGAAAAGCTGGGAGGTCCAAACCAAAAGATGATAGAATACTGTTTCCAGAGAAAGGACTGCAAGATGTCTGAACATTCCACGTAGAATGAATGGCTGGTCTTCAGAAAGAGTCTGTCTACAGCAGATTTCTTCAACAAAGCTCCCAGATTGCCAGCAGCTTAAGCCAAAATGATCCCCAAGATATTTCAGGTCAATGAAGAAGAATGGCTTGCAGGGTTGAAACATGGGAATGTAAACAGCAATCACCAGCTTTAAGAGAGCCGGGAAAAGCTTCTATGAGAAGATGAAATAAGCTAGACATGGTGACTCATTTATCTCAGGACATAGGGAGGGCCTGCTGCTACAGGAAAATCACTTAGAGTTCTAGGGAAGCCTAGATCAAAAGGTGAAACCCCATTCAAAACAGAAAATAGAGACTAGTAATAATAAATAAGAATGAGAAGAAAGAGTGTGCAGAGGAAGAGGAAGAAGAGAGGAGAGAGAGAGAGAGAGAAAGGGGAAGGAGGAGAAGAAATGGGAGGAGAGGAAGGGGAAAAGAATGTCTACTAGGGAGTGCTCTGTGTCATCAGATTAACAATGAAGGAAAATCTACCTGTGGTGGCTAAGATAATCCTTATCCTCAGAGAGCACCTGCTGACACTGCATCTCCATTACCTCCATAGGAACAAGGCCCAGAGACAGCAAGCCCTCCATCAGACCCACCACATCCCAACCCAGCTCTACTCTATAAAAGCCAAGCACATTTTATTCCAGGTTTGGGTTTCTTTTGGAAAAAGTCATGGACCAGTATTTTCAGTAGTGGAATCCATCAGAAGTGATACACCAAAGGTGACCTTGGTGCCTTAGTTAGGGTTTCTGTTGCGGCGACGAAACATCATAACCAAAGCAACTTTGAGAAGAAAGGGTTTAATTCACTCACACTTCCACGTCACTGCTCACCATCAAAGGAATTGGAATTCAAACAGGGCAGAAACCTAGAGGCAGGAATTGGTGCTGAGGCCATGAAGGGTAACTGCTTACTGACTTGCACCCTATGGTTTACTTGGCCAGCATTTTTTGTAGAACCAAGGACCACCAGCCCAGGGATGACACCACCCACCATGGGCTGGGCCCTCCCCAATCAATCACTAGTTAAGAAAATGCCTTACGGTTGAGTCTTAGGCAGGCATTTTCTCAATTGAGGTTCCCTCCTTCCAGATGGCTCTAGCTTATGTCATGTTGACATAAAACTAGCCAGGACACCCCAGTAATCACATGTGCCTGATTGCCCTCTCTCTCCTGAATCAGGGCATATGGTCCTGGCCTTGTTCCTCCAATTCAGCTCTTCATCCCACCTCGGGTTTATTGTTTCTAGTAGATTTAAGGGCCCTGCTGATGAAAAGGGATCCTCCTTTCTCCTCCCTCTAGGAAACATGTATGAAGCTTCTAAAGATGGCTTTCCGCTGAGGGATTTCTCTGGACCACTTCAGTGTAGAATGGAATCTGTCCTCACTGTGAGGTTTCCACCTACTCTTTCTCAGGCAGGCCTTTCTCCTAGTCTGAATTTCATTCAGGGTAGAATGCATTTCTAAATAAAGTAGAAATGGGACCTTTAGAATCATAGCCAGAAACCTGACAGCATTCGCCCTCTCGTCAGAAGTAATTTTGACTCCTTTCCATTTTCAGTCACAGGTGGTTATACTCTTGGTCATGGTCAAGTTGAAGGAACTACAATTTTTAGGATGGTGATTTGCACATAAAGATGACTTAAATATGAATCGTACAAGTACTTTCAATTTTATTTTATTCTAGACGGCATAGCTATTTTTGTCTGCTTATCTAAGCCACTATTACATAAACAACAATGGGACTTTTCATACATATCAACATGTGTGTGTTGAACTTAAAAGATAGGCTACCTTTATAACAAGAAATATAAAAGCTGTCATTGCAAAAAACAAATGTAAATTTATGCTTGTATAATAAATTAATTGTTTTCCATAAAAGAAATACAAAGGAGTCTCCAAGGAATACATAGAGAAGTTGGACAGCAGCTATCAGAAATAGATGACATGCAAGGATCTTTAGCTTAAATAGCAAAATAAAATAGGGAGTGCTGCAAAGCAGCAAAGTCTCTTTTCCATCTCAGAGGCACCGGCTGAGTTTGAGTTGCTCTCTACTCTCAGTGAGAGGCAGCATTGACAGCAGATCTCAGGAGCCACGGCCCAAACCACACAGGCTCAGAACAGGCACCGTACTTTCAGTAACAGGCATCTTAAGGAGCAGAAAAAGACACCAGAGCCAGACATCAGCTGTACATCAGAAGCATGGGCAAAACAGAATGCTGGGAAATTCCTTCTGCTTGGAACTCCACAAGACCACAGCAAGTGTGAAATGTCATTTCAAAAGACCTGCACTATGATAGCAGCTTAGCAACATGAGACCTACTGTGAACTTTAGTGTTGGGAAAGTCAGAGCAGGTATCAAAGGACTGTACAGAGAAACCTGGCCTCCAGAATACTGCATGACTGTCAGGAGGAAACCTGGAAAGAAAACCAGGCCAGGGGGCCAAGAAAACAAGCACAGGTCCCTAAAGCTCACAAGTGCCATCTAGCTTGGGGTCAACACCTATACCTGGATCCTGAAAGATTGCCCAGAGGTATGGCCAGCATGAGTCTCCATCTGTGAAGCATTGCCCACTGATGGAGCAGCATCTGCAACCTACTCTGTCAAAGGACACCCCGGAGGTGAGAACAGCATTCTAATAGTTATCAGATAAACACAAAAGGACAAGAGGAAATGATGTTGTTTGTGGGGAAATGAATACAACTGGGCATGATTCTGTCAAGCCCCATCACTGAAAGACATAGACCATCTTTTCTCTCATTGATGGTCCTAGATTTTCTATAGATACATAAAGTCATGTCTGCATGTAAGACATGAAAATAGAAGTCGAACGGTCTAGAAGGACCACAGGAACTAAGACAGGGAAGGGGGAGAAAAAAGGGAAGGCAGAAATATGTTCAATATACAGCAAATACTTGAAAAAATAAATTAAGTACATTTAAAAAATTTAAAGTTAGTTGAAAAAAGTCATGATTAAAATCACCCACAGGTTTAACCTCTGCCAACTTCATCTGCCCTGGCAAGCAGCTAGGCCCCACCCGACCCATGATGGACAGTCAGTGGGTAGTCAGTCTCTATATTACTTTGCATCCAGGAAGATTTGGTATTGACACCTCCTTGACCTTTTCAAGTGAACTCTCCATTTGTATGGCTATTCTCACTTGGTCCCTATGTCTCTGGCCAGCCCCTATACCTCCTTCCAGTCACCCAGGGTTTAACTCCTACCAGTGCAAATTTCCCAGCATACCCCTGCGATCCTGTGCCTTGTGTAGTTGCACTGGGTTCACAGCCTCATTTTATATTCTCTCACAGTGTGTGTGTGTGTGTGTGTGTGTGTGTGTGTGTGTGTGTGTGTAAATATTTTCATATGAAACCAAGGGCCTACAAATAAGATAAAATATGCATTATTTGTTTTTCTGAGCCCAGATGGCTTTGCTTCATTTGACAATCTCCATTTGCATCCATTTTCAATCAAATGTCATAATTTCATTGTCCTTCATGGCTAAATAAAACTCCATTGTGTCTATATGCCTCAGTTTTCTTTATCCATTCATTCATGTGTCAACACCATCTTAGTTACTGTTCTTTTGCAGTGACACCATGACCAAAGCAACTCATGAGAAGAAAGCATTTGATTGGAGGCTTGCCTGCAGCTTTAGATGGTCTGTTCATGATTATCATGTCCAGAAGCAAACAGGCACGGTGCTGGAGCAGTACCTAAGAGCTTTAACATCTTATTCAACAGGCAGCAGAGAAAGAGAGACTGAGACACTGGTGTGGGCTTTTGAAACTGCAAAGCTTACTTCCAATAACACACCTTCTCCAACAAGGCTGTACCTCCTAACCCTTCTCAAAGAGTTCCATCCCTTGGGAACTCTGTATTCAAATATGTAAGTCTGTGGAGGGGACAGGGTCATTTCATTTCAAAACCCTCCACATCAACTCCCTGTCCCTAATGGGCTTGTTGCCACATCATAATGCAAAATGCATTTAGTCTTACTTCAAAAGTTCTCATAGTCCTTAACAGTCCCAATGCTGTTTAAAAGTCCAAATTCTCTTCTGAGACTCATGGCACTCTCTTAACTATAATCCCTTTTTAAAATAAAAAAGAAAACCCATACTTCCAACATACATACGATGATGCTAAATATAAATTATCATTCTAAAAGGGAGGAATGGGAACATAGTAAGGAAGTACTTTACTCAAGTAAAACCAAAACCCAGCAGAGCTAATTTCAAATTCTCAGTCTCTGTGCCCAATGGTAAGGACAGAGCCGGTCCATCGCTTCCGGCTTTGTTTAACTATAGCATACTTCTCTATGCATATGTTGGGCTGGCTTCAAACTCTGTATGCAGCTCTCCTCAGCAGGTATTCCAAGGCTCTGGTTTCTCCAACATCTTGGAGTCTCCAACACAATCCAGGCTTCACCTTCACCGCTTCACACAACAGGCAGGATCCCCTCTGTCACATGTCTGGCCTCAGCAGCTTTCCTTAATTGCCAGGGAAGATTCCACAGGCCCTTTCCTGTACTCTTCTTGACGTTAAATCCAGAATCACTAGACCAAATCTGACAAGTTCTGTTTGTGGGGCTGGAGCATGGCCTCCAAATTGAGTTACATTCATATGTTTTCTTGATGTAGTTTCTTCTGCTGCTTAATATTCCTTCAGTCACAGTCATAGGGGAGGGGAGTTCGGGGAAAATGGGAGGGAGGGAGGAATGGGAGGATACAAGGGATGAGATAATAATTGAGATGTAATATGAACAAATTAATAAAATATATTTTAAACAATAGATACAATTGTTACATAAAAAGGGAGTTACAATGGGACTGTTGATTCTAAGTTCTTTCGTTAGAACTGTATCTAACTAGGTACTTTTGTTCATTATAAATTTAAAGCAATTGTTTTATGTTTATGCTCATTATGAGTTCAAAGCAAAAGTTTTTTCTTTTTCTCATTTCATATGCACATTATGTGCTCAAAGCAGAAGTTTTATGTTTTTCTTATTTCATATATACATTATGTGTTCAAAGCAAGAGTTTTGTATGTCAAGGTTTTTCCAAGAAACAGGTCTTGTCTCATATAGCTAACCGTGAATTCTTTGTTTCTATATGCATATGGTCTTTCCTATCATGATGTAAACCTGGGCCTTATCCTTGGACTAAACCAAGAATGAATGCATTTCTTTGATTATGAAAAAAAGAAAGATTTTCTTTAATTCCTCTTCACAAACTGTAGACTTAGTCTTACTTATTACTCTGAGAGCACCACTTCCTTGATTCCATTTTGAGTAAGACCCCTCTTTAAACTTTTATCTTCTTAAGCATAGGACTTGACTTCAGCATTACATTTTCTAGTTCTCTTTTTTTCTCCTCAAAATGAACATTTTTTTTCTTTTCGCCTCACTTGCTCCTTTTCATTGTAGATCTATATAAGAGTGATCACTAATAATTACATAACATAGTCTATACTAGGTTATCTTGAAATCTCCCCTGCCAATGATGTTAGTCTAAAACTCATTAATTTAGCTTCTGGCAGAATTTTCTGAAAAGGGCAAGAAGCAGCCACATTCTTTGCCAAAATTTCACAAGAATTGTCTCTATGCCAGCTGCTATTCTTTCCCTATGAAACCTGGTGAACAAGGCCACCATAGTCCAAATTGCCAAGAGCACTACTGTCTTCCATGCTTCTATAGGATAGCCTATTTCAGCTGTTTCTGTTTTCCTTCCTGTTTGAAGTCTGAAGTCTCAAAGTCTTCCATATTCCTCCAAACAATGCCATGGTCAGGCCTGTCATAGCAATACCTCATTCCTGGAACCAACTTCCATCTTAGTCACATTAGTGTAGTAGTCTGTGAAGATATACCATAACCAAAACAATTCTTACAAAAGAAAGTACTTAATAGGGAGTTTATTTACAGTTTTGGAGGGTTAGTCCATGATCATCATGGCAGGAAGCAAACAAGCATGGGGTGGGAACATTAGCTGAGCCACTGAACAAAAATGTCCTCATTTCTCCCAAAGACAGAATTCTACCTAAAAATGGAGAAGCTTGGTTTCAGGCAGAGTCAATGGCCAGACTCTGCCAAGACAGGGTAAGCAAGGCCTCAATGGTTCCTGCTTCACAAATATGTTTGTCAGATATACTGGGGCGGAAGGCTGAAGATGATGCTCCAATGTTATAGAGAGTCTTGGGTGTCTGTTCAGGCAGTAAACTGTCTCTGTCAGTTTTTCATTTTAAAAGCTGCCAACTGGGGTTGGAGAGATGGCTCAGAGAATAAGAGCACTGCCTGCTCTTCCAGAGTTCATGAGTTCAATTCCCAACAATCCCGTGGTGGCTCACAACCATCTAGAATAAGATTTGGTGTCTTCTTCTGGCCTGCAGACATACATGCAGGCAGAGCACTGTATATATAATAAATAAATACATTTTAAAAAGCTGCCAACCTGCACTTCTTGTTTACTCAAGTAATTAAATATATTCCTTCTCAAGTCTCTGATGGGGTTGAAGACCAGATAGTTTTAAGTTTAAACTTAGTTGTTTAGGAGTTAAGAAGATACTTTTATGTCTAGATAAATACTTAGATAGATATAAGTTTTAATAGATACCGATTTGGGTTCAAGACTTTAGACTCACCAAGATAAAATAGATAATATTTTCTTCAAGATTGCCAAATACTTTTTGATTAAACATTATGTATATAAGTCTTACTTATTAGTTTTTATACTTTTTCCTAATTGTCCTTACTGTATATAAAAGAATGGCCTTTTTTATTTAGACAGAAAAGGGGAATTGTTCGGGGATGGTCTGATGCATTTTGATGCTAATTAACAAAAAGCCATCCCACCTGGGCAGGGCAGATGAGATAGGTGTGGCTAAGAGTCCCAAGAAGGAGAGAGAGGAATTCTGAGAAGAAGGAGGAGGAGGAGGAGGGAAGGAGGAGGGGGAGGAGGAGGAGGAGGAGGAGAGATTCCAAGAGAAGAAAGAAAAAGACCGCCATGAGGAGGAAGGTGAAAGACCCAAGGAAGAGAGGAAGGCCGCCGTGGGTTCGATGGAAGAGAAGCACATGGCAGACATGGATGGAGATCCAGCCCAGATGAAAAACATTAGCAAGTATTTGGAATTATGTATGGGAGGTAGCTTGATGAAAGTTATTGGAAGTAGATGGCATAGGATTGGGACAGAGATCCCATACCTGTCCCACTACGAAAAGTAGTTTAGAGGATTAATGTCTGCCCTGCCCCAAGGTAACTAAGGCTATTTTAAAATAGAACAAGTGTCTGTGTCTTGATTGATTGCCAGCTGGTAATACTAATAATATTGATAATTAAAAATAATACAGCTTCATTGTTTTAAATCTTGGGTTTTGTTTTTTTGTTTTTTTGTTTTTTTGTGATGTTTATTTGGTAGGTTACTACCACATCTAGAAGAAGACATTGAACCTCCTGGTGATGAAGCGTGGCTTGTGTGGCACTGCAGACACAGGGGGCAGTGGGAGTTTTGTCTTGGAATTGTGGAAATGCTTGGCAACACGTGGTCAAGTATAAAGAACAACAGAACAGAGCTGTGTCGCACTTCTAGGTGAGCAGGCATCACCCTACCACTTTGTAGTCCTGAAGTATGTTTTTATTTTATATATTTTTCAGAAATACAGAGTGTGAACTTATAATAAACTTTGAGAAATTCAGTTTGAGCTGCGTATCATAGATAGACGTAATTTATTGGGGCTGAAGAGATGGCTGAGTGGTTAAGAACACTGGCTGCTCTAGAGTTCAATTCCCAGCATCCATGTGACAACCCACAATTGCCTGTGACTCTAGTTCAAGGGAATCTGACACCCTTACACAGATACACACGCAGGCAAATTATTTATTGCTTTAAGTAAACCATTCATGTTATCATTATTTCTTATGAATGGACACGTGTTAATTAATTGATTTTTTTTTTCCTGAGTGGGATCAACAGCGCAGCTGAGAAATTGTAACAGGAAGGTTTCCAGAGCTCCAGTGCTACAGGGTATATTAAGCCTACCAGGAAGTTTGTTTATATTTTTCTCTTCATTCTTCTTAAACAATCTAAATATAAAACCAATTCACACCCTTTAAGGAAAAATAGTTGTCTGATGTATCTGCTGATCTCTTTGTAAATCCTGAGAGTGATTCATGTGATTTCTGGTAGTTATGAGGGATTATCTCATTCCTGCTTTATGGATAGCTTTTCTCCTCACACAGGGACTTTTCTGAGTTGTCCCCCCTGTAGACCCAGTCTAAGACAGTGCCAGCAGCCTTTCCTTCAACCCAGTAGAGTCAGGCTGGCTGATGGCAGTGCCATCCCAAAGTTATGTCAATAACTATGAGATCATTAAGTCATGTCAGTACTTATGAGATCATTTCTATCTCCACAGCAAATTATCATAAAATAAACTCGTACTTTCATAAAGGATTTTGAAGCTGCCTGTTACCTCACAAGGTCTCCCAGTGAGGACTATGTGACTCTCATTGCTCTCCAACGCTGCTTAGACATCCTTTTTATCACAAAGATCGATCCTGTTCTCAGCTTTGCGTTTCTCTAGTTCCATTGATTCTTATCTTTCATTCACCTTAACTCTGGACATAATTTAGGAAGTTTAAAATTGGGTTAATTTCCTAAAGGAGATACAGGCTGGGGCAGTGTTTCTCAAAGTGGCTCCATAGGTTGCCCTGGCAACATGCTGAGAAAAAAACAATAGCGCAGAGAGGTCTGTGTGCACTTTGCTCAACTTACCCAGTTGTTGTCTAACTTGCACACCACACACATAACTGTAACTTTACATAGATACAGCATATTGTCAAGAAGAAAACTCGCAGGGATGCAGGTGATTGCGGACTGCCATGGCTCCTCCTCCCACTGGTGTACCTGTGGACGGCACTGAGCCAAGATGCAGAACTATTGCCACAAGAAGGTGCCCACACTGAGAGACAAGATGTCAGACAGACTCCCTGGTAGGGAAACAGATGAGGAGAGGGTAAGTGCCATGGCTAGGTGGTGAATTTTCGAGTGGTTCAGCTTCTTTCTCACCCTCCTGACTTGGAGCATAAGCCTGACATCTTAAAATAAAGGCTTTTGTAAACTTTTTGTCTCCCACCAGAAGCCCCTCTGCTGATGGCCTGGCTTAACAAATTAAAGACCTGCTCAGGATGGGTTACACAGCAGCTCTGGGCCAATCAATCATTCTAGCTTTCTTCAAGCGGATCAACCCTAAATGAGGGAGGAAGACTTCAGGAACAATTAAGGCTGGTTTTCTGTTCTTTGTATAAGCAGGAAAAAAAAAAGACATCGTAAATCTTCATTCATGCCATATGAAGAATGGCAACTAATATTAATTCATAGGGGTTCTGTCGTCAACAGGAAGCATTGTCTATGCCTAGACATTCATGTCTCAGCCAGTCTCAGAGCCATTCCCATCTAGAGGGATTAGCAATAAGTTACCTGCTTGTTCTGCAGTTTAAATTCTTCACATCCCGATTGTATCTTACTCCCTCAACCCCTCCCGAACCCCCTTCCTTTTTCATCCACTCTCCCTCCCTCTTTTAGTCCTCCCCTAACATCTGACCTCAGCCTATCAAGTCTCTTCTGTACTACCTGTAACCTCTTCCCCTGCAGCCTGGCAAGGCCACCCTGCCAGGGGAAAGTTATCAAAGTCTGGTGAACAGAGTGAATGCCCGAAGTAGTCCCTACTCTCCACATTGTGTGACCCACAAGGAGACTGAGCTATTACATCTGAGCAGAGGGCCTAGGTCCACATCATACATGGTCCTTGGCTGATGTTTCGGTCTCTGTGTTGTTGGGTAGTTATCCTGTATTATGTGGCTAATACCCACTTATGAGTGAGTATATACCATGAGTATCTTTCTGCATCTGGGTTACCTCACTCATGATGATCTTTTCTAGTTCCATCCATTTGTCTGCAAATATCAAGATTTCCTTGTTTTTAATAGCTGAATAGTATCCCGTTGTTTAAATGCACTACAGTTTCTTTATCCACTCTTCGACTGAGGGGGATCTAGGCTGTTTCCAGATTCTGGCTATTACAAAGAAGGCTGCTGTGAACATTGTTGAGCAAATGTCCTTGTTATATGGTGGAGCATCTTTTGGGTATATTCCCAGGAGTGGAATGGCTGAGTCTTGGGGTAGAATTATTCTCAATTTCCTGAGAAAGTACCAGATTGATTTCCAAAGTGGTTGTACACGTTTGCACTCCTACCAACAATGGAGTAGTGTTCCTCTTTCTCTGCATCCTTGCCTGCATGTGCTGTCACCTGAGTTTTTATCTTAGCCATTTGGATAGGTGTAAGATGGAATTTCAGAGTCATTTTGAGTTGCATTTCCCTGGTAACTAGGGATGCTGAGCATTTCTTTAAGTGTTTCTCAGCCATTCGCTATTCCTCTGTTGAGAATTCTCTGTTTAGTTCTGTACCCCAATTTTTGTTTGCTTGGGTTTTTTTGTTGTTTTGTTTTGTTTGTTTTTGTTGTTTGGGTTTTTTTGTTTTGTTTTGTTTTTTAGTTGTTGTTTGGTTGGTTGTTTCGTTTTGTTTTTTCAAGACAGGTTTCTCTATGTAACCTTGGCTGTCTGGACTCGCTTTGTAGACCAGACTGGTCAAGACCTCACAGAAATCTGCCTGCCTCTGCCTCCCGAGTGCGCCACCATGCCCAGCTGTACCCCATTTTTTAATTGGATTATTTGGTTTGGTGGTGTTTAATTTCTTGCATTCTTTATATATTTTGGATATTAGCCCGTTGTCAAATGCAGGATTGGGGAAGCTCTTTTCCCAGTCTGTAGGTTCTCTTTTTGTTCTGTAGACAGTGTTCTTCACCTTACAGAAGCCTTTCAGTTTCATAAGGTCCCATTTAATAATGGTTGATCTTAGGGCCTGAACTGTTACTTTTCTGTTCTGTTTTTGTTGCTGTTGTTGTTTTGTTTTGTTTTTGTTTTCTTACTCTTCACTTTTTTTCTCGAATTTTAAGATAGTATATTTGAGCCCCCTCTGCCTTTTCCACTGCCTGGTTTTACATTAACTCTACTTTGCAATTGGTGCAAAAATGTTCCATTTCCAGTCTGAAGAAAGGTTTGTGTATCAGCGTACTTGAGTGTGTAGCTATAACGTGTTTTTATTTACCTGCCAACCACATGACAGATAAACACTTCAGAAACCAGAAATGTTAACCACTCAGGGTTGTCTTCTCAATGGAAAAAATGTATGCCTGTTTTCCACCCAGAAGAGTGGAAGTGGATGCTGTTAAAATCTAGTGATCTTTGCAATCTACAGGGCCAGGCCTCCCCCAAATCTCCCATGATGCTTATATCCCAGACTCTCCTTCCCTAGACCCTTATCTTTAGCTTTCTTTCTCCATCCATAGAACCTATCTTTAGGGGAGATGTCACATGTACTTTTTCACCTGATGGCCTCTGTTTTATCTCTGTCAGAGAGCACACTGGATCCTAGGCCCTTAAGCTATAGAATCCATCATTATGCTTTAGGAAAACATAAGAATTTGAGGCAGAAGCCATCACGATCACTCTGGTGATCTGGTCAGGGTAGTTATCACTTCTGCTCACATTAAGGTATTAAAGAAAGGAAGCTGAAATTCAAAGTACAGCCTCATGTGTTCAGTAGTGTTTGGTTAATTCAATTGTTTAGTTTCCAGGCCTCTGATTTCCCTGTTCTGTTTCCATACTGAAATCTAGCCTAATTCCATTATGTTCAGAGACATAGTATGTGCACTTTCAGTTCTTTTAGAAATTGAGGCCTGTGCCTTAAGAGGATGCCCATGCATGACACTGCATGGATGGCTAAGGACAGGAAACTGGATGGCCTGGGGACCTAGCATAGAACCAAACATGACTGAAATAATAATAATGATGGTGGTGGTGGTGGTGGTGGTGGTGGTGATAATGATAATGATGAGGAGGAGGAGGAGGAAGAAGAGGAGGAGGAGGAGGATAGATTCCTAATGATATTCTGCTATAGTAATAGATCGGTGCCTAGCCCAATCATCATCAGAGAGGCTTCCTCTGGTAGCTGGTGGGAGGACATGAAGGGACCCACTGCCAAACATTAGGTGGGTGGGTCTTGGGGAACCCTGAAGAAGATGGGGAGGAAGGATTTTAGGAACCAGAGAGGATAAGGACATCATGAGAATATGGCCCATAGCATCAACTAAGCAGAGGTCATAACAGCTCACAAAAACTGAAACAGCCGTCACGGGAGCCCGCATGGGTCTGTGTTAGGGCCTCTGTATATATGCTGTGTTTGTTTAGCTTGAGGTTTTCATTGAACTCCTAGCAATGGGAGTGTGGGTGTCGCTTTTGCCTGCTCTCAGAACACTTTTCTTCTTACTGGGTTGCCTTGCCTAGCCTTGATTTGAGGGTTTGTGACTAGATTTATTGCATCTCATTATGCTATGAAGTTGATAACCCTGAAAGGCTGTTCTTTTCTGAAGGGTAATGGAGGAGCAGTGGATCATTGAAGAGGGGAGTTGGGGTGGGCTGGGAGGAGGAAAGGGATGGGAGAATGCAATCAGGATATATAAAAAAGAACATTTATTTTCTAGGACACAATATTGTTCGTCTGGGCATGTTTCATGCACATTTAAAAAGCACATATGTTCTGCTACTGTCAGGTAGAATGCTCTATCAGAGTCAATGAAATCCTGTTAGTCATTCTGTATTATTGAAAACAGCCAATTTCAAGGAGACAAGTTTGACTTAAAATGGTCTTCTGGTAGCCTAACTGTTAAAGCGACATTTACTTCTATAGCCAGTGCTTATAAGGTTCATATTGAAGAGAGAAAATACAATATAAAAAACTTAATTACCAATTGTTGAAACATCCCCCCACTTGTAAGGGAGAGGGGCTGACCTCCATTACAACACTTACTTTAGAAAGAGAATTACTGTCTTCAGTGGGACCATACTCTGCCACTGTGAGATTTTGCCTAGACTCACCTTCTGCCACTAGGAAACAGGTCCAGGCATATTTGAGAGTAGCAGATGGGCAGTTATAATGCATGCTTCCTAAATGTGCCACCCAGAATCTAAATTCTCTTTCACTCATGTATTTCCTCATCATCCCATCGGAGGAGTTCAGATGACTGAGACATTCATATCTCCTCAAACGACTTTCATTAGAAATATATCTCATTCATAGGGCATTGCTGCAGATGCTGGAATCTCATTCATGTTTGCTGATGGTTAGTAATTGACACTGATGCTTTTTTACACTTCTCTGCTAATATACTTTGAAATGCATATCTAAGGATGCTTTGTAAACTGGCCTTCCAGACTTTCTGGAAAAATTAAAATGAAAATACCTTAGTAGGAATGAATGCTGCTCTGTTGTGTAAAAATACCTTTCAGTTGGGATTAATCTCTGTAAACAAGAAACAATTTTATTGGAGAGTACGAACTGTTCCCGATAAGAGAGTCCTTGGTTCTTAGCTTGTAGCATTGTTTTGAAAAGTTTCGGAGTTGGGGCTCTCTTGGAGGAAGCAAGTGGAGGAAGGTCCTTAGAGCTATCTTTTCCTGGCCCCTTCCTGTCTACAATAAGATGGAGACTCTCCTCTGCCACACAGTTGGGCTGATATGATATTCCTTCCAAGTATGTGGTGCATATGACCCTGAGCCTGCCAGCAAAACAAATAATTCCTTCCATAAGTTCTGTCAAGTATTTTCATTGAAGCAATGCAATGCAAAATTAATGAATACAATTTTATTATTGATAAACTAACTTTAAATGAAAAGAAAGAATAAATATAGGAGAGTATATCTATGTACACAAGCATGACTGAAAATCGCCGACCTATAGAATGTTCTAGAACATCTTAGACTCATCCGGTATATACTTTCAGTGCATCAATGGCTATGGTTTAGATCATTTTAAATGCAAATGTTGTAGCTGTTAAGTTTAATGGATGAAAACGGAAGTTTTTTACTTTCTTTCGGGCACTTTTCAAATAATCATGTTTTCAAAATGATTGTCCCCACTGCTCTGTGAGCATGCAGTTTGCATCGAAATACATCATAATCCCTCCGCTGCTAGTGTCTAAGAATTTGAGTGTAGCATAGAAATTGTAGGTTAGATTTAAAAAACATGCTGAAATGTGTACCCTGTGCATGCATGAAGGAAGCCTGTGCAGGGTTCTGCCATGACAGAGCTTGCCGCCTAACAAGCCGTGCCAGAGACACTGAGAGTGCCACATATGGTATGACCTCACCCTCAGAGCTGCCTTTCAAGCTGCTGATATAATGTCTCCCTTTCCAATCCACAGGTAAAGAAACTGAATTGTGGACCAAGTCCCTGGCTCAAGGTCAGAGCTGGTGAACAGCTGACGCTGAATTTGTTCCTGGCAGGCTTCTCTGCACGTCATGCCCGAAACTCTGTTCATAGCCTGCTAGTTCCCTCACTCACCATTCATGTGTCTACTGAGCCCCGTTGCCCTGTTGTGGAAGGGCACTTTCCCTGTGCACAGATAGTACACTCCCATCACCACAAAATGAGCATCGGTACTTCGGCAGGGCTGCACTCATTCTCACAATAAAGCACTCCACTCTCCAGCAAGCAGACTAGGCTATTAGGCAGCAGCAACCACACACGTGCCACCATTTCACTGGCCAATGGTTATCTGAGGCACAGTCCTAGGGCCCCACTCCTACACCATTCCTGTACTCAGTTGCCGTGGTGCTGGGGCCTCTATGCCTCCAGGGGACAAGAGTGTCCTTTGCTACAAATCACATACTAGTTAGCGTCTAGTTGGCAATTATAACCCAGCTAGAGAGATACACACTTAGTGGTTTGTGTTTCCTGTGCCAAGATGCTCATGAAGTTGGCCTTTTTTTTTTCTTTTATGGAATGATTTATTCGTTTAAGACAATTAAAAATTTTTAATCTAATGTCTGCTATAGAATTGTTCATAAAGTGTATAGGAAGGTGTGAGACATGCATTCCTTAAGTGTCTTCAGTATTGGCAGTTTTGCAGAGAGCCCCTTCCTGGCAAGACTCTGAGAATGATTTCACCTTCCTGAGATGCCTTTCTGGGTGTTTCCTGGCTGCTGCAGGCTGGTCCTGGCAGTGATAGATAGCAGACCACTTTTGTTTTCCAGATTTTTCCTTCTTGATGGTGGCAATGAGTTTTGACTGTGAACTCAATAAAACAAGCTGAAAGGAGCAGTGCAGGGCAAAATTTCCGAAGATAGAAAACAGAAGAGGCAGCCTGGGGAGTCTCACCCAAGCTGTGAAGAGCCCTGCCTGATGCAGGGACGTGAAGCTCTTGAGCTGGTCTGAAGCCTGTAAGTGCAGGTCCTTGGAAGTCTTGAAGAGACAGTTCCCAAAACTCTTCAATGATTATGACTTAACAATTTGTACCACACACACTAACTCAAATCGCATGAGACGGCAAAAAGCATTAAATTTATTACAACGCCAGTTATTTTGCTCTCCAAACAGAGGCCATGTCGTAACTTGGTGTCTGTTTACCTGGTAGCCCAAAACTACTGTCCGCGTAGGAAAGAGCCTCACAGATGAGACGGGGAATGAGAAACCGAAAAATAAGGACAGCTGAGGGGCAGGCCACACACAGGCTGAATACTCGTTACCAAAGGTTTTAGTAAATACCTGTTACCAAAGGTTCCAAAACCATACGAGCAGAAAGTAGATCAAGCTTTTGGATGTAACAATTCCACACACTAAAAACTGAAGTTCATCCCAGAAGAGAACTTAAAGCCTCCAAAGAGGCAGGTGACTTAAACTATTGATTTAAAGAAAATTTAGTTGCTTTGTTGTGGAAGTCTGTATAAGATAGCTGTGAAATTAATGTGAACACGTATGGAACAAAGTACAGGATGTGGCCTTCTAGATAGACGAGGTGAATTTCTAGAAAGAATTCAATAAGCCATGATGAGTGAATGCACTTGAAGTTAAGGATATGAATACCCTAGTATGTCTGCATTATCTTTGTAGGAAAGATAAGGCAAATGATAGTGTTGGCCCTTTTCACATGGCCAAAGATGATAAGACATAGCACCAGGTGCATTCCCATGTTATACTTGTATTTGCTTAGGCTAACTGTAAACATCACCTCATATTTTGCTTGGTTTTTTGTTGGGTTTTGTTGTTGTTGTTTGTTTGTTGTTTTTTCACTACTCTTGAGCTCAAATGCCTGAAATCCCCTGGTTATCCTATGCAGATCTTTTGGGGTATTTTCAATGGAGACTTACCCTCTCTGGCTGGGGTGGGTCAACACCTCACTGATACTCTTGTCAAAAACAGACAAGCAAACAGATAGACAGACAAACCAATACAAAAACAAAAACAAAAACAAAACCATCCGTGGATCCCTGAGATAGCTCAGGAGAAAAGACGCTTGAAGCCTCCTGATCTGAATTCTAAGTTGGGTCTTGGGTATCTACATGGTGGAAGGAAAGAACCGACCCTCACAAGTTGTCTTCTAACCTCCATACATTCTTCACCACTGTATCATGCACGCGCACACACACACACACACACCTACACACACCCACAAAAGCTCACACCATAAATCAACATATGTAATAAAAATGTAAAAAAAAAATTACAAAAGCGGGTTCCAAGTTTTTAGAGAATTCCTTAGCAATTTAAAAAATACTTTGGCCCACACATACATTGGCCATACTTCTTTTCCTGATATTTTGTGAGCACCTCTGACTGTAAAATGTGGCACATTTGCAGAATAGATTTCTTGTGGAGTTGGCCATTTCATTTGGTTATTACAGTTGTTGGGGACCAATACTGACATTGTTTTGCTGCTGGAGTAGACCTTTGGCTACATGCGAGGCAAGCTTTGGGGCACCGATTTGCAATGGTCTTGGATTTTGAGAGAAGGTCTCTTCCTTTTGTGGTCTTCTCCCTTCCACCTCCTCTATGCTGGGATTTCCTTCAGGCACCACCATACCTGGCTTAAAGCATATTTTTCACTGATGTGTGGACAAATCCACCTGTTTTTAACAGTACTTAATTCTGTGCCTGTCTTGCTTTTTGTGTCTACAGCTCCTTTTTATTTATTTATTTTTTCAGCTCATTGGGCATTATTCTAGAGTATGAGTGAGGCAAGGAGCAAAATTTGCCCATTTTAAGAAGCAATACAACAACTTCCTGTGTGGGCTGAGACACTGGGTAGATTGCACTCACTTGCCCTTTATGTTCCATGGGAGACCATCAGTAGACTCCTTCCTTTTGATGTGGCTGCAGACTTAGGTGGTGCCTCAGTCTAATCCAGAGAGAATAGAGGAAAGGCTGCAGTCAAGAGGCAGAAGACAGGAGTGCTGGGGTCTCTATGTGGTACTTGGTACTATCAGGAAGATGGAGAAGGACCTGGCTTTAACACTTCAAAATAAAGGGCAGGAGAGATTGCTCAGTGGTTAATGATGCTTGCTGCTCTTCCACAGAACCAGAGTTTGATTCCAAGCACTCATGATTGGCATCTCTCAGACCCCTGTAAATCCATCTCTGTGGGAGGCAACACATTCTTTTGGCCTTGCAGGCACCTGCACACACACACACACACACAAAATTAAACCAAAAAATTCAAAATAAGCTAGTCACTGTTGTATAAACCTGTAATTGTAGCACTCATGAGGCAAAGTCAGAAGCGTCACGAGTTTAAGACCTATTCCTAAATAAATAAACATATGCCACTATATAATGACCCTCTCCTAGACTCCATCTATGCTATAGGCTGCATTATTTTAATTTTAACTTTTAAAAAGAACCAATGAATGTGGGCGGTGGTGGTGCATGCCTTCAATCCCAGCACTGGGGAGGCAGAGGCAGGTGGATCTCTGTGAGTTCAAGGCCAGCCTGGTCTACAGAGCAAGTTCCAGGACAGCTAGAAGTATTATAGAGAGAAACTCTGTCTGGAAGGAAAACAACAGCAGCAGCAACTAAAAAGAACCAATGATCTTTTGAGCAATAAGTCTTTTGGAGGATAAAGTGTTCTTCCCCAACGACCCATGTACTGAAGTTTCTAGAAACTTTAGAAAGCCCCACTTACAGGATTTGTCACTGGAAACAATCCTTTAGCACTGTGCTTTGTCCTGGATGTCGATCCCTCTCTGGTTCCTGTCTGCTGTGGTGAGCAGCTCCTGTCTCAGGCACTCGTTACTATGGACTTCTGCTGTACCGTGGATCCAGAATCAATAGCCAACAAATCTTGTTTGAATTCTCTGAAGTCAGGAACTAAAACAAATAATTCACTAATTGAGATGTTTTGTTCTGGCATTTGGTTAGAGCAATAGAAAGCTGATTAATACTGCTTATAATTAACCTCTTTGAGTTTCAGCAACCTTATATGAAAAAGCACACAGAAAAATTTTATTCAGGTTGAAAATATGGTAAATGTGGACCATAAGTTGGTTAGAAAAAAGATAGATAGATAGATAGATAGATAGATAGACAGACAGACAGACAGACAGAGTGAGCCAAAATAATTTGGAACCAAAATCCTTAAAATACTTATAGGGACAATCCCAAGAGAGACCCATGGACTCATAAATTTGTTAACACTTTATTTGGGGGGGCATAACTAGAAACAAAGTCATAGATACTTATAGGAAAATGAACCATAAAAACTGGTCTCAATAAAATAGAAATGGCCACCAGGAAAACATTCAAAGATAGGTGGCTTTTACACAGAGACAAAAGGAAAGCAGAATCTAGTCCCGAGAACTGAAGTTCTCTTAGGAAAATAAAGTCAAAATAACAATGAAAGAAGTTTAAAATATATTCAGTATATTTTATGCAGAAAAGCAAAATAAAAACAGAGGTGAGAAAACTATGCTAGATGCTATGAATGGGAAGAAAATGAGGATAGGGTTTAAACATAAAATACACACACATATATCTGTATGTGCAGATAGAGAGACTTTTTTTTAAACAGGGTCTCATACTGCCCAAGTTGGCCTTGAACTAGTATAGATAGCTGAGGATGACCTTGAAGTTATGATACTTTTCCTTCCATCTTCCAGTATGTGGAGTCCAGGTGTGCACCACCCCAATGGCTTATGCACTGCCTGGGATTAAAATCAGGGTTTGTGCATGTTAGTCAAGCACTCTACCAACTGAGCTACATCCCCAGCCCCAGAAAAAAAAATGAAGGTAAATGTATCACATAAAACAAAATTAAATGGTAAGTATGTGAAAAATATAAAATAAGTATAAACATAAACCCACCTAACCATAAGTCTAAAATAATTTGTCAGAACTGTGGGTTGAAATACGTAAATTATTTTCATGAAATTCAATGTATCTTTTTCTACAAATTTATCTTTGTTGTTGTTGTTGTTGTTGTTGTTGTTGTTGTTGTTGTTCTGTGTAAGAAGTTTCATTTTTTCCCCACACAAAGGTTGCTTTCCTGCTTTCTTCTAAAAGTTTTGTTTTGCATTTCACATTTTGTAGAACAATACATTTTATATACCTTTGTATGTGTTTCAGATAACTTCTGTGGCTGCAATATACTCAAGACTGAGGGAAGCTGGGGATTAAAAAACTATAAAAAGTTGTTTCTTACAAAAAGAACAATTCAAAGAATCAACAAAACCAGGAGCTGGTTCTTTGAGAAAAATCAACAAGATAGACAAATCGTTAGCCAAACTAACTAAAAGGCAGAGAGACACCATCTAAATCAACAAAATCAGAAATGAAAAGGGAGACATAATAACAGACACTGAAGAAATACAAAGAATCATAAAATCCTATCTTAAAGGTATAAATGCCACAAAATTTGAAAACCTAAGGAAAATGGAGAATTTTCTTGATCGATTCCACTTGCCAAAATTGAATCAAGATCAGATAAACAAATTAAATAGTCCTATTAATCCTATAGAAGTAGAAACAATCACTGATAGTCTCCCAACCAAAAAAAAAGCTCAGGGCCACATGGTTTAAACCCAGAATTTTACCAGACCTTCAAAGAAGAGCTAATATCAATACTCTTCAGGCTACTCCAAAAGATAGAAATGGATGGAACTTTACCAAATTCATTCTATGAAGCCACAATCACGTTGATACCTAAACCCCACAAAGACCGAAAAGAGAGAGAGAGAGAGAGAGAGAGAGAGAGAGAGAGAGAGAGAGAGAATTTCAGACCAATTTCTCTTATGAACATTGATGCAAAAATACTCAATAAAATACTTGTAAAATGATTACAAGAACATATCAAAGACATCATTCACCATGATCAGGTAGGCTTCATTCCAGGAACACAGGGTTTAATGTATGGAAATCCATCAATGTAATCCACCATATAAACAAACTGAAAATAAAAAACCACATGATCATCTCCTTAGATGCAGAGAAAGCATTTGATAAAATCCAACACCCATTTATGTTTAAAGTTTTAGAGAGATCAGAGATATAAGTCGCTTTCTTCAACATAATAAAGGCTATATACAGCAAGCCAATAGCCAACATCAAATTAAGTGGATAGATATTCAAGGAAATTCCTCTAAAATCAGGAACAAGGCAAGGCTACCCACTCTCTCCATATCTCTTCAATATAGTTCTTGAAGTTCTAGCCAGAGCAATAAGACAACAAAAGGAGATCAAGGGGATCCAAATGGGAAAGGAGGAAGTCAAATTATCCCTATTTGCAGATGATATGATAGTGTACATAAGTGACCCCCAAAATTCCACCAGAGAACTCCTACAGCTGATAAACACCTTCAGCAAATTGGCTGGATACAAAATTAACTCTACAAAGTCAGTAGCCTTCCTATATACAAATGACAAACATGCAGAGGAAGAAATTAGGAAAGCCATACCCTTCACAATAGCCACAAGCAATATAAAATATCTAGGAGTAACTCCAACCAAGCAAGTGAAGGACTTGTTTGAAAAAAAACTTTAAATCTCTGAGGAAAGAGATTGAACATGACATGAGAAGATGGAGAGATCTCCCTTCTTCATGGATCGGGAGAATTAACATAGTGAAAATAGTCATCTTACTAAAAGCAATTTACAGATTCAATGCAATCCCTATCAAAATACCTACACAAATTTTTAAAGACATTAAAAGATCAATTCTCAACTTCATATGGAAAAACAAAAAACCCAGAAAAGCTAAAACAATTCTATACAATAAAAGATCCTCTGGAGGAATCCCCATACATGATCTTAAGCTGTACTATAGAGCAATAGTAATTAAACCAGCATAGTACTGGCACAGCAATAGGCTGGTTGATCAATCGAATCAAAGACCCAGAAATGAATCCACACACATATAGTTACTTGATTTTTGACAAAGAAGCCAAATATATTCAATGGAAAAAGGATAGCATCTTCAACAAATGATGCTGGTCTAACTGGATGTCTACATGTAGAAAAATGCAATTAGACCCATATTAATCACCATGCACAAAACTCAAGTCCAAGTGCATTAAAGACCTCAACATAAAACCAGAGACACTAAATCAGTTAGAAGAAAAAGTAGGGAAGAACATGGAACACATTGGCACAGGAGACAACTTCCTAAACAGAACACCAACAGCCCAGGCCTTAAGGTCAACAATGAATAAATGGGACCTCGTAAGGCTGAGGTCTCTTGTCTGTAAGGCAAGAGACACTGTAAACAGAACAAAGCAACAGCCTACAGACTGGGAAAAGATCTTCACCAACCCTACATCTGACAAAGGTCCAATATCCAAAATATATAAAGAACTCAAGAAATTAAACATCACAAAACTAAATAACCCAGTTGAGAAATTGGGCTCATAACTAAACAGAATTCTCAGCAGAGAAATATGGAATGGCTGAAAAACACTTAAAGAAATTCTCAACATCTTTAGTCATCAGAGAAATGCAAATCAAAACAACTCAGAGATTCCATCTTACACTAATCAGAATGGCTAAGATGAAAAATTCAAGCCACACCACATGCTGGCAAGGATGTGGAGAATGAGGAACACTCCTTCACTGCTGGTGGGAATGCAAACTTGTACAACCACTTTGGAAATCTATCTGGTGCTATCTCAGAAAACTGGGAATAGGGTTTCCACAAGACCCAGCTATTCCACTCCTTGGAATACACCAAGAAAATGTTTCACCACACAACAAGGACATATGCTCAACCATGTTCATAGCAGCCTTATTCATAATAGCCAGAACCTGGAAACAGCCTAAATGTCCCTCAGTAGAAGAATGGATAAAGAAACTGTGGTACATTTACACTATGGAATATTACTCAGCTATTAAAAATAAGGAATTCCTGAAATTTGTGGGCAAGTGGATGGAACTAGAAATGATCATAATGAGTGAGTTAACCCAGAAGCAGATAGACTCACATGGTATATACTCACTTATAATTGGGCACTAGCTCAAAGGGCATCCCCACAAAAGATTGAGATAGATGTGAGGACATCTTACTGAGACTCTAGGTAAGAGAAATATAGGCGATGGGGTAATAGAAGGACCCAGAGGGCCCTATAAACCTACATGAAGAACATCTTGACTGGTGGATCGGGGTCCAGGGGGTCTGCTCAAACTACTGCACTAACCAAGGACAAGTAGTAAACATCGAACCCCAATTCCAATCTAGCCAATGGACAGGACATTCTCCACAGTTATGTGGAGAGTGGGGACTGACCCTGACATGAACTCTGGTGCTCCATATTTGACACCTACCCTTGGTGGGGAGGGCTGGTGGCACTCAAGGACAGAATAAGCAGGCTACTAAGATAAGACTTGGTAACCTATGACCATATAGTGGAGGAGGAGGTCCCCCTCCATCTTAGACCTAGGGAAGGGGAATAGGGTGAAAGCGGGCAGGAGGGTGGAACAGGAGGATACAAATGATGGGATAACAATTGAGTTGTAGGCTTCCGCAAGACCCAGCTATTCCACTCCTTGGAATATACCCAGAAGATGCTCCAGCACACAACAAGAAAATTTGTTCAACCATGTCCATAGCAGCCTTATTCATAATAGCCAGAACATAGAAATAGCCTAAGTGTCCCTCAGTAGAAGAATGGATAAAGAAACTGTGGTACATTTACACTATGGAGTACTACTCAGCTATTAAAAACAAAGAATTCCCCAAATTTGTGGACAAATGGATTGAACTAGAAATGATCATAATGAGTGAGTTAACCCAGAAGCAGAAAGAGTTAAATGGTATATACTCACTTATATCTGCATACTAGCCCAAGGGGCATGTCCCATGAAAGTCTTCACTAACCAGGAAACTGGGACTGAGGGGAGGACATCCTATTGGGACTCTAGATGAGGGAAGCATGGGAGAATGGCAAAGTTGAAGGATCCAGAGGATCCTAGAAACCTACAAGAAGAAAATTATGATAGGCACATTTGGGCCCAGGAGTCCCACTCAAACTATGGCATCAGCCAAGGACAATACAGGCTGTAGACTTCAAACCCATACCCAGATCTAGCCAATGGACAGGACATTCTCCACAGTTGAGTGGAGAGTGGGATCTGACTTTCACACGTACTCTGGTGCCTCATATTTGACCATGTCCCCTGAATCGGGAAACCTGGTAGCACTCAGAGGAAGGATAGCAGGCTACGAAGAAGAGACTTGATACCCTATGAACATATAAAGGGGAAGGAAGTCACCCTCAGTCACAGTCATAGGGGAGGGGAGTAAGAGGAAAATGGGAGGGAGGGAGGAATGGGAGGATACAAGGGAGGGGATAACCATTGAGATGTAATATGAATACATTAATAAAATAATTTTTTAAAAAGGAAAATACATAACTTTATGCTACAATTAAATAAAAACAATTGAGTTGTAATCTGAATAAATTAATAATTTTTTAAAAAATGCTGTTTCTTTTGGAGTCTGTTTTTAAAGCATTTCTGTAAACTAGATACTCTGTTCCTTACTAGATGTGTCATTCTAGGCAGCAGGTTTTACAAAAGTCACTGGAATTTTCTTAAGAAAACAAGTCTTGAGATTTTTTCAAGAGGTCTTTGAGGCATATTGGTGATGAAGTTTGGTGACAGGCACTGATACTGATGGGCTACCAATATGCTTGGTCAAGGTAGAGTCCTGGAATCCTACAGAAACAGGAAGTAGATGGGTACAAGTCCTGGTCAGACAAAGCTTCTGTGTGGCCTGCGTTGCATGTCCCAAGCTTCTGCTGGTAATGTGTAAGTGGTTTGCCTTGTTTGCCCTTGTCCAGAATATTCCTTAAAGCAAGAGGTGTATTCCTGTCAAATACCAAGGCTGGTCTGAAATTCAAGTTTCTTGAGTATTCATTGGCTTTGAAAGTGTAGACTTTACTTGAATAGCTCAGACTGCCATGAGAGGCCCATGAAGAAGACATTGTCATTCTCCATGTCTGATGAGCCATGCTCTTTCCAAAGTGTAATTGCTTTCCTAATCAGGAAAATCACTGTTGATTCCATAACACCCACCTTGGTTTGGTATTACAGTGAACTTTGTATGTGTTCATGTGTACTTGTGTACATAGGTGGCATACATCTGTGTGAACATGCAAATGGAGGCCAGAGATCCACCACATATTTTCATCATCTGCTTTCAGGTCTCTCACTGAAGCTAGGGCTCACTGATTCAGCTAGTTGAGCTAGCAAGTAAGCTTCAGGGATGCCACAGCTTCTGTGTTCATGACTGAGATTACAGATATGTACTGCTGTGCCAGGCTTTTTACATGGGTGTTGGGATCTGAACTCAGATCCTTGTATGTGGCAAACACTGTACCAACTGAACCATATCCCCAGCTCCTTTCTTTGAGGTGTTGTCTGCTTGTTAGTACTAACAATGAGGTCTGTGTAGCCTGGGCTGGTTTTGAACACGGCCATTTACCTGCTTCAGCCACCATAGTGCTGGGGTCACTAGACGCTGCCATGACTGGCTTACAGTAATCTAGAAAATGTGACCTCCCATCTTGCAGTTGTAAGCATTTAGGACTCAGTCAAAATAAATTTTTTACATTTCTCAGCACATGAGGACATTGAAGTCCCTTTAATGTAAGGCATTATTCAATGGGAACTTTCTGAACATCATTCTAATGCACTTTTACTGTCAGCCTCTATACTTATAAAACAGGAACAACATTTCTATTGAGTAGGCATGTCAAAAATACTCCAAATTTCAAGATATGTGTAAATAACCTGGGCCTTTCACAGTTCCATGTGAATTTATTATATTAAGAAATCTATGAGGAGCTGGGCACAGTGGCACACACCTGCACCTGCAATCCCAGTGGTATGGGGACAGAGGTAGGCAGATCTCTGTGAGTTTGAGGCCAGCCTGGTCTACTCTTGGGAGTCCAGGACAGCCAAAGTTACACAAGGAAATTCTGTCTCAAAACAACACAAAACAAAACAAAAAACCAACAACCAACCAACCAAACAAACAAACAAAAACCCCAACAACCCCCCCCCAAAAACCCAAATCAAACCAAACCAAAAAAACAAAACTATGAAGAACCAACACAGGAAGTAAGACAACCCCTCCAGCCTGAAAAGAATGAGAAAAGTTTTTGGAAAAATATCTTGTAAACTAGAGAAACAGTCCAAGGAGAAGTGGCTTCTAGAAGAATGAGCGGTCCATCCAAGACCAAAGAATGTTAGAGGCACAGTATAGGCTACTCATTATCTTAAGACCCTGAACTATTGAGAAGACCAGCAAACAGGAAAGTGGGCAAAGAAGGGCCTTAGAAAAGAGAACTTGTTATAAGTAATAAGGTTGCCACGAGAAAAATACTACTGAATTCTTTATCCCTGTTGGAAAGCAGATTTAGCAAAAAGTTGTCAAATTCCTCTTGGTTACTCTCCAGAACTTGATAGAAAGATGCTGCCACTGAAGGTGCCACATACTTTATCATAGAACATGGAGAAAATAAAGCTGGCACTGACCGTGGAGCTTCAACCATCCTGGCTAGCTTTCATGACATGGGAAGGTGTTATGCACGAACACTGCTAGAGGAGAAAGTACTTACTGATCCTACTCAGTTTTGAAATGTGACCTACAAAAATGAGTGTCCTGTCAAGATAGATTTGCTGACGGCATGGGGTATATGAAAAGTAACCACTAGAAACCTAAAAGAAGAACATCATGATGGATGGATTGGGGCCCAGGGGGGATCTGCTCAAACTATTGCACTAACCAAGGACAATACAATAGTAAACATTGAACCCCTACTCTGATCTACCCAATGGACAGGACATTCTCCACAGTTATGTGGAGAGCGGGGACTGACTTTAAAAAGAACTCTGGTGCTCCACATTTGACCACCTCCCCTTGGTGGGGAGGCCTGGTGGCACTCAAAGAAAGAATAAGCAGGCTACCAAGATGAGACTTGATGGCTTATGACCATATAGTGAGGGAGGAGGTCCCCCTC
The DNA here is from genome assembly GCA_907169655.1 of Acomys percivali. Lineage (NCBI taxonomy): Eukaryota > Metazoa > Chordata > Mammalia > Rodentia > Muridae > Acomys > Acomys percivali. The sequence goes on along the minus strand of OU015743.1, from coordinate 75,756,786 downwards.
CATCATAGACCTAGGGGAGGGGAATAGGGTGGAAATGGGAGGGAGGGAGGAATGGGAGGATACAAGTGATGGGATAACAATTGAGTTGTAATCTGAATAAATTAATAAATTTTAAAAAAGAAAAAAGTAACCAAACACTTTTTGTTTGGATTTAAGGCCCACTCCACAAGATGGAATCTGGTATTGGTATTGATGCCAAGAATCTGTGGCTAGATAGGCCATAGGCCTTAGGGGAGAACCTAATATTTTTCTTCTAAATTGACATAGGATTACAACAAGGCAACTCTGTGCCCATAAATTAGTACATCCCTCAACCTTCCACAGAGAAACTTTAGCTTATAGTAAATGGCAATTAACAGAGACAAAAGCTTATTTTGAAAAAAAGAAAGGAAAGAAAAAGACTTTAGAGTGTTCAGCCTTAAATGAGACATCTATACCACACTCCTTCCCACAAGGCCAAGGGATCATTGGAGAAGAGGGAGTCAGGAAGATTGTAAGATTCAAGAGTGGTGGGTGACTACGAGCAAATAGCATTTAATGGACAGAACAGGGCCACTGGCACATGTGAATTCACCATTACTGTGAGAGCATACACAAGATTTACATAAGATCAAGCCAGACAAAATCCCAACATGGATAGGGAATGTAGGCATGAAATCCCCCCTAGCTGAAGAGCTATAGATATTGATAGCATTTTAGTGAAATAAGTTTTCTCTAAGAACGTGACTCCTCAGAGTCTGACCACCTTTTAGGGCAGGCCCCACACTCAAGAGTATTTGGGCAGCACCAATTGAACTCTTTAAGTTTTTTTTTTTTTTTCGTTTTGTTTTGTTTTGTTTTTCGAGACGGTTTCTCTGTGTAGCCTTGGCTGTCCTGGACCTGCTTTGTAGACCAGGCTGGCCTCGAACTCACAGCGATCCACCTGCCTCTGCCTCCCGAGTGCTGGGATTATAGGCGTGCACCACCACGCCCGGCTTCCTTTAAGTTTTTCATTTGTTTGTGACTGGGTCTTTTTACAGAGCCCTCTCTGTCCTGGAACTCACTATGCAGATCTGCCTGCCTCTGCCTTCTGAGTGCTGGCAATAAAGGTGGGCACCATTATACTCAGATGATTCCATACGTTTTTAAAAATAAAGTGACAGGAAGTTGAGTTAGTATGGAAGTGGGAGTAGATCTTGGGGGAGAAAGGAATTTGGTCAAACTACATTTTTTATGAAATTTTCAAAGAATTAATAACACTATCTTAAAGGAGAAAAGGTGTCCCCTGGAAAGCAAGAAATAATAGCAAAAGATAGAAGGCTGTGGCAACCAGCTGTAAAGGCCACCTAATCTTGTGCACGCTTTCTCAGGACTTCTCAGACAGGCACATTTTAGCCTGAATTTGAACACTTGGGGCCAGATGTTTTAACGGTTCTGTAAACTTTGTGAGATGGAAACCAGCTGAAGGTGGTGAGGCACTGGAGAAAGTTCTCAGGGACGTTAACTGCCCCTTTCATGTCTCACTCTGCTTCTTGGTCACCTAATGTGAGCAACCTCACACTCTTGCCTTCATGATCTGAGTTCCTCCTGCCATGAAGACAGGAGCCAAGAGTTCTTTCTTATGTTGCTTGTGTAGGGCATTCTGTTACAGCAGTGCAAGGTTAACAGACCCTACCTCTTGATGTTCTGGCTTAAGAACTGTAACTGGCTTATGATGTAAGAACCATCTCAGTGGACAGTGGGTGTGGCTTTTGAGGCTATGAGGGGTTTGTATGTTTCTAGTCAGCATTGGTATGTTGGCAAACCAGGATCTAGAACTGCAAGATGATCTGCCACCCCCAGCCCATGTAAGACTGGAGTGGTGATCAAACCCACAGTGCCTTTCTGAGCATTCTTATTTTAGGACACTGTTACTTCTAGAACATCTCACTGCATTTTCAAATGTGAGCATTGCCTTCATCCCTCTGGGGGAGAGGAGGTTCAGAAGATGAAATGAGCATTGTCAAGCTCCACGGGATGCTGCATTCACTACCTTGGCTGTGGCTAAGTGAGAACACTCAGGAGAATGTAGTACTTCTGTGAAATAGCTATTAAGCAGATGAAGGCAGATGGGAAGTATAGTTTTCTGTTAGAAAATGCAACCTGCTTGGAAGACAGTATGAAGAAGCTATGTTCAAACAGGTTGCATATGGAGATAAACATGTAATCTGTGGTGCGAGAAAAGGCTGAGAATGTAGACAGTTTATGCATGCAAGACAGGCTATACATTTTCTGAAGAGTTGTGATTAAGCATATAAGCATTTGTGCTCATCTTCTGGGCTAGTTAAGGTCATAGTCACTGGCAGAACAGAATTCCAGAGAGATTACAACTGACACCAACAACATGAGCTCTCCAGCTCTACTGGAATTGGATGATGACATTTCTAAAGCAGTTAAGGAGAATTACAACATCACTTTGGAATCAAATTGTCAGAAGCTTTTTTAGGTGCCACAAAACCAGAGTTCTGAAATAAACCCTAACATTTGCAGAAACAAAAACTGTTAAGAGCTATGGAACCCTCCGGAAACTCCTAAAATGGTCAACATGAAAGTTAAGTGTAATTTCAAGAAATAAGAGCACGCGGACCTAAGTGTAATATGTGCATAAAGGTTCAGCAGTGTTTCCATGGGGTGCAACCTCTGCACATAGCAAGGCAGCCCCAGAGGCACTCTGATAGGACACATGCATGCTACTGCTTTGATTTGAAGATATATGAAGGGTGGAACCTGAGTCTATCTTAAGGGTTGCTACTTTTAACATTGGAAATGGCTATTGCTGGTAAGCTTTAAGGTAGGAACGAAAGAAACTGGTATTGCTTACCCTAAATGGCTGCCAAGTCTTAAGACAACCAAGAAGTATGTAAACCAAATAGCTTACAACTGACTGGCCTCTTTACCACTATGTTAAGAACTGCTGGAAAGAATTTCCATCTCACCCATAAAGATTATAAACTATACTACTTAGAAATTTTGGCTAAAGACAATGTACCAAGAGTATGACAAACACAAGAACTACTGATATGCAGAAATAAGTCTTGCTCCCTTGTTTTTAAATAATTATGATAGGTAAATTTATGAAAACTAAGCATTACCAACTTTGGTTGGCTTTAGTCCCCATGTGCCCACATGATTTTGCTTGATTGTATGGTGATGAGGACCAAACACAAGGCCTCACTGTGGGCAAGCAGTCCAGTGAAAATGTATACTCTGCCTGCGTATTTTTTTAAAGCCCATGGGTATCTGTCAATCTAAACCTACAGGATAACAGCTACTTTAGACTCACTTTCTTAAAGGATATATGAATTTACAACTTTCTCCTCTGCATGTCATCTCTGCTTGTTAACTCTGTGGTGGTTCTGATTTTGACCCAAAGAATGTGGTAGAAGCCTCTGAGTTTGTTGTCACTCTTTCTAGAGTGTTGCTGATGCTCTTTGTAAGCATCTTTTTTGAAGGGTGATGCTTTCATGAGGCACTCCTAAGTCTCATCTATAAGGACATTCCATACAGACTATCCAGCCGCAGCCATCACACATCTACAGCCAAATGAATGGTTTTATCTTAGGCCCCAAAGTGTTAAAATCGTGACACAACAAACATTTAATACGGAAGTTCCAACAGAAAGATCTGGATAAAACAAAAGCCCAAGCTGGGAGGGGTGGAGCACACCTATAATCCCAGCACTTGAGAAGGCAGAAGCAGGCAGAGCTCTTCGAGTTCAAGGCCACCCTGGTCTACAAAGCAAGTCCAGGATAGCCAGGGCTACAGAGAAACCCTCTCCAAAAAACAAACAACAAAGAACCCAAAGCCAGAACATACTGGTATAACAGACTATTAGTAAAGATCAAAAAGGTAGAGAAAATGCTGCTGTCTAAAAACAGCAAAACAACTGGCCATACTAGTGTTACTATCATGCTTGCTAAGGCTGCCAGGACATGTTCAAGGCATGTTAATTGGCTTATTTCAGCTGTTTTGGTGAAGCAAGAAAACAGAGGAAAGAAACACTAAAATGTTCAGTCTGTGAGAGTAACTTAAACACTCAAGATTTTGAGTGTGTATTTTCTCCTAGCGTTGGGCCGTTCCGGTTAGCGGCAGCTGCTCCAGTCACGAGGGGCCGGCATCGGCGGGGTCGGCGGCTAGTGGGATGCAGCACTCGCGGGTGTTCGCGATGAGTTTGCCCCTCAATCCCAAGCCTTTTCTCAATGGACTGACAGGAAAGCCAGTGATGGTAAAACTGAAGTGGGGAATGGAGTACAAGGGTTACCTGGTCTCTGTGGACGGCTACATGAACATGCAGCTTGCGAATACAGAAGAATACATAGATGGGGCATTGTCTGGACATCTGGGTGAAGTTCTCATAAGGTGTAATAATGTCCTTTATATCAGAAGCGTTGAAGAGAAGACGGGGAAATGAGAGAATAGCATCTTTGGGGGGATGTTTATATATATATACATATACATATGTATATATATATGTATGTATGTATGTATGTATGTATGTATTTCTATAAAGATTTTTTTCAACTTGGAAAAAAATTTTTGAGTGTGGATGTTGTGTAATAATGATCAACATAGACTGTGAGGTTCTCTGTTAAGATGTCACTGTTAAGTCAGTACTCTGAGCTAGACAACGTGACACCTACAATTGTTTCCTCATACCATATTATCACTCCAAGAGGTGTGAGTTTGATTTGGCTAACATGTTAATGACAAAAGGCAAAGCTTTTCCAACATAAGGCCATGGAAGCCCACTTTCCCGTCTATCTAAATATTGATGTTTTAGAAGAGCAACCAAGAAAGAAGTGGAAGTATACTGGCAGGTAATAACAACCTTAACAGCCCCACCTCCCTCTCACACAGTCAGGCAAACAGTTAACTTTCACAATATAAGAGCAACAAATAAAAATTAATTCAGTATGACCAAACAGTGGCATTAGATAGCATTGAAACACCTAGGAATGGATCCAAGTGAGGTCTTGCATACCAAAACTGTAAAACACTGACAAGATGAAACCAACCTCCTCTGTGGCTGAACACACACAGTACTACGGGATCTGCAACGCTCCCCAAGTGAATGATATATTTAATATGATCCCTATTAAAATCCTAATAGTACCCCTCACCACTTAAAAAAAAAAAATGTAACAAACATGTTTTGAAAAAAACATCAGCTTGACACAAGCTAGAATTATTGGGAAGAGGAACTTCAATTGAGAAAATTCTCCATTAGTTTGTCCTAGGAAAGCCTGTAGAGCATTCCCTTGAAAAATGATTCCTGTGGGAGTGCCCTGAGCACGCTAGTAGCATTCCACAGTTATGGAGTGTGACCTAAGAGGTGAAAGGTGAAATAAACTGCTTTCTCCGCACATTACTTTAGGTCATGGTGTTTTATTACAACAAAGACAGAAATTGTTACCAAGTGTGTGGGCTATTGCTATGACGGACCAGAGCGTATTTTTGTTAGGACTGTAGAAGGACCTTTGCAATTCTGGGCTGGGAAAGCCGCTGAGTAGTTTACAGCCAGTGGGTAGTTGTGAGAGCTCAGAAGGTAAAAATGGTAGGAGTGCGGAGGATGGGGTCAAGACTTAAGTTTCAGAGGAAACTATGACTCTGTGGTGTCTGGGCAGCCAGGGCTGAAGAATTAGCTGTGCTTAAGAAGAGGCCAGCATCATGGAGGCAAAAAAATCTTCTGGAAAGTGTTTCCTCAGGGTCAAAATCCAGAAGCTGTAGGCCAGAGGGGCCAATGCTATCATCATTAGTTTAACTTGGTAATGAACAAGACAATTCAGATGTGAACTCTCAGCTAGCTAGCTATCTGCCATGAGCCACCTCTGCTCCATCATCACCATGGACTATTCTTTTGAACGTATAAGCCAAATAACAACCTTTCTTCTATTAGTTGCCTTTCTTGTTATCACAATCAACAAAAAGGTAACTGTAGTTCACAATCTGATTTTAATATCTTACTCTTAATTTTGAAGGAACAAGTAAAGCTCAGACTCTTGGAACACTTGCAACATGAAATCCTAAGTTAAAGAAGCATGGAAACAGAATAAAGGGGACATAGAAACTCAAGTTAGTGAGAAAGAGGCATAGAAACAGAATGAACAGGACACAGAAACCCATGACAGCCTATGCCTTTAATCCCAGCACTGGGGAGGCAGGGATAGGTGAATCTCTGTGAGTCTGAGGCCAGCCTGGTCTACAGAGTGAGTTCTAGGACAGCTGGGCATACAGAGAAACCCTGTCTCAAAAAATAAAAAAAAAAGTACATATGTTTGGCTGGGCCCAGTTGCACACGCCTATAATAGCACTTAGGGAGGCAGAGGAAGGAGGATCTCTGTGAGTTTGAGACCAGCCTGGACCACAAAGCGAGTCCAAGTCAGCTAAAGCCACACAGAGAAAGCCTGTCCTGAAAAACAACAAAAAATTAGTGTGATGTGACAAACTAAGAAAAATTAGGTGGTACAGTCTATTTTAAAAAAAAAACACTTTTATACCTTATCCGCTTTTTCAAAACAATACAATATTAGTTATTTGAGTTCTGCATACCGCTTTTAGCTATTTTTCTCAGAGACAGGGTCTTACAGCAAAGGTTGGCTTTAAACTTTAGGTCTTCAGATGTTTGTGAAGTGCTGGATTTATAGGCACGAGCCAGGCATATACAGTGCTTTTATTATATCAAATTACCAGCATCGCAATAAACATATATAACACATGCATCCTTAAAAAGTTTACAGTAAACACTTTTTTCTCCCATGGGCTCTTCAGATGGGGTCTTTCCCTGTTGCTCAAGCACGCCTACCTCAGGCTCCTGAGATACTGGAACTAAATGTGGCCCCTATAAAGCTGCATTTCTGTTCACCTCAGAACTATACTGTACAAAGAGATCTTTATAATAGCTAACACCAGGTACTGAACACATTCCTAAGATTGCTTGAACCACTAATATTTATAATTTGCATTGAAAGCGCAAAGTATACTATATAGGTTCCATTACCCTGTTTTAAATATCAAACAAATGTGTCAGTTTATGGAACTCTAAAAGTTGTATCTGAAAGTGGAAGCTAGGCATTCTAGCTGCAAACCTCATAATGCTTTTCATTATGTAAAACTAAGAACTCAATGAATTTAAGCTTCTGGAAATGATTTGTTTTTCTTCTAAGAATCATTTTAGTTCTCATTTGCTATTGAAAAGTATTAGTGAACATTGGTGAGATGAATATGAAAGCACAAAAACAATCAACAAGTGGTTAAGAGCGTTGGTTGCTCTTCCAGAGGACCTGGGTTCAGTTCCCAGAACCCATGTGGAAGCTCACAACTGTAACAGCCTCTACTGACATACATGCAGGCAAAACACACCAATGCACATAAATGATATGAGATCAATTACCTTAAGGAAAGAGATTTAGTGTCAGAAAACAAATATTTCCACAGCATAGTAATCAAATATTAAGTCTGAAGAGCACCAATTAAGTAAATGGCCTGCATTAGCAGACTCAGACACAAACACACAACTTTAAAAAAATACATAGTCATTTGTTACATTTTTAGTCTGTGCATAAAGATGTCATCGAAGGATTAAATAGAAACATATGAAATCATTTGTTCATTTATTCATTAATATGTTGTCAAATTCGGTATTCTATACACTATGATGTCTTCCATTTTCATTCTATTAGATTACATATTTATAAAAATATCCAACTTATTTTATGAAGAAATTAAATATTTCTGAAAAAGAATCATTATATTACTGCTCTTTAACAACTCTGAAGAAACTCTTTCCAGTCACCCGGCTACTTTAATACTTTCGCTCAGTGCCAGCTTCTAAAGCTCCAGTTCACACTGTTCTGTTCCACAGAACATAACTTCACCCTGTTACATAGGATACAAACATTTTTTGTAATAAACATGTTTCTCTTTGATACAGAATAATTTTCACCCTTCCCAGCAATCACGCAAATATATTAAAAATGTAACCTTCAAAAGGCGCACACATTTACACTTTCAATTCTTTATTGTCTTAAAATTGTACAGGTCCTTTACAATACAGAATTTTGTAATTTAAATGACCTCTGAATGTTAATGTACAATGAATATCTTTTTCTGAAGCTCAACCATGAAATACGAGTTCATCAATATGATTATTTGACTCAGTCCTAAGATGCTGAGAAGTCTGAGTCCTGCACTTGAAAACATGAGTGGTGCAGACTCCTCTTCTCTGGAAAGCCCAGATGATCTGTGTGAAAAGTGCTTTTGAAGATTGCTCATTATTTATGGCTGATCTTAAAGTCAGTCAAATTACACTGTTATTTTTTTGAAACATTAAAGGGTATTTTAAAAAAACGAATAATGAATTTACTTTAGCAGTCTTCTGAGGCAAACTCAAAATTACGATTATCTGCATGCAATAACACTCCTCTTTAAATAGTTTGGAAGATTTATACATTTTATAAAGAACGTGTTAAAGAGTGCAAGGACTCTTGAGTTCACAAGAGGACAAATGCTGGTAACAACACTGATATCTATTCAGCTAATGTTTATTAACAGGCAATTAATGAGGCTAGTCACAAGCCACAGTGCAGGCTCTGCCCTTGGAGAACATCTAGTTTGGTCCGCATTTCTAGTTATTTGGGTGGAAACAAAACAAAACCATTTCAATTCAGCCAAGAATTTTAATAAATTTATTATTCCTAAGATGTAGCCACTTAAAAGGTAAGTGCAGTCCACAAGTGAAGTATATTGTCATGATGACTTCTGTAAAAAAAAGGATGATCAGTCGTTTTGGAGTGATTTATGAGCACTAGAGGACAAATCGGAAAATGGTATCAGCTGTAGAGATTTCTTCTGTAGCTATACTTTCTTATTCCATGACACAGCTTTCACTCTGTAAAACTTTGTCCCCAAAGGAACTTTAAATCTGTTTTGTGCCTACGAAGGAAAGAAAAAAGAGAATCACTGAATGACGAACCAAATTATACAACTGTTCTTCTACTGTACTGCTTAGTGCTAGAGTATTGGGAGGGTTGTGAAGTAGAGTCGTTATTCTCTATGAAAGTACAAAAGAGATGCTTTTGACCAAGTGAGAAAATACTGGGTAACTAACACTGATGTGCACACACATGTGCATGGAGGTGGGGGTAGAAGAGTGCTGCAGCACTCTTTAATACAGTCTGAATGATACATATGTCAGCTGCCCTGCAGCTCACTGTGCAGACCAGACTGGCTGCAAACTTGTAGCATTCCTCCTGCCCCTGCCTCAGAAAGGGTGGAATAAACAGGTGCACAGATTTATAGCTCATGATGGCTCAACTATTGATCCTTCTGTCGCTGCCTTGGCTTCTCAAGTGCTTTGATTACAGGTATACTGCCAATCCTGGCTTGTCAGTTTCATTTTAAGCCTCCAAATAAAGATTTGAAAGCATCTTTCATCAGTGAGGTAGCATATGAAAAATGAATGGAAACCAACTCTACATACAGAGTTCACTGCTGCTAGTAGTTATGAAATGTGCTTTCAACATGAGTTATACTAGCTGTTCTCCTTTGTAGGTGAATGGACCATTGGCAATCTACCTCTTCTATCTGAAGGTAATAGCGATATTTATATGATTTCTGGCTTAAACTCAATTTAACAAAAAACAAGCTAAAGTGAGCACAAATGTGAAAATACTGGAACCATTTCCATATAATAAAATTCCCAGTTTTACTATTACAGGGTATAGTTCTTACCTTTTTGGCTTGACAGTATTCCTTTTCCATTACTTTTCCAAGGACCCAGGGTCTTCTAGATGTACCTGAAGCTAATGAATAAATTGTTCATTTATTTTTCAAAGTTCATTCATGAAAAAAAGAACCTCAGAATCAAAACAGTAATGAAGTTCTCATAAAAATGTGTAAAGATTTGTAAAAACACTGAACTCACTGAAAAAAAATTGTGTTTTTCTTAAAAAGTGTGCTTTTAAAAGTATTCATTACTCAAGGAACACTAGTAATCTAAGTAGCAGTCATGAACCAATAACTAATTCGACACTGCCACCTACTGAAGGAACTATGATGATCCACTTCTAGGGTCTATCTAAATGAAGAAGACGTCTGGGTGAGTGGCAGCCCTTCAGTGTGGGTTGGAACCTGCACAATTGGGGCTCAGTAAGCAATCAATAATGGCAAAAAGCAAATTAAGTCTACATACAAGTGGACTTTCTGTGCACAGAGACTAAGAACAACGGAGAGTACAAGAACACTAATGAGAGAGGCAAGCACTTTCTTTTAAAATTCATTATAATAGTTGCACCCATTTTCAGATTTACATGTTCAGAAATACACATAGGAAATAACGCACATAAGACAAAATGCTAACAGTTGAATCTGGGTAAATATGTGGATTTTCTTTGTCTTATACATCTTTTTTGCTTTGTTTTTTAAGATTTATTATTTATACAGTATTCTGCCCTCACATGTGCCTGCAGGCCAGAAGAGGGCACCAGATCTCAATATGGTTGGTTGTGAGATGCCATCTGGTTGCTGGGAATTGAACTCAGGACCTTAGAAAGAGTAGACAGTGCTCTTAACCTCTGAGTCATCTCTCCAGCCCACATCTTTATAGTTTTTACAGAATTATTTTCATCTAAAAATGTAAGGAGCTGGGATACACCTTGGACACAAGACACAAGATGTGATTCCCCAGACTGTGAAAAGCAAAACCTCTACAAGCAAATATAACATTTAAACAAGAACAGGCCAGAAGGAAAGGAAATGCGGGCAGGTATTGTGCTTCATGCCTGTAAACCCAGCACTGGACGAGTACAGAGAGATGGATCCAGAAGCTCAAAACCAAACTCAGATTCAGGGCAGTTTGGTACCAGTCTGGGATATATGAGACTTTGTGTCAAAAAGCCAAAAAAATAAACAATAAGAAAAATGTTACCTACTTCATAAATTTCAATGTGAAAATAAATTAAGTTGTATCCTTTTCACTGTTCGTGGTTATGTAAGTACTGCCCCACAGATATTCTCGATAGCTCATTCATCACACGCCAGGAAGTGACACTGCCCTCGCTCAGGTGCCTCACATCTGACTATGTCCCCTGGAGGGGGAGACCTGGTGGCACTCAGAGGAAGGACAGCAGGTCACTGAGAAGAGACTTGATACCCTATGAGCATATACAGGGGGAGGTAATCCCTCTTAGGAACAGTCATAGGGGAGGGGAATAAGGGGAAAATGGGAGGGAGGGGAGAATGGGAGGATACAAGGGATGGGATAACCATAGAGATGTAACAAGAATAAATTAATTAAAAATAAAAAAAAATTAAAAAAAAAAAAAAAAGGATTTGTTTACAGTTCATTCCAAATAAGCACATCAGTCCATATGGATAAACTGATTTGCCTTTTCCTTTCTTTGTTTTTAAAATGAGTTTCTCTGTGTAACCCTGGCTGTACTGGAACACATTCTGGCCTAGAACTCAGAGATCTGCCTATTTCTGCTGAGACCAAGCACTAGAATCAAAGGCATGTTCTACCATGCTTATCTTGGTAAAATGATTTTCTAAGCAGTTCTATTTAGTCTAAGAATTCCAGAATAGCCATTCTTTTCTCTTTGAACTCTTTAATGATCTAACATAAAATGGGCATTGTTACTCAGTATGTTTAACAAAGCTCATTGTTTCTACAAAACAAAGCCACACAAAACAATGATGATGATGAATCAATGAACAAAATGAAAAACAAGGTAGAAAAAAATCATAAAGGGTATAGGAAAGACACAAACTACTTATTTGACAAATACTGGTACTATCTCTGAGTAAATAAGCATATACTAATTGTCAACAGAATGAACATGAGAATTCTGATGGTGCTATTGCAATTACTAGGTTACATGATGTTTGAATGCATTCTGGCAAGCGGATCCACTGTAGAACAGTATAATCAAATTTACAATTATCAAGTATGTCCATTAAAATTATGCAGCTAGTGTAGATTTCATAAAGAACTTTAAGCAGATTTCCCTACTAATGACTTAATTTGTTTATAATACAGAACAGGAGGGAATAAGTGTCCTCCATTCAAGATTAGTATTTTAGAACAGTATTTTGCACTTACCTCCCTCACCTGGTTTGAGATCCAGAGCAGGAAGAGACTCTGAATGCAGGAAATATAAAGTAGGGCTAACAGTAAACAACACGTAATTGTCATGCCGCTCGTCTAGGATGATGAGAACCAAATCTCCCACCTGAAAACTGAGGAGAGGTAGGTTATTGTCCTAGAGAGAGTCCACCACATGCAACACAAACACCAGAGTATCCAGCTAGCTGAGTCTGTGGGTTCTATACGCTGGACTCAACCAATGATTCAGGCAGAACTGTTGGGGGAAGAAGGCCTGTCTCTGCACTGAGATGTTCACAGAAGTTTCCCTTGTCAAGATGGATGCCCACTGAGGTGGCGTGCTGGTCCCTGCAAGTCTCTTTCATTTAATTGTACAAATGTATAAAGCATACTATACTGTCAGCAACTTTTAGAGGTCAAAAATGTCCTTAATAAAATTTACATTATCTAATTAAAGGGGGAAAACTGCTTGCATGGGGTAGAAAACAATACCTGGTTACAGGATAATTTTCCCCTTAATCTTTCATTTCATATCAAGAAACATTCCTGGCATTTGAATTCTTAATGTGACACTTCATTTCAAAAGAAAAAGCAACTGAACTTAGTCTATGTGCTTAATGAGGCCTCAGAAAGCCTCAGGGTTGATCCTTTGGATCAGATGAAGAAACAGTTACAACTGCCTACATGCACACTTAACCTACTGTCTATGTCTCAAACCTGCTCAAACATAACAGGTTCTGAAGATCAGCCCAGATTTTAGTTACTGGAGTAATTTTATGTACTCCGGTCTCCAGCTCAAGCTTTTTTAAAGACAGTGGATTGTTATGTGGCATAAGCTGACCTTTGACTTGCAATGATTTCCTGCCTTCACTTAATCAGCATGGGGACTGCAGGCAGATGCTACAAGCATAGTCTAGGAGAGTTTTAAATAATACTACTACGATGGGGTAAGCATTGTTCTGACTGAACACCGAAAGCTAGTACATGAAAAGGAGGTAAAGGGTCTGCCTGCAGTATGTATGTTAAGCTCCTCTCTAATTTTCCAAAGACCAATGATTTGACACACAGCTGGTTAAGCACAGAGAACCATCATGTCAATTTATCACCTACAGAGGATAAAGCTGAGATGCTAGGGCCAGAACAGGTATCTGAGAACCATTAAAAAGAAAGAAGGGGGGGGGGGAGAACCCAAACAAATAAAAACATAAACAAAAAACTTCAAACCAAATAATAACAAAAATCTACTATAAATAAAGGTCTCCATAAATATTGAACCCAGCAGCTGAGTGCTGTCATTCACCCCTCTCATCGCAACGTTTGAGGCGGCTGGGATGGTGGTAAGACTTCTGTCTTCAGAAAACCAAGTAAAGACCAGGTAGCTTAGCTTTGCAGTGAAGCTTAGCTGTTTAGGAGTTAAGAGTTTTTAGGGCTAGATAGGTGTTCTAAGTTGATAATGACAAGATGTGATAGAAACTGATATACATTCAGAAATTCTGATGCACCAAGACAGGAAATATGTCTTTTTTATGCCTGTCAAATACAAATAGCCAAAACACTAAGAATGTAACATTTATATAATTCCTGATTGTGTCAAGGTTCTCCTTGTCATAGGTAATCTATTGCATACATGTGTAATAATATAAATGTATATGTACAAAAATAAAATAATTTTTAAAAAAAGAAAGAAAATCAAGTAAGAACCAGGTGTGGTGGCGCACGCCTTTAATCCCAGCACTTGAGAGGCAGAGGCAAGTAGATCTCTGTGAGTTCGATGTCAGCCTGGTCTACAAAGTGAGTTCTAGAACAGCCAGGGCTACACAGAGAAACCCTGTCTTGAAAAAACAAAACAAACAAACAAAAATCAAGTAAGTATTTGTATAAAAGTCACTAACTCATGCTCTCAATAGCCAGAGTTCCTGAACTGCTCCTGTCAAACAACCCAGGGGGGATACAATTACTTCTGTGTGTTTCATCTAGTAAAGCTATAATGCTAAACTTCCAATGGATGAAAATTTCTAAGTATTCTCTGAATTTCCTGCACATAAAATAAATATAAAACAGAGGAAAGCACAGCAACCTAAAGTCAAGATCTTTTACTATGAAATAAGGGCTAAGAAGATAAGAATGTCTTCAAAATGAACAGCAGCTGAATGTTAGCCAGCAGTAAAGGAAAGCTTCAAGGGTTTCTGTGTGAAGACAGAACTCTAATGGAATGATTCACAATACAGTCCCCAAGGCACCTTGCCTTCCAGTGGCCTTTAATGCTACCATTATGCACAAGACATTCGGTTCAACGAGCATAGATCTAATGATCACCGTGAATGCATGTAACACATTTTCATTTGCTTCAAAAACCACAAAATAAAAATGACATACTTACTCTCTAATGGCTATTTTTTCAGAATGCCTTGAAGATACTGAGGACAAGCTCTGAGACATCTAGGAAAAAATAAATAAAAAATAATCCATTCATGTATGAGCTATGAGCTACACACATTTAAAGCACCATACTCACCAAAAAGGTCTGCTGTTTCACACATATCAATCTATGTTCAAGCTGAAAAGTCCACTCTTAAATACATTACTTATTAATTCATCCACTCTGTTCCAAACACTATCTGAGTAGAAGGCCTAACAGCTTTCAGAGATTTGACAGAATTAACCAGAAAAATGACACATATTCTACAAGTGAAGTTAAAACTATTTAGCCATTTTTAACATATGATCAATTTTATTCAAATGTTTTAAAAGCTCACTCTGTAAGAAAGGGTCTAAGTTTGGAGAACATCATGTTTTGTGAAGACAGTAAATGTGTGGGAAAACACACTTGTCTGGACACCAGGTCTAGCGCATACGCTAGCTCTCTGGGTCATGTGGGAGCATGTCTACTCCTCTGGTTACTACTATTCTAGGCACTAGAACAAAGCAGTTTAAAAATGTTTCTTGAACTCAACTGCCTTATATGAAAGAAAAACAACAAAATATTAGTAAAAATCTCAGCCATAAAAGGGCTTATATTCCCTTTCGGAGACTACATAAAATTAGCTACCCCTCTTTAACGCCTTGTACTATCTATCAGTATAGAACACCTAATTTATGTTGTCGTGTGAAGGTGAAAGAGGCTGGAAATGGTGGCATGCACCTAGCTGGAATCACCACATGTTGGAGGTAGAACTATGCACTCCATGTCAACTACAGAGAGATCCTGTCTCAAAACCCAGCAAAAGAAAACAAAAAGGGGGCGCTCCACTGCTACTTATATTTAATTATTTGTTGATTTGTATGTTTGTTTTTGAGACAGGGTCACTCTACGTAGCCCAGGTTGTCCTGGAACTCTATGTAAACCACACTGGCCCTGACACCTGATTGCTGGGATTAATGGCTCACTGTTACCATACTTATTAAAATAATCATTAGCAGGAGCCAGTGGAAAGGCTCACTTGGTAAAAGTGCTTCTCACATAAGCCCTGATGACCTAAGTTCACTCCTTGGAATCATGGTGAAGGAGAGAAGCAACTTTTACCTCCTGTGATATGTGGGCATCTATTTTTTTTTTTTAAACAATTGAACATAAATCTGAAACTATTTGTCTCCTTTAAAATACGCAATTATCAGAAAATAGTGGTTTTAGGTGCCAGGCATACAATCTGATTCAGAGGGAAGTTAAATAATTGCTGCATTAAAACATGACTGCCTCTCGAGTGGGCTGCTGCAGGAATTTAAAAGTCACAGGGCAGCTGGGCATAGCGGTGTACTCCTGTAATCCCAGCACTCTGGGAGGCAGAGGCAGGTGAGTTCTAGGCAAGCGTGGTCTATAAAGTGGTCCAGGACAGTGACCGCTACACAGAGAAAACCTATCTGCGGGGTGGGGGAAGGTCAGGGCACAGCCATTATCTTCATTCACTTAGAGTAATATTCAGAGTCTATGTCAGTGTTCAATAGGTTACAAAGAACTCCTAACTCACTAAATTAAACACGCAAAGACTACAAGCATAAATATGGAATCCAAAGAAATAACAGATTTCTTTAATAATAAATACTATATTCATTTTGTTTTTTCTTAAATGTCATAGTAAGGTAGTCAGTCTACTTGGTTAAATTCTCATGAGGATACACTTATTTTTAAGTCAAGAATAGGATAGGGGCTAGAGAGGTGGCTCAGTGGTTAAGATCACTTGCTGCTCTTGCAGAGGATTTGAGTTCAGACCCAGCATCCACATGATGGGTCACGAGGCACTCACAAGGTACACATACATATATTCAGGTAAAGCGTTCATACACATAAAACAAAAGTCTAGAAAAGGGGGTGGGGTGGCTCTATAATCAATCAATGGACCTGACTCCATCCTTTGAGAAGGACTGATGATCAATGTGCAAAATGGCTGAAGAAATACTAGTATAACTAAATCACACACATTCTGGGATAGCAAGATGACAGAGCAGGTTAAAGGCATGTGCTACTAAGCCTAAGGACCTGGGTTCACTCCTCAAACCCAAGAAGCAGCAAAAAACTTTTGAAACTTTTTGAAAGTTGTTGTCCAATTTCCTTACTCACACCATGGGGGCACACATGCTCCCTTCTCAGCTTAAATACATATTTTTAAAAAATTAGAAAAACATATATCCTTCAGGTACAGGATATCTATACCAAACTACTAAATACTTTTTAAAAAAGAGACATAACCAGAAAACTCTTACCAGTCTTTGATTTAACCGCTTGTTTTCTTCCTCTTTCAACTGCAATGTCTATAGGTAAAAGAAAGACCCGTGGTTTATCCTTGAATGATTAGCAAGGCTCTCATCTAACTGAGTTCATGTGCAGAGAGTCTATTCTCACTCTTCTGACCACTTTAATGAGAACAGGAACACTGCACTCACTGTCCTAAGACAGGCCTCCTTACCTTTTCAAATGTTGTCATTAGCTGTGTTATTTATAAACACACCATATCCACATTTATCTCCCAAAATTTGCTAGTTTAGAGGTTGAACCTCCATTTACAATGTATTGCTACATATTGTGTGATTCTAATGAGCTTAATCACAAAACAAAAGATGGCTAATACATTTGAGTAAAATTGGGCAATCTGGCTTTGGATTATTGTCACATACCTAAACTTGTAAAGAGTAAAGACACTGGTAAGAAAAATCTTCATGATCCAAAGAATGAAAAAACTAGCCATTGACAGTTCATTCTGTTTTCAAAGTACTTCTGACTCATAAACTGTCAAATGTTTATGGGTGTTTTTGTATGTTTATATGGTCTATGTGTGTTTCTGTGGGTGCATGTATACCATTTGTATGCAACTAGAAGGAAGCTCCTTACTGCCAACTTTGTCTTGCTCACTTCAATTAACATTTATTAAAAACTTAATGACTTCAAACTTCATTAATTTTTCTTATATTCTTGCTTATCTAAAAAAAATTCATTCCTGTTGAAAATCTTAATGATATTACACTACTGACTTCTGAGCTGTTATTAAGTAAAGCCATTATTTTATGTGCTTAATTTATAAAATATATCATTTCTGCCTTCTACAGATGTCAATCACAGGTGAAGTTAGACAGAGAGAGACCTGATCATACAACTATTCAACCACTAGGAGCACAAATGACTAGACTTCTCAAACACCAACAATTAAAGCTAATCATAAAAAGCCTTAATTCATCAATGCCCACCCAAATGCAATGTTTTCAAAGTAAAAAGCATTTAAATGTTTTCCCAGAGTCACCCATCATATCACACAGGTACTTCACAGACAGTCTGCTCACCCGTTCTAGGAGCATGATCCTCTGCTTCTCTTCAGACAGCGTATTTTCTCTAAAAGTGAGAGAGTGGTTGTTCTTAAAGTTTAAGCGCTTTCATAGAATGTACACTCTGAACTGTACATCATCAACAAGAGTTTTGAGAACTTTATCTGGGTGTAGTGGTGCATGCCTTTAATCCCAGCACTTGGGAAGCTGAGGCAGGCATACATCTGTGAGCTCAAAGCCAGGCTGGTCTACATAGACTACATAGAAAGACTCAATCTCAATGAAACAAAACCTCAGAGGTTTAAATATTAATTCAGATAACTTTAGTAGGGTAATTACTTATAAGCTGGAACTACATTTTCCAAAGTAATCCATACACTTCCTATTACAAACAAAACTTCATCTTCAAAATTCATACTTTCTCAGCTGTTCAGCACTCTTTCCCTATCTAAATTCACCTTGAAGGAAATGTATATGAAGTTATATAGCTTTCTCAGAATATTACATCGATTAGACCTGGCTTTAGATCTTTGTTTACTCCAAAATGGTCCAATTTCTACTTGTATATCTGCATTATACGTAAGTATTAACTTAGGAATATCAATACCTACACATATAGCCAGGCAGTTGTGGCACAGCAGCACTCAGGAGACAGAGGCAGGCAGATCTATATGAGTTTGAGACTAGCCTGGTCTATACAGCAAGTTCCAGGACAGCCAACGGCTACACAGAGAAACTTTGTTTTGAAAAGCAAAAGACAACTAAAACAAAATAGTCTATACATCTAAATAAAGATGTGTTAAAATTTCCAATTGTAGAAACATCTTTTTGTTAATAACAAAAGTTGGAAAAACTAATCGTTAAATTTTATTTATTTTTGCTGTACATGTGTTTGTATAGAATTGTGTATATGTGTGAAAATCAAAGGTCAATGATCAGAAGTTTTCACTGAGACTGCTTACTACCTTTTTGAGTATTCTCACTGACACTAAAGCTCGTTAATTCGGCTAGAATAGCTGGCCAATGAGCTGAGGATCTGCCTGCTTTTCCGCCCCACCACCATCTCTTTAGGGTATTAGATGCATGCTCAATGTGCCTGGCCTTACACTGAGCTTTCTATATTGTTTTGCTTTAACTGTCTCTCCTGTACATAGAAGATAGTTGGATTTATTTCTGCATTAATTTCTATTATTTATAATTTCTAATAGCAATTCCCTTAGCATGTTCATATACTGTCTTTTAAAACTACACTTTTATATGGGCTAAGAACAATTAGTGAATCTTCTAATTTAATGGGATAGCACTACAGCTTTTTTTTTTTTTTTTTTTGTAATTTTGATATGGCCACAGCTAAATTGTTCAGGCAGGCTTTGAACTCACTCCATAGCCCAAGCAGAGCTTTAATTTGTGATTCTCCGATCTTGACATCCTGCAAAGCTGAGCTTACAGCTTATGCCCAGTGTAACACTGATGAATTCAATAAAAAGAAAGACCTGCTTACTGGACAGACATCATGCTTGTCTCCATTGCTGAGTCCACTCTTCCTTCATCTGCTGTCTCCACGGCTGACCTCTCTGTTTCACCCGGGAGCTCTGGCGCACAAGCTCCATAAAGCTCTGGGGCTGCAACCATAGGTGCTGAGGGAATAAAACTGCTAGTGCGCAGTTTACTCACTTCTTCTTCAAGTTTTTTCTTCTCTTCAAGCAAACGAGCTCGATCTTCAGAAAGTGACTCTATCAAATCTAAGACCCCAAGTTCAAAATAGCATCAGTTACTGAAAACACTTCACAAATATTTTAAAATAATAATATAAGTCAAACTAACCTTTATCCCGCTCTTGCTGCTGCATTGTGCTTTTTAACTTATCACTAAGATCATTTATTATGTTTTCTTTCCTCATTTTCTCTCTTGTTAAGACTGTGTTAAAATTGGTCTGAAACAACAGTAATAGTCAGTTATCTGCATACACTAATCAGCCAATGCTATGAATACACTGTAAGTACTCTTTTTCTGTGGTACATTTATGGAGTCACGTGACAGTGAAATACTATGCATTTATTTGTATTCCAGCAAAGGTTATATTTTCTTGGTTCAAAATTAGTATCCTGAAAACAAATTTTAGTTTCTCATTGTTCTGTATTGTCAGAAGAAAAGCATCAGCAAATGCTTGAGATTTTAGAGAAAGAAGTAAAATAATTACTAACAATTTACAGAGTGCTGTTGTATACATGACTTTTTCACCGGGTAATTTTCCTTCCTCTAAAATCTCTTTTCTTTAGCTAGCTCTTAATTACCATACTAGAATGTGATTCTCTTTCTCTCTCTCTTATCTGAACATTTGTAATAGCCACTGGACCTCTATAGGTCCCTCCCTAGGTTTCATCCATTCTCACAGCATGATGTTCATATATCCAATTGCATAGAGGGACCTTATACGAGAACTGAAAATTTTAACTACAGTTTCATTTAAAAAGGAGATGAAATTTTTTAAACATTTCATTTATAGAATTTCATTAAATATATTAATTCATCAAAACATAACAAATATATACATGAGAAAATGATCTAACCTGATTCTTTCCTCTGCTTAGCATTTTCCCAAAACCTTTTAGAAACCCATGAATGGCAACAGTGAGATTTAACAGGAAAATTATTTGGTGGTTTCAGACAGAAATCTAACAGTAAACAACAAACTAAAACATAGTTTCAGGCTAGTAAGCAAACTGGAGTACTCTTAAAAGGGAACATTAACAGTGTAGCTCAGTACTTTTATTATTTTTGCTTACATACAGAAAGTTAGCATGTATAAAGGAAAATTAACCATTGTTTATTTTCATGAATTTGCTATTTCTGTATCATGATTTATAATAAGCAAACTTAGAATAAGCAAAAAGGAGTAAGAAGAACCAGCTGGCGTCTTACTTCACATTATTTTTTTAAACAAAGTTTTAATGTTGGATAACTTGAATAATTTAAAACTAATAGTTAATTTGGATAGTTGTTGCTTTCACAAGTTTGAATTCAGTTACTTTACCTTCTAATTCATTATGTGAATCTGAAATTGAGTATGTTTTTGTAAAAGAACACAGTGAAAAAATTGCAGAGAAAGAGTCCCAATTATATGTGAAATGAGTTGTGCCAAAGAAGCTATAAGCATAGACTCCACATTTCTGTGAGTTGTAAGTCTTAAAAAACTGTTACCTATTAATGTGACAGATTGTTAAACTTTCTTCTTAAATAAATAAATGCCTTTATCATGAAAAGGTCAGACAAACATTAAGGTCAGGTAAAGGGAACACAAACAGCACACAAGAACCTTCAGCTGCACAGAGAAGTAGCTTGGCTAGCTTTTTTCTAATTTTCTCAGATCTCAAACACACCTGCTGCTCAGCAATCAAAGATGTTCGGACATTTTGCATTTCTTCATTCTTTCTTTTTTCTTGTTCTTCAAGTTGTTCCAGAAACTTAGCTTTTTCTTCCTGAAGCTTCTCTTGAAGTTCAGCAACTAAGCTTGAAGAATCTTCTCTGGCTGATTCAAAGGCAGGACTTAAAAATTGAAAACACTTTTTAAGAAACAATTACAGATATAATCACAATATCATACCTATCCAATAAACTATCAAATATCATAGGTTATTTACCTCCCAGAAACCTAAGATACATACTTCTGTATGAACCTTGTCCTTCTGACTGAAAATTAAACTGGGAAGCCTGTGGTGTCTGAAATAACATGGCATAATCAGGGCTTCCTTCCGCACATATGAAACCAATGTACTTCTAGGGAACTGCGTAAGACTCAGCCTTTCTATCCCTATACATGGAAGAGGAAACACATGTCTGGTAACTTCTTAGAAAGTAAACTTTTACCTTCCATAAAATAGATTTTGGCTTATTGTGATGCCTAATGAATAAATACATGAAGCTAAAACAGAATTCTCCATACAAAGAAAATCTAGGTATTCCTGAACTGATTCATTTTAGTCAAAACTTGCTGATCTTTTAGCAAGGCGGCAGATGAGAATGGCCAAGTGAAGCAAAAGCAATCTCAGGTGAGACTACACATTGGTTATTAATTTTAAACCTTAATTTGCTTTCAACCTTTAAAATATTCCCAAAACACCTCCTTCAAAAGTGATGGTTCATGTCTATAATCCCAGCTCAATTTTTCTGCAAGCGTTCTTACACAAGCCAGCCTCGGCTTTACAAAGTATCAAGTAAGCCTGCGCTACATGGCAAGTCTCTGTCTCAACCCCTCTCCAGTTAAGTAGTGTTCAGACATGCTACAAAAAAATAGAGGCGGTTCTGTGGTTAGAGAATCAACTTTCAGCATGCATTTGCTTGATTTTAAAAGACAATGGAATGATTTTGGAATAGAGGTGTATTTATAAACGGGATTTTTAGATTAAAAAGTTTGTTCACATTTTAAAGAGTTTTCTATTATAATTATGGTGTCAGTGAACAATTAATTCTATAGCAACTAAAACTATACAGAAAAATCACTGGGAACCTTTTATTCATACATCCAAATTTACAAATAAAACTAACTTAAATTTGAACACTCACTGAGGCAAATCTTCCTCATAAGCACTTTGAGATATAGTCTAATTTATGGCTAAGTGCAGAGAGGCTGGAATTTTCTATTTCATATACACAACTAATTAAAAGGTGAAGGACTTATTTTGTTTCTCCTTTGGGTTGAAAGAAATGAACTATGCAAGTTAAAGCTTTACCAAAGCTAGTGTACAGTTAGCAGAGCTGTATACTGGATGTGTTGATGAGAAAATAATATAAAAAGGACTCAGGGCTGCAGTATTGGATAAAACCAGGCATAGGCAGGGCTGAGAGGTAATCCTAATCACCTAATGCAGTCCCTGAAGAATTATTCCGACAGCTAGAGGATAAATGGCAATAATTTAGAATATAGAAGGTCAAAGGTAGAGCAGATAACCAAGCAGTACACTGTATGGAATGTGCTGAAGTGGGGGCGCAACCGCCAATGACCAGGCATACATTCAAATTTTACTATAAACAAAATGCTGTCTGAATGACGGCATGATAATGGAGCAGAATGCATAACAGGTAAGTCTGCAGGAGGAGGATTACTAAAAATGAAGCAATATAGTTCAAATTGTGTGACTGGGGTTGTATATGTACAAGAGCAAATACCTATCATTTCTAAGTGTTCTTCATCTTTGGATTGCCATGTGTACTGTCTCAGGATAAATGCTGGGCTGACATGACACAGGTAGAAGAACTGATTCTAGTCAAGCAAGCATGTACTGCTATTACATTTGCTCTCTGTGAAAAGAGCCTAGAGCCTAAGTTCCCTCAAACCAAAAGGATTACTCTGACCAATTAGCACAATGGCCCAGAGGGTGGGGGTGGCTTAAGACATAGAGACCAGGGGAGAGTCATATCTTCCACTGAAGTACAAGACCTGGGCCAGCAATCAACTCTGCATCCTTCTTTAGACATCTGGGAGGATACAGTACACCTAGTAGCCTCCTGAACCCACTGTGGATTACCAAGGAGACATTACATGTTGAGACTAGGTGCCATGTGTAGACTCAATTTTTTATCCAATATATTTTATTAACAATTTATTAAATGAACATACGTCACTTATACTCGAACAACCAAAACAATAGGAAAAGAGGATTAAGAAACACAACAACAAAACCATCAGGATTTCTTCTGCTGAAACCTGGAGTAACCAAAACCCAGAACCTCAATAGGAGCTGGATGGAGCCCTGAAGTCTTCCGTCGAATGGTTCTCTCTAGGGGCATCTCAAAGTGAAGTGATGAACAGCCAAAACTATCCTTAAAGTCTCCAAAAAGCCCTGCCTCCAGTTTTCGGCTCATTTATATATCTCCTCCCAGAGTCTGTTCATGGGCTCTTTCCAGCTGAAAACAATCAAACTCCCATACCAGGTGGTTGGTCTTCTAATGGATTAACCTCACCTGTTCTCTCACAAGACCATTCCAATCCCACACTTGGGAAACTAAAAAACAGGTTTATCTCTCCTTCAGCCATGGGGTTGGAGAGTTCTTGCAGAGGACCCAGGTTTGATTCCCAGCACCCACCATAGCAGTTTACAATCACCTCTAACTCCATCTTCTGAACTCTGTAGGCACCAGGCACATATGTGGTGCACTTAGATGCAGGCAACCAAAACAGTCATACACACAAATTAAATCTTAAAGAATTGTTAAAACAAAACAAACAAACAAAAACAAAAAAACAAACCTGGCCACTGGGTTGGAGGTCAGTTAGGAGTACCTGCAGCTGTTGTAGAAGCAGTGAGTTCAGTTCCTAAGACCCACATGGCTTCACAAAACTCTAGGTAACTCCAGTTCCAGGGGATGCAAAACTCTCTTTTGGCATGCACAGACACACAGATACATATGTGGTACACACCCTGGCAGTGGCAACACACGCCTTTAATTCTAGCACTTGGGAGGCAGAGGCAGATGGATCTCTAGGAATTGGAGGCCAGCCTGGTCTACAAAGTGAGTTCAGGTCAGTCAGAGCTACAGAGAGAGACCTTGTTTTGAAAAACAAAAACAAAAGGTGGTACATGCATGCAGGCAGGATACCAAAACACATAAAAATAAAGATCTTTTTAAAAAGAGACTGATAATAAGACTATGGGCCAGTAAGTCCCTCACCTGAGCTAGCCACCCTCCAATTTGTAGCTAAATATACATAAAGCAACTTGGCAAAATTCCTATTTGTTTCCTCTCTCATGGAACAAGAACTACTGTGTCCAAAAACATCAAGTAAAATCTAGTAGTCTTATCTATGTGTTCTAGAGCTAGAGGGCAAAAGGAAATGAGCAATGCGTTATAAAAAATTCCACCAAGGGCTAACTCAAATGCAACTGTTATTTCAAGCCAGCAAGACTCCTACTAACTGGCAGGAAACCCAGCCTCCCCACATAAGCTCCTATTAGTATAGAAACAGGAACCTAAATCTTCTGTTATGGTAAAAGTGTTAACCTAGTGGTCTCTATTCTAACTGTTCAACTTTTGCAAAAGCAGTCACTGGCAACAAAGGCATGAATTTGCATGGCTGTACTGCAATAAAGCTATATTACAAGACCCCTCACCTGCAGGATCAACATCTCAAGTCATACAATGGATTCCTGACACTATAGATACTATGTTTCTATACACAAAAACCGAGGTAAAGTTTAATACACAAATTAGGCAAAGAAAATAATTTTGTAATAAAATGTAAATGTGCTCTAAAGATATTCTATCATAATATACTCACCCTACAAGTCAGCACAGATGGGAATATGTACCTGGTGAGATGAAATGAGGTAAATGACGTGGCCACTATGTCAGAAAGCAAGGGTTCTGCACCTCCATTAGAGGAGGGATCGTGGGCCATAATGCTGATAGAACTAAGGACAGGATGAGGAGGTTTGGGGGTGGGGTGTGTGGTTTGTGAGACAATGTACATGTTATTTATGAAGACAAATGGTGGACAGATTCCCAGATTCCATCCTGTCAATCCATGACATAAATGGTATGCTGTCTAATTTTGAGATTATACTAATTCTCCAGTCTTTAGATAGAACCCAGTTAGCAGAAATCAAATGTTTGACTTCAAATTTTTATTAGAAGCTAGCCTTACCGCACAGGTGTCTTAGTGGTTTACTAGCAATGACAAAAGGCATGCCCTACACATACAATTTTTTTTTGTACTGGAAGAACTATGCAATTTTTGCCACTCCCCCCAAAAATCTAGTTGGCAGAGATGCTGGTCTTCTTCCTTTTCTGGGCATCATACTGGTCTAACACATTTAAAGGCAAAGACTGGCTAAACCTAGTAATTAGGAAGTAGCAACTACTTAGGCAAGACATGCAGGACAAAAAGGCCATGAGCATGTGTAGTGTTAGTCCTCTCTCTAAAGGGGCAAAATATTGCCAAGCAAGCCTCTGAATTTTAAGGGTAACTCATTCCTGCTTGAGTATGTTGTTTTGAGCCATTTTCCAAAAACTTATAAAGGCTGCCTATCTGTGCAGGGTCCAAAGCAAAACCCACTGTTTTAGTGGGTCTAGATTAGCATGCAAGCTGCTCTCCTTTAGGCCACATACCCTAGTAGATAACTGATGTATGAATGGATGGTGCATAGAAATTTGCTCAGTACTAAAGGATAATCACAATTAAGACCCTAGAGATTGTGAGCCAATATTTTCCTTTTGCAAAGATATCAAACTCTCTACCTGATGCCTGGACAGACTAATAACCTTACAGTGGTCTCCTAAGTTACTATGAGAGACCGTGGCTGCTTATCATAGGTATGTCTCCATTAGTTACCTTTCTGTTGCAGTGATTAACAACAGTAAGGCAACTTAAAAGAAGACTGTTTTAGCTTATGGTTTGAAAGGACAAGAACTGTTGATGATGGAAGAGGAACTATGGCACAAGCAGCAGTCACACCTTCATGGTGCAGAATGAACTGGAAATGGCACACGGCCCTTAATCTCAAAACCAGCTCACAGTGAGTGATACACGTTCTCCAGCAAGGCTGCAGCACATAAACCTCCCAAAACAGTGCCACAAACTGGGGACAAAGTATTGAAGTGTCCAGGATTGTGCGGTTCATTTCTCAACCACTGTGCTGTCTTAACTCAGAATTATGAATGCAACACTCTTAACCAAGCATATAGGAGACACCGGGTTTCTCCAACTTTGCTTTTTCAGCACCTATAACTGGCACTCAAAATGAGGAGGAAATTATGCAAGCCTAGCTCCTAATGATTCTGCATAAATGCTGACATCCTTCAAAAACACAGAGCACACTGCAGAAGAATGGGAGGGAAGGGTCCAGTTGTAAAATCACACAGAACATTTAGCTTACCTAAAAGGAGAAAAGTGAAGGAGATGGATCTATAATGATTCATGGAGGCTGGATAAAGAATTTTCCATGCTGGGCATGGTAGTGCACACTTTTAATTCCAGCACTTGGGAGGCAGAAGCAGGTGGATATCTAGGAGTTTGAGGCCAGCCTGGTCTACAGACAGAGTTCCAGGTCAGCCTGGGCTGTTACACATAGAAACCCTATCTCAAAAGCACTAATCCCAACCCCCCGCACCCCCTATATTTTCCAGACAGTGGACTTAGAGGGGAGCTAGATTAATTTGGTGACAAAGCTATTCATAGTGGTATAGGACTGTAATGCTAGCACACAGGAAACTAGGGCAAGATTTTGAGCTCAAGGATAGATGGGACTACATAATGAAGCCCTATATTCCTTTTACCTACACTGAAAAAACAAAGCTGTAAAAGCAGGGGCTAGAGATACAGTTCAGTATTACAACCATTTGCCTACCATGTTCTAGGCTCTGGTTCAATTCTCAGTACTGAAGGGGTAAACCGTGGCATGGATTTACCTCTGAAAATGGGAATAAAATGTGAATGGCTTTATGTACTCTGAGGATAAATGTTCCAAAGCAAGGAACCTCTTAGGAATTTCATTTCAGTAATTCAGTAGATACCCACCCAGTCATCAGATGACAGGGTGAGAATCAATTATCATGAAAAGAACACTCATCTGTCTCCATAGGGTCAGCTGAACTTTTTATACTAAACCCTACTTAAGCCCAAACTATTGTTCCTCTACTTAAGAAAAAATAAAAATAAAAATGCTGTTTTGTAATAAGGACATTCCAGACAAAGATGTGTAGCCATAGCCTCGTGTCTATATATAAGCCTATATAAAAGCTTTGCCTGGCATGTCAATTCCTAAAGCAGTTAGTCTGATAAGACTGTAGTCCAAACTACTGATGACTCATAGAAGAGTGCCATTTTGCAAGGATGAAGTAAAGTCCAAATATAGTAGTGCACTGAGCCAGAGACCAGTTTGTGACAATTATAATAATTATTGTTGCAAAGAAAAGCAGCATAATTTTGGTCTATGCTCATTTAGAGAAATAATTACTTTTACAGAAAGCACTTCTTGAGGGTAAGTGAAAAGGCTCAGTGGGTAAAATGCTGATCAAAGTTGGAATCCCCAAAACTAAAGCCAACTGTGGTAACATACCACTAAGCCAAGAATACCTACTGGCAAGATGGGAGATGAAAAAAGAATCCTTGGAGGCTTGTTGGACGGCTAGTTACAGTGAATGGTAGCAACAAAAGAGGCACTGTCTCAATCAAGGTGGAAATCAAGGCTGTCTTTTGATCTCCACACACATGCGGCATAATGCACATGACCTCCTCCCCCAAGCATTTCGTCAACTTTGTTATTACTTGGCCACTGAAGGGCCCCCATTATACTGAACCCAATAAGTTAAAATGTAGTCTGCTGTATCGCTGATTTAATTTCATACTGTCTTATAGAATAAGGATAGAAAACACTATTAATACAACATATTTTCTAGGTTGCCTCTAAGTAATTTCATGCAATGGAAGGGACAAAAAGGAAACTGTACCAACTAAAAATGGAGATATAGCTATGTGGTGGAGTACTTGCCTAGCACGTACAAGGTTCTGGGCTTACATATACATACACACATTTTTAAAAGGTTAAATTTGATTTAAAGCCTTATAGCAACTGTATCATAGAAACAAATGGCAGTCTCTTTACAAAAGTTTGAATCATGCCTGTCCATTTAAGAATTACAATTGGGTAAGGTACTAGCTAAGGTAATGAACAGAGTAGGTAGTAGAAGGAAGCTAAGGATATATATCAAAGTTGCAAGGGTAATTGCAGAAATAAAGGCTAGTAATTATAGTTTCACATTAAGGCATTTCATTTTGATGGGTTTTATAACCCCCTTTTCTACCCTGATAGTTTATGAAATATAATGGCAGTTACCCAGTTTATAACCTACAGAATTTCAGTGATTGTGACAGAACAAAAGTAAAAGGAACACATGCCCAATCAAAGATGGATAATAACATCAGTTTGAGTCTTACCTTTAAAAAGAGAGGGGATAAGGAAATCTCAGGATTGTGTGGGACAGAGTTGTATCACGTGAAACAAACATGAGATCAACTAAAGTGCTTTTATTTAGACATTCAATTCCGGTAAAGAAATATAAACATCTGACTACTAAGTTTAGAACAGGGTACAATGCTAGACTTCTCCCCCACAACACTACTGCCCCCTCTTTTGTAATCTCATGCAAAAAAACTTCAAGACAGAGACTTATTTCCAAAAATCCCCTGAAGAGCTTCAAGGATACCATATTTTAAAAAAGCAGCTGCAAGGTTTGGAAGAGAGAAGAGAGGCCAGTCCTATTCTCCAGAAGCAGTAGTGGCCAGTTGTCTCACTGTAACTTCCTGGCATGTAACTGAGAGCTACTCATTTTAGGTTGCAGATTAAGCCAACATTTGATGCTTTTAGGAGATTCTTGAGTACTGTGGCAGCTTCCCAGTGAGCCATGGAGAAATCAATTTTGATGAGGGCTTCAGAGAATATCTTCTTGATATTTCACTTAGAGCTTGACAAAGACTCACTAAACATTAGTCTCTTTTAGACTCCAACCTTGACTCCAAATCTCGTCAAGCTCGCATTGCCCGGCTGTAGCATGAAGTTTGGTAAGTCAGTTTGGAGAAAACTCCTCACTCCTGTAATCTGATCTCTCTCAATATTGGATCAAATTCTTCATCTGCAACCCTTGGTTTCTTATCACTCTAGCTTGTTATCAGCAAGAATCCTGGAAGGTCAATTTGGCTAAAACTTCCTTTCATTTGATTGTTTCTCTTTATAAGACTTCATCTACTGATCCTGACACTGCTACTTAAAATACACTTGAACTAGCCCCTGCTGCACTAAGAGCTAAACTCGGTTCTACAGTGGCTGTTTACCCTGGTTCTTTAATGGGCTTTTCCACAGTAATTACACTGTTGTCTCCATGGTTCTATAACCAATTCCAAGAGGCCTGTCCGTCCTCTATTAAACCTCACACCTCCCAAGAATACCCAGAGTTATTTAAAAGTGGCATTAAACGAACACAGAGATATACACACACTCAAACAAAATATTCACTTTGATAACTAACAATAGCATTAAATGATACATTAATCATAGTCTACAAATGTTTACTAGGCAAAACCCCATCAAAAGGTTTAAAATGAAAATACTAAACCCATCTGTGATAATTAAAAAATTAACAGAAAATGATTTTAAAAAATTTTTTTAAACCTTAAGTCTGGAATTTAAAAATTATCTTTCTAAACAGAAAAAAATTGAGTGAAATTGTAGTTATCCAGAAAGCAACAGTGAGGAACATTTTGCATGTTCACATCTGATTTAGGCATGGCTAAATCACAGGTAGAGGAAACATAAACTCTAATACAAATATAGGAAGAGAACAAAAGTAATTTCAACTGAAAAATTTAGTGAAGGCCTCAAATCAAAAAAGTTTTGAATTACATATTTCAAAAAAGCATTTTTCTGAAAATTCTAAATGCTGGTGTATTTTGTGGCTTGTTTTCTTTTCAAGACAAGGTCTGGCCTAGAACTAGTTCACTCTGAGCCCAGGTTTGGGCCCATAGCACTCCTCCTGACTCAGTCTCTCAAGTTCTTAAGATTACAGGCACAAGCTATCACACCAACTCTATAGTAAATTTATGTGATATTATTTTCGTGCTTATGATAAATGGTGCTCTCTAAAAGAAACTGTTTTGCCAAAATATTCCAGTTCCCCTATTTAATTACAGTAAATAAATCAAGGTACTTTGATTAACACATACATTTGGCTCATCAGTATTTAAATTATATTCTAAGCTAAATACTTACCTTTTGGCTATTTGATTCTCAAGATGCTTAACTTTTTCTAATAACTCTTTCTCAACAAGTTCTCTCTCCAACTTAAATTCACTTAGCGCAGTTTGAACAGCTTTGTCTTTTTCACAATTAAGCTTGTGAATTAACTGTTCCTTGTCTTGTTCATGGGTCATGACCAATTTCTCCTTGTCTTTCTCAAGGTTCTGTATAAGAGCCTCATACTTCTCTTCTTGTTGGGTTATTTTTTCATCTTTTTGTTTTTCAAGAGCACTGAGTTCTGAGTTTAATTTACTCTGTAGTTCAACTATTTGTTCTTTCAGCTTTTTTTCTATTTCAAATGCTTGGTGATGCAAAGATGTTACATTGTCTATTTCAGCCTTAAGTGTATTAGATTCTTCTTCATGTCTACTAATTAACTCTGAAATGCACTGATCTTTTTCAATTGTCATTAAAGCTCTTAACTCCGACAAGCCCACCTGGTAATTCTCATTATTATCATGAATCTTTTGGTTTAGTTTACTTATTTCTGTTCTCAAATTTTCTGTTTCTTGTTCAAGGAGAGACTTCAAAGTTTCCTTCTGCTGTGTTCTGCTCTCTTCCAACAAGATCTTTATCTCATCCGTTTCTGCTTCCTTTAATGCAAGTTCAACCTCTAATTTACACCTCATGTCTGACAAGTCAGAAACCTTGAGTTTCAATTCCTGCAACTGTTGTTCTTTTTCCTGGACAGTTGAGGCATGAGATTCTAGCATCTTGTCAATTCTTTGTTGATTTTCCTTTTTTAATTTCTCCAAAGACACTTTGTGGTCTGTCATAACTTTCTCAAACTCCTCAGTGTGCCTGATATGCAGTGTGTCCTCTAATTCTTTTAGGTGGCTTTGCTCTAAGCACTGAAATTCAACTCTCAATGACTCTATTTTCTCATCATTTTCAACATGCAGCTTTTTCAGGTCTTCTAACACCATCTCTCGTGACTGCTTCAGTTCTTTAATTTCACAATTTTTAGTATGCATTATATTTTCCATCTCTAACAACTTCTGATCCTTTTCATGCTGCATGAAGACAACAGCATCTTTTTCGTCTTTAATCAAAGCAAATTCGTTGTCCTTATTTTGTAATGCCTCTTCAAGGGATACCAAATCTCCTTTTAATTTTTTAATTTTATTTACATTTTCTTCACTGTCTTTTACTAGAGCATCAAGTTTATATTCATATTCACTTTTTACAGATTGGAGTTCTTTCTGATGTTTTTCCTTTAGTGTTATTTCTAGGGAACATTTTACTTTCTCAATAATATTTCTTATTTCTAAAGCTGTACATTTTAAAGAATTTGATAAGTCACACTGTTCTTTTTGTACAAATGTTCTAAAGTGGCACAAGTCTTCCTTAATGGTTTGTATACTGATGTGAGAATCTTGGACAGCAACTCTGTATTTCTCCAGCTGGACATGCAGAGCAGCACAATCTCCAAAGCCCTCTTTCCCACGTGCACTCGTGTCCTCCTGCATGCGCCTACTATCTATTGCATTGATAACCGATGAGTAAAGTGATTCCACCATCATTTCCGGACTTTGTGGATCACTTATAGGGG
>OU015743.1:75675778-75724567 GCA_907169655.1 Acomys percivali | reverse complement strand
TATTTAGAGTTTAAGTTAACCCAAAGTATTGCTTTTAAAGTCCTACTGGTTGTTTTTATAATACTAGCAAGTTAAAGAATAACTCTGATTATCTTAATCACTAGTCAATAAGATTTAAATGTGAGGATATAAATCTTTATAAAACAGGTTCATAGTATGTAGTTTCCAAATATGCTATGTATATGCATTCTTAAATACTGCTGTGTGTTTGAAATTGAAATTTTAATACGGATGAGGGACACACAGTATTAAATTATGTGAAATGATGCTGTGTGAGGTGGTGCACTCCTGTAAACTCAGCATTCTGGGAGGCGAGCAAACAAACAAAAATATATATCTAATAATATTTTCATGTTTAATTTTAGTCAAGAGTTATTGAAGACCTAAGCTACTCTGACTCATCCAACAATGAAGTGGATGAAAAGCATGAAAAGAAAAGCTACTGCCTGGTGTGGTGGCGCACACCTTTAATCCCAGCATGCAAGAGGCAGGGGCAGGCAGGTCACTGTGAGTTCGAGGCCAGCATGGTCTACAAAGTGAATCTAAGACAGCCAGGGCTATTTACACAAAGAAAGCCTGTCTTTAAAACAAAAAACAAACAAACAAACAAAACACAAAGAAAGGCTCCCTTAAAAAACAACTATCAACTCTCTAATCAAACTTAAGACCTGCTCAACAGAAAGGTGATGTCTGGTACTAGAAACCTAGCTAACTACTCATTGCTCACAGAATCGCTAATTTACTAAGCCAGCATAGTCCCTAACAACAATCTATAAACATTTTTCCTTATAGCCACAGATAAGTGAACATATCTTTACCTCATATCAAGGAAAATACATCTCAGAAGTTAATAATAAAAAATATTAACACATAGTAGAGTGTACACCAGGTAACCTTTAAAGCCAAAACCATTTTATGCTGATTTACCTATATCACAACTTATTCTGTTTCTGATAAATGATTCTCATCCTGAAAAAAGAGGTTTTATAATATAGAAATTTAGTCATGGTTAGAAAATAAATACATACACAAAATGAGGGAGGCCAGGAGTCCAGTCCCTTAAATAGACGATTTCTTAAAAAGGACTTCCCTATATAAAGAAATCAGAAATATGGTTATTTTACAAATTATTTAAAGGCCAAAAAATGTGAAAAGGAAAAGAGGAAATAAATTAACTTACTAAATAATTTCCCGAAGGATTCCCTTTTTGACTTTTCCGCTTCATACAATTGTTTTCCATCTTTGACTAAAGCACCAGCCCACTTAGAAGAAGAAAGTTTATGTTAATAACAAATAGCAATTACTAATGTTCATATACAATTCAACAAATGGAATTGCTTACCTCTCTGTAGTGTTTAATGAACATTTTTCTCCTTACAACCTCGACAACAGCCAGGCAATACATCTGAGGAACAGTACAAAGAGCCTCAACAATTCTGACTCTTTCTAATAGCTCTATTACTAGGCGGAGCAGTGCTTGTAGTTTTTCTCCATCTTGATCAGCATGAAGCATAACAAAACAACACCACCTACAGAATAAGATTGAATGTTTTTCAACAGCCAACATTTGCTAAGTCATCTTGTAGGTAAGCTATGAAGATCAAAACTCTATAAAGTCTAATCCCAGGGTTAGTCAATATGCATTTCAAAGTAATCTTAAAAGGATTAGTCTTATTACTAGGAAGATAAAAATATGAAGTCTAAGGAGCCTAACTAAGTATGATACAATCTCTTACTTCAGTCTGACATGTAGATTGTTTGCTAGCTCTTGTTTGGCAGTGGTACACTTCTGTTTAATATCCAACAGTTTTCTGTGGTTTTGTAACATAATCATTAGCTGATTTGCATGACTCAGGCACAGATCAGGTAACACAGATGCATCCTTCAAGTTTTCAGCTCTCATCTGATTAGCTAAAAATCCCTTAGAGAAAAAAAAGTAAGAATATTTAATTTTGTTAAATAAATGACATAAGCACTCAATTGAAAGAAAAACAGAGAATGGACTACTTTCCATTTGGATCCCTAAAATCTGTTTCTCACAAGAACAAGGAAACAATAGAAAATGGCCATTGCAAGGACTGAAAACCAACTTATAATAACCTGTATCTTGAAAGGATAGATTAACATAAGTAACCCAAACACAAGCCAAAAGTAAATTCTTTAAAATGTTTTTCTTATTAAAAATAAGCACATGAAACATCAACATCATAAGCAATAAAAATATAACAACCAACAGAAGCACTCCAAAAGCAAATTCAGGACATCCTGGGCTACAGAGGAAAATTCTAGTCCATGAAATACAGAAGGTAGGGGGGAGAGGAAGGAGGGAAAGAGAGACATAGGTATGGTAGCAAAAATGAAATTTGACTACCTGGCTCTGGAGGGATGGAAAACAAATGGTCATAAATATAAAGGATTAATCAATTTTTAAAGATTTCTCATTTTTCTTCTTTTATTTATTGTCCTATGTTTTTGAGGGAGAATACAAGGTACTTATTAATACAACTTCTTTTATCATATTATTTTATTTTAACACGTTAAAAATAATCACTTTTCAGCTGGGCATGGTGGCACACACCTTCAATCCCAGCACTGGGGGGAAGGGGGGTGCAGAGGCAGGCGGATGGCTGTGAGTTCAAGGCCAGCATGGTCTACAAGTTGAGTCCAGGACAGCCAAGATAACATTGAGAAACACTGTCTGGTGGTGGGGGTGGGGGAATCATTTTTCACACCATGCATGGTGGCCCACACTTTTAATCCCAGCAGTGAGGTGGCAGGTGAGTCTCTGTGAGTTCAAAGCTTGCCTGGTCTACAAAGTGAGTCCAGGATAGACAGGACTACAAGAGAGATCCTGTCTCAAAAAACTAACTGAATACAAACATACATATATATACATACACACTCACTTTCACTCCAGCTATAGAAAGTACTTTCATGCTTTGTGCTTCAGCTTTCATCCATAGTACCTGAACTCACTTGATCAAACTCAACCATTTAAAGCATGCCTTGGGTATGTGTGATAATAGATACCTGTAATTACAACACTGAGAAGAAGGAGCCTGGGTAACAAAATGAGACCCTGTTTTCAAATGGGAATAACAAGATAAAGCCTGTCTTTTTTTACTATTATGTGGTATGTTGTTATAAATCTGAATTGTCAGCCGGGCGGTGGTGGCACACACCTTTAAACCCAGCACTCGGGAGGCAGAGGCAGGTGGATCGCTGTGAGTTCGAAGCCAGACTGGTCTACAAAGGGAGTCCAGGACAGCCAAGGCTACACAGAGAAACCCTGTCTCAAAAAACCAAAAAAATAAAAAATAAAAAATAAATAAATCTGAATTGTCCCCCCCACAAGCTCACATTTTGAGTGCTTGTCCCTCCCTTGGTGCTGTTCTAAGAAGACATGGAACCTTTGGTGGATAAAGCTTGGCTGCAGAGATAAATCCCTGGGTACAGGCTTGAGATCTCTAGCCAAGAACAGCCTTTCCCATTTTTTGCTTCTGGATTCTATTTTCTTTCTAACCTGCCAAGAGGTAAGTTGTACTTCTGTTACTCCAGAATTGTACTTCTGTCCCTCCTGAATCTGCTCCTGTTGTCCTAACTTTACCATCAATGCAGACTGCATCCTTCTGAACCCATCAAAATAAACCTCTTCTCCCCTAAGTTAACTTTTGTTGGGCTGGAGAGATGGCTCAGAGGTTAAGAGTGCAGCTTGTTCTTCCAGAGGTCCTGAGTTCAATTCCCAGTAACCACATGGTGGCTCGCAGCCATCTATAATGTGATCCGATGGCCTTTTCTGGCATCCAGGTGTACATGCAGACAGAACACTGTACATAAATAAATAAATCTTCAAAAGTTAACTGTTAGCTACAGAGTCATAGTAGCAGGTGAACCTAATGAACACACATGGACATAGTGCATTGCCAACAGTCAAGGGAAAGGTGAATAAATGGCGCACACCAAATAGACATTGCACTTAACATATACACAAACAGCCAAACACAATACCTGAGCAAGCTCTTTCTGTTCGTTTACCAGGCGGCCACAGCTAGCAATCATCTGGTCCAGAGCATATAGCCGATCTTCAAGCCCTTTAATGGCTTTCATATTCTGATTATCAAGTTTGGCAATAGTTTGATGGCATTCTAACATAAATGGTTGAATAATCTTTGGGTCAAGCTAAATGAGAAGGAAACATGAATGAATTCTTCTGGAGATAATTTGAACTATATTTTACGGTAATTGGATACAGAGTCAAAAACAACAGTGATAGAAAAGTGACGGGAAATCAAGTTGTACTTCCAAAGGAAGGTTAACAACACTAATCTCATCCTTAAAAACTGATGCTAAACAAACTACAATACATCAAGCAAGAGTGTAACTTCAGAAATCATAAATCGCAATCAATGCTGCAATTCTCAATATACCAAAGAAAATGTCATTTCCAGGGACATCAAGGTCATATACAGCTAGTGACAAACTCATTCTTTGGTACTCTTTATCAATTCACTTCTCTCTAAGCATCTCCCATAGCCAACACGTTGGGATATGCTTGTAATTCAGAACTTAGGAAGCAAGGCAGGAAGACCAAAAGGGTCAGGTCAGCATGGGCAACTAAGCAAGACCCCATCCCAAGTGGGACAAGGAATGGTTTGATCAATATACTTTCTTAATCTTTTATCCTTCCGGTTTTCTGACTTTAATTCTACAGTGTCTTTGGTTTGTTTGTTTTAGCATTTTTGTTTTTTGTTTGTTTGTTTTTCTGTTTTTCAAGACAGGGTTTCTCTGTGTAGCCTTGGCTGTCCTGAACTTGCTTTGCAGACCAGACTGGCCTTGACCTCAAGAGATCCTCCTGCCTCTGCCTCTCTGAGTCGTGGGATTTACAGGCATGTGCCACCATTGTCCGGAATTGAGTTTGACGTTGACTGTTTCCTAGCAACCACTGGTCAGATTTCATTAAAGGCTCCTAGAACTGTTGCATAGCATACTGCCTTTGCCAATCTCCTCCTCCTCAGGTTCTGTTGGCTCCTTCACAGATAGAAATCTGTGAACCTCAGACTCTGATTACTCTGTGTGGTTTTAGCATTGGGCATAATATATTTGTTTGTTTTGAGGCAGGATCTCCCTCAGGGATTGAGAGTGTTGGGATTATAGGTGGGAGCTACTGCCAATAGCTTGAATGAGCATTTTGTTACTTAATCATTATTGCAGAAACTGAACTTTGGGTCTTGGTAGGCAAGTGTTCTACCTCTGAGCAAAAAGCTCAACTTTTAAAGAAGGAAAACTAGCACAGCTTTTCAATGGGATTCTGAACACCTGCGAATATCAACATGCAGATATCAACCAAGTTATTTTTTTTTCAACTTTATTATTTTGTATATGTGCAAGCACATGCAAATGCACAGGTGTGTGCATGAGTGTGAGCTATCAAAAACTATGACATACATGTGGAGGTCAAAGATCACCTTGTGGGTGTCAATTCCCTCCCACTGCCATCTTGGACCCAGATGTCATATTCAAGCTATCCCACCAAGCCATCTCACTGACAGGTCTTTTTGACTGCTGCTCTGACCTTTATAGGAGACATTTGACTAGGTCCTTTAAATGGGGTTATAGAGAAGGTAAAACAAAGATATGGTCAGAAAGAGAAAAACAATGAATTAATCTTGAATTATTTTTAATATTTTGTCCAGGTTTCCATCACTAGCATTTAGAGCTACATTAATTTAGACTCATGAGCTCTCTTTGACATCTGCATGGTGTACATACAACAGTTGCATTAGAGAAGTTTTAAAACCAACTCTAATCTCTATTTGTAACTATACAACTTCAAACAAACTGCCCTCCATACAATACACAAATAGCTGGATGTAACAGTATACGGCTTGATCCCTAGCACTTGAGAAACAGAAGAACTTCAAGGCCAGCCAGGGCTACATAATGAAATGCTGTCTTGGATGGATGGATAGATGGATGGATGGATGGACAGACAGACAGACAGACAGACAGACAGACAGACAGACAAACTAATAAGCTGCTTGAAAGAGATACTAGAGATACTAAGGGTCAATAAACTCTGGGAAGTTTAAACTGAGTTAAGTATACTTGTCACCCAAGTATTAATCACGAGTATAAATCTTCTTCATTTGTGAAACAGAAGTTTACAAAAATGAATCAACAAGAGAATCAAAGATAGAATATTAAACATAAGATAAAACTGAGTTGCAAAGCCAGATGAGGGGGGACACTCCTGTAATCCCAGCATGTGAGGAGGCAGAGGCTGGTGGATCTCTGAATTTGAGGTCAGCCTGGTCTACAAAGTGAGTCCAGGATAACCAAGGCTACACAGCAACACAGAGAAACCCTGTCATAAAAAAGCAAAAGCAACCAAACAACAACAAAAACCAAATTGGGTTGCAAAAATAACTATGGAAATCATCATCTATTAGTCCATATAAATATAAAACTAGAGATTCAAATTGCTAAGTGTCAGGGCTGGGTGGGATTTAGTAATTTTAAGCACTAAATTAAACAAACAAACAAAATTTATGTCCAAACTCATTTCCAGATATAGTTACTGGAATTTCACAACAAGAAATGGGATTCATCGATAAAACTAAGAGCATTAAATAGAAGCCTTAAAAAAAAATAAGAGTGTCAACCAGGCATGGTGGCGAATGCCTATAATCCAGCACTTGAGAGATAGAGGTGGGTGGATCATTGTGAGTTTGAGGCCAGCCTGGTCTACACACTGGACAGCTAAGGCCACACAGAGAAACTCTGTCTTGAAAAACAAAAAACTTAAATTAAATAAATAAATAATAGCATCAAATCTAAGCACCTTTTTATTTGTTATACTGCTGGCAAACAAAATTACTGCTATGAGATAAACAGTACTCACTAAATGAGAAATATAAAGAATGAAATGTCTCCTGTTGCATCTGGTAGCAAAGCCTGTAGTCCCAGCTACTCAAAAGGTTGAGGCAAGATGATTGCAAAAAGACTAAACTGGACTATACAGTGAGTTCCAAGTCAGCCTGGGAAAATTATTGAGACTCTGCCTATACAAGTCAGGGGATACAACAGTGATAACAGTGCTTCCCTAGCAAGCATCCGGATTTATGTAAAATTATTCAATTCCAGCACAGTTCTAGTTATCAATATGACATTGATTATTGGGACTGCTATTATATGGTCAATCATCCAGTCACAAAAGGAATTTTCAGATACTAAAATATTAATCCTAAATCACAAACATTAGTCTAGCTTACGGTCTTCTGTTTTGTTTTGTGTGTTTCTTTGGTCTTTTTTATTTTTTTCTGAAACAGGATTTCTCTGTGTAGCCTTGGCTGTCCTGGATGCACTTTGTAGACCAGGCTGGTCTTGAACTCAGACTATGTTCATCTGCCTCTGCCTCCAGGGTGCTGGGACCACAAGTGTGCACCACCACACCTGGCTGCTTTCATTCATTTTTCATAATAATCCTTGCTGGGGCAAATCCCTTAACTGAATTAAATGCCTACCTATCGGATACTATCAAGTACAAAGATGATGAACATATTAGGAAGCTAAGATCTCAGAGGTTCTCACTTTACTTATTACTTTACTTATTTATTAACTTAAATGAGGTAGCTACATGCTGTTCCAGACAATCTAGACTTTGGAAGTCTGAATGAATTGAGGCCTTTAAGCAAAGCCCAACTATTCTAGCCTTTGTATTCTGACAACTGACTCTTCAAAACATTAGTATTTTGTGTGACTAAAACAACTTCCTTCCTGTTGTAAATGTTTTGCATCAACTTACAGAGCAGATGTGAAGAGACATTTATCCCAAGTTTACTTCTTGAATTAATTGTAACTGAAAGCACAATGTATTACAGACGAGTTTTCCAGGAGATGGAATAGTTATACTTTCTCGTGTGGGGAGGTGCTCCCTGGGAAAAGACATCTTTCTGGATGATGGAAATGTTCAATACTATAATTTGGTTGGTAGTGATTTAGTCTTGAATACTCAAAACCTATTTATGTAAACCCTTCTAACTTCTCTAAAAATCTGTATGCACAAATAATCTAATTTATAATCAACTCAAAAGCATGATTACAATATGCATTTTGAATACATACATATTGAATACAATATGATTACAATACAATAATATGACCCACCCTCCCAAGTTCCAACACAAGGCAGGCTGTTTCAACTGTAACTTAATCACTCCCAACACACACACACACACACACACACACACACACACACACACACACACAACTTACCCTGCTCATAGAATCAAAGCACTTCCTGACCAAAGATTCCACATCATTAGGTCTATCTTGGACATTTATCCAGTCTAATAAAGAAACATTAAAAAAGGGCAGATCACTGTCTTTAGCATCTACTGAAGCTTCTTCTTGCTGGACAGTACTTTGACAGGATTCCCTAAGGTCTTTGCCACGTTCCGCATCGGTGAGTTCTGGAGCTACATGCTCCACTGACTTGTGAAATGAGGTTAACAAGGATGTGTTAGTTGTTCTAGGCATATCAGGAGAGAGCACCAGTTCAGTGGATCTTTTCATGTCAGTTTTCTCTGAGCCTTCATGTTCATTTAAAGAATTCAGTCTTCCCAAACATTCCCTGTAACTATGTCTGGTTAGGCACTCCAACAGTGGAATCTTGGCCATTACTGAAACCGCAGTTCCTAAACTTAATATACAAAACATGAGTCAGTAAAACAAGTGTACTCTAATATCATCCAATGAAACCACACTGTACTTCAAAACACCAGCCATACCAACTGCTCCATGTATTACTCACATATAAGCTCATTTACTAGCCAGCTAAAAGTACAGCTTAGTAGAGGTGACCATTAACATTAAAATATCAATTGATACATAAGCTAGTTAGATTATACTAAATAAGTAGGCATTAAACCAAATACTTATCAAATAAAACCTCTTTATTAAAAATAAAAAATATTAAAGTTTGTGAAGAATGACCATAGCAATTGCTCATAGTCTAAAACTGCCTTTAACACAATCAAATATATTTTACGTATTGAAAGCATAGAATAAGACTGACAGTTTTAGCCTTAGGATAACTCTTATACTCACCATATTAAGGGGAATGGACTGAAAGAGATAAGCAGTTAAAGGATACTGGGGAAAATATTAAATCTTTCACATTTAATAAAAGTGTATATAAAAAGACTTAGGTCCTTAAAGTAAGCTGATGTGCTTAAGAGGGCTCCCTCCAAAACAGGTACTTGGAAAGGTTATTGTAATACACATTTTTTAAATCTTTTTGTCATAATCCCAGCACTTGGGGATGTAGAGAGGCAGGGAGATTTCTATGAGTTCGAGGCCATCCTGTTCTGCAAAGTGAGTCCAGGACAGCCAAGGCTACACAGAGAAGCCCTGTCTTGAAGAAAACAACAACAGAAACCAAAAAATGATCCTTTTGATACTGATTATTTATTTTCTTTTCTAACAATATTTCTTCCAAGTTCAACTAAGACCAAAACTTGTCTTAACAGTCAATCTATAATCCTGAGAACACTGAAAGAAGGAATCATGTGGGCTGAGATTCAGCTTGTGGCCTGAGAGGCAACAAGTAAAAATGCTTGTCTAATGCAGGAAAGGACTTGGGTTAGTCCCCATCATCACTTAAAGAAAAACAAACGCAAAAACCTGAATACAAAATCTGTAGAGTATATATACTAGCATATATTCACAATTGCTATTCTAATGTTGAATTATTACTCACTTGCATAGTAATTACAGATTATAGTCCTTTCCTTCCAAAACTCAATGGCACTTATGTAAAGAACTTATACTAGGACGGGAAAATTTTACAAGAAGGAAATTTTTCCATGTCTTCTGGGCTTTTCATTTATATGAGATGTAAGTTCTGGTCTTTCCCCCCCCCCCCACCCACCCCCCCGACCTCTAATATATACTTTCTCTAACAGGCAACCCCACCCAAAAAAAACCAGGAAAAGGTTCTTTTATAAATTACTCCAAGCCTTTTACACAATTAAGCAACTCAAAAAAAAGGGGGGGGGGGTGGAGTCAAGATACAACAAAAAGCACAATTGAGAGCCAGGCATGGCATTGAAAGCCTTCAATCCTAGCACTTGGGAGGCAGAAGCAGGTGGATTTCTGTGAATTGGAGATTACCATGATCTACATAGTGTAATCTATGTAGTGAGTTCAAGAACAGTCAGTGCTACATAGAAAGATCCAGTATCAAAATAAGAAAAAAACAGCAAAAACAAAAGCCCACAACTTAACTAAAGCATGATTCTAAAAATGAGCCAGTGAAATGACTGAGTAGATAACAGGAACAGTCTGAATCCCACAGTGGGAGGAGAAAAGCAACACCTAAATTTTGTCCTACATGAGAACCATGAAACATCCATACCTGTGCTTATATACACAATAATAATAACAATAATAATAATGCTTAAAGAGGCTCTCAGAATAATCATTATTTAAATAAAGATATGGTGTTCAAAGAATAAGTATCTACTGACAAGACAAACAAAACAAAATACTGTTTTAAACATCCACTTAATGATAAACATACTGAGTGAGTTTTAACTTGATGTCTTCTATGGATTGCAGATAATCTGAATAAATACTTTCAAACTTGAAAAGAAGTTTTTGGTATGAATTTGAGCAGTCCTCCAGATTGGCCATGATTGCAGCCCAGCCTTGGTGCTGAAGATGTTCATCATGGACAAGGCCTTCACAGAAAGAGCAAAGCTTCTTGGCAACTTCATACATTTCCTGTTTGAAACGGAAAAGGATATAAGGAAGCAACATCTGTGTGTACATACATACATATAAACATTCTCAAAAAAACATTTTTGCAAAACATAAAAGACTGAAAATCCATTCGTTATCAAAATCTCCACTAGCCAGCACAGTGGCGCACACCTGTAATCCACAGCTAAGGGAGGCAGAAGCAGGAGAATTTTGTAAGACCAAGGCCAGCCTGATCTATAAAGTAAGTCCAGGACAGCAAAGGCTACACAGAAAAACTGTCTTGAAATAAAGACCCTCAAAAATTCTAGACTAATAAAACACATCTTGAAATTTTAATGGGAGTCCTCAAAATATATCTTTTTTTTTTTTATGTGAGTGTGGAGGTGAAAAGAATATGTGAGTGTGTGTGTGTGTTTTACATGTGAAAGAGTATGAGCACTGAGTCTGAAACGGGTGTTGGGTGTCCTATCACTGTCCTCTTTATCCTTCTGAGCCGCAGCTGGTGCGTCCAGCAAGCACTAGTGATACTTCTGTCTACTGACTCCCAATCACTGGCATTAACACACACTATTATTCCCGGCTTTTTGTACAGTTACTGGAGACTCAACTCTTCATGCTTGACCAGCAAGTGTTCTTACCAACTGACCCACTCTGCAGCCCTAGGAGTCAAATGGTTTTTAAGAACAGATGACTAGAATTCAATTACAAAAAAAGAAGTATTAAGTGCAAACTGATAAAAAAAAAAAAAAAAAAGTAAGAGATTTTGGAATAAGAGACGTTCCCTGTCACAAAAGATTCTGTACCTGCACAAAATAAATAACACCATTCTGTCTTAACCACTAAAACAAGCCAACAAACAAAAGGGAAAAAAGTGAAGGTTTTCAGAAGCTCAGACCACTTAC
Source organism: Acomys percivali (assembly GCA_907169655.1). Classification (NCBI taxonomy): domain Eukaryota; kingdom Metazoa; phylum Chordata; class Mammalia; order Rodentia; family Muridae; genus Acomys; species Acomys percivali. The sequence goes on along the minus strand of OU015743.1, from coordinate 75,712,901 downwards.
TTATGAAATTACAAAGAGAACATGGATATGAACTAAGAAAAATTCCAAAGGATGGGAAAGAACAAAGCGGCAAAGAATGGAAAACATAAAATAGATATACTTAGCGACAAATACTCTAGAGGAAAAAAGAAGAGAGGGCTACATGCCTAACGACTCACAAAATAATACAAAAAAAGGAATCAGATTTTACTGTGCACCAGCATAATGGTGCTTACTTGTAATATCAGCACTGGAGTGGCAGGAGTGTGAGAAACCCAGGCAGACAGACACACAACGGTGTGTGTTGGGGTAGGTGAGAGAAAGAGAGAGCAAGCATTTAATACTATAAAGCAAACATAGCAGTGTATGCTGAATGTATACATTAAAATGTCAGTGGAGGAGTGTGCCTCCCAAAAAAAATCTACAATACAGGTTTACCAGCGCTCTTGGTTGTCTATCAGTATTTGTGGTAGGGCCTTAGGACCCTCCTGCTGAAGACAGCACATGCACGCATCACGGGAAATGAGGAAAAGCTGGTACTCATCAGGAAGCCTCTTTCCTGCTGACTAGCTCTCATAGTACAGTTAGTTGGTATTTAAGCAACTGGTATTGGGGATTGGGGGACAATCAACATTCTCCCCCAGCGGTAAACTCTGTGAGCTGCAATGGCTAAGAATGATGATCTTATAAGATATGCAAAATATTTCTGGGGTAATCGCCCACTTTCTGACTTAAGGCTAGTTACATAGGAGGACACACGTGCATGCCAAGTATTATAAATCTGGTGGATAATCTCTGGTTGGAAGCTCATAGAACCTAGAGGTGACCTTATTAATATTGTGCAAAATGCATAAAGTAAGAATCAGTGGATCAACAGGCTCAGGGATCACCCATGACATCTGCTCACCCTTAGCTGAGTCAATTTATATGTATAATGAAAACTAGAAATGATAGAATACAAAGAATATTCAGAAAACAGCCAGGTGGTGTGCATGCCTTTAATCCCAGCACTTGGTCTATACAGAGTTCCGGGACAGCCAGGGCTATACAGAGAAGCCCTGTCTCATGAAATGTGCGCACACGCAGCAGCAGCAGCAACGACAACTGCTATTTAGAAAATAACCAAAGCCATAGGGCAAGAGAAATTTACCTCGGTACTATAAGAAAACAGCTGACCAATTTCCTTTAACAAAGGTAAGTTACCTAAGCAGCTGGGGTATTTAAATTTATCTCTTTAAAAACTTTAAAAGCACTGGGTGATGCACGCCTTTAATCCCAAGCACTAGGCAGAGGCGGGCGGATTGTTTTGAGTTCAATGCCAGCCTGGTCTACAAAGTGAGTCCAAGACAACCACGGCCATACAGGAAAACCCTATATCAAACGAACAAAACTTTAAAAGCAATTTAAAATTTTCTTCCTATCTGCGTTCCGGCTGGATCAGCGAGCAGGCACGGTCTCCACATGCAGAACAACACCGGCAAGTTCGTGGACCTGTATGTGCCTTGGAAATGCTCGGCAAGCAACCGCATCATTGGTGCCAAGGACCACGGTCCATCCAGATGAATGTGGCCGAGGTTGACAGGGTTACAGGCCGGTTTAATGGCCAGTTTAAAACCTATGCTATCTGCGGGGCCATTCGCAGGATGGGTGAGTGAGTCAGATGATTCCATTCTCCATCGGCTAAAGCTGATGGAATTGTCTCCAAGAACTTTTGATCAGAAGAGATTGGGAATAATTGTCATAAATAAAAATGAGAAAGTTTTTTTAAAAAAATTTTTTCCCTCCTACCTAAAGTACACAAGGCTCTAAAAATCAAAGCCGTTTCCAAACAGCCTATAAAATAAGAGTAGTAATGACTGTTGTTTTCATTCATTTGGATCTCAACACCAGCGTTCCCTGCTCTCTCTCATTTCAACTACTTTTTAATATTTTTTAAATTACAATAAAAAAATCACACCAGCTCACACTCAATATGATCCATCCATCCTGCTTTCCTTTTTTGTTGTTTGTTAGAGACAGGGTTTCTCTCTTCGTAGCCATGGGTCTACTGGAACTAGCTCTGTCTACCAGGCTGGCCTTGAACTCATCGAAATCCGCTAGTCCCTTACCTTCAAAGTAATGGGATTAAAAGCACGTGCTACCTCCGCCACCACCATGAAGTTCACAATAGGATCCTTAAAGCATTGAGTACAATCCTACTTTTTTTTGTATACTTGTTTTTCATGCTTTTGTTGATTTACATTTTATTGCCGATCTCCCTACTCAGCTAAAAACATATTAAATATTTTTTATTATATTTTCTTAGGAGACCATGAAGGTTTATGCAAAAAGATGATGCCACCTGACCTCAGCCTGACTCAAGAACTACCAAGTCTTTTTTCATAGTGGTGACAACAGCAACAAAAAGGACTCAGCAATCCTGGGTTAAGTCAGTTCGTACTACCAGCCAATGAAAAAACCAGAATGCTTGTGCACAAGAAGAAAAACATCTTCAAAGTCCATGACTAATAATGTATGGACACATATCAAAAGGTTAGCCCACTCTAAGAAAGTCAAATAAAAGCCTGCTGCTCACTATTAGAATGAACAGCACCTTCCTCAGCATCCTCTACCTTCTGCTTCCAGTACACCAGTATGCCACTTTGACTGTAATGCACAAATTGTTCTCACCTGCTTCCCTGCTACAAGAACCTTCTGTCTAGTATTATATAGCACATCAAACAGTTTACTAGCCAACTGAAAATAGCGCTCTTTTAAATAGAATATAAACTGTGTTACTTAACAAGTTCTAAGAAATATTTTCTTATCTAAAGGTAAACAAACAGCTTCTTCACAATTTGGAGTCAATGGCAGTACAGTAAAGTGTAAGAGAAAACAATGCATGGTGCATGCCTGTAATTCTGGGACTGGGAAAGCTAAACAGGAGGATTCAAAGTCTGAGGATATTGGGAGTTACACAGAAACATCCTGCCTAAGAACAAGAAGAATTTTAAGAAAGCAGGAAAACCAATTAATTAGCCACAATATATGGGAATTGTAAGTAATGGTGAAGTTGGATAGCCCGGAAGGAATTTTGGTACCTTCTCTGAGAACTAGAAGTGAGTAAGGAAAAAGAATTGCTGCTGAAATCATCTGGGTTCTACTGTCTATTTTAACACGGGTATCTATTTGACTAAATAATGTTCAAAAGTAATTATCGGAATATCTCCATCTAGGGGATATGCTGTCCAAGTCTTTTTGTTATTGGTTTGTTTTTTTCAGATAGGGTTTCTCCGTAGTAGCCTTGGCTATCCTGGACTAGCTTTGTAGATCGGGCTCACCTCGAACTCACAGAGATCCACCTCCCTCTGCTGGGATTAAAGGCATGTGCCACCACGTCCAGTTAGACCAATCTATGTTTAAAACAACCTTCTCACACTATCTAGTAATTCAGAAGACTAAGATTTTAAAAACTTGGTATGTTAACCATAAAAATGAATAAATATTTTTTATTAATTTAATTATGTATTTGTGTGTACACCAGGTAAGTACAGGTTCCTGTGGAAGTTAGAGGTATCAGATGCCCCACAGCTGGGTTTCGGGCACCCGAAATGGGTCCTGGGGTCCAAACTCAGCTCCTCTTGAAAAACAATGCATGCTCCTAAACATCTAGCTACCTAACTTTAGCCCCAACCTTCAACCCTACACTTAAGTAGAAGCCTGTGGTTAAGAAGAGGCCTGTGAGACAGCTATCAGGGAAAGGTGTTCACCAAGTAGCTGGGTTAATCCAAGGAACTATATGATGGCGATAACCTACTGCCATGAGATGTTCTTTGACCTCTATGATTTTCACAGGTGTGCATGTGCACACAGGTGCACACATGATAAAATACAACATAAAAATAATAAAGGCCCTGTAAGAAGAGAAGAAAGTTGAGTGTTTTTCATGTACCTATGTAACTCTGACTTCGTTGCTAGCTAGACTTGAATGCTTTTTAGAAGCAATTGGTTAAAAGAATTGTTTATACCATACCACTGCAAGTTGTGTCCTTGAAGCAACAGTGTGAAAAACTGCAGGCATCATAAGAGACTCTTCAACTTTTATTTCCATGTCATTTTCTGTTGAAAAGGTAGTTTTAGGAATAGCAGGTGCCCGGTCACATAAGATCATTTCTTTATTAAAAAGAAAAATCGGATTTGTGTCCTGTATCAAAAGATGTGAAAATGATAGAAATATAAATGTTGTAAATCATGAAGTTGCACACTGCCCTTAATACAAATACAGAGTTCTTGCCCCCCATTTGCTGAGGAGGCTGAATATGCAGCGCAGGAACTTTGACACCTACCGTCCCAGCACTGTAAGTACACACTCTTCGATCTGCAGCCATGCATTCTCCGCCGTTGACCACTAGCACCTGGTGCTGAATAGCAATCTTGTATTTGCTCTGAATGGCATGCTTAAGGTCAGCCACACTTAGAAAAACAAAATCCAGTTATTTACAGATGCCCTTTGCCTTTACAAAAGCAGTTCATTGAACAACACACATGCCAGAAATAGAACTACTGAATTTCTTTGTAATCTTAAGTTTCCTATTTTTCAAATTAGATATTATAATCAACTGGCTGGCTGTGAAACAGATGCCTATTCTGTCACATCTAAAAGTGAGCCAATAAAATACAAGTGGTACACACAATTACTTTCCTGATTTTTGCCTAATAGCAAAAGGTATTAAAAAAATACATGTATGTTTAAGCTTGCATCTAATTTGGTAGACCGCCTCAGAACCAAGGATTTGTATTAAGATTTTCAAAATGTTATAGAAAGTATATTAAATCTAAACCATGTGGGGAAAGTCTTCCTCTCCTACCTTAAAAACAAAAACAAAACAAAAAAACAAGAGCTGGAGAGATGGCTCAGTAGTTAAGAGCACTGACTGCTTTTCTAGAGGTCCTGAGTTCAATTCCCAGCAACCACATGGTGGCTCACAACCATCCATAATGTGATCTGATGGCCTCCTCTGGCCTGCAGATATACATGCAGGCAGAGCACTGTATATATAATAATAAATAAGTAAATCTTTAAAAAACAAAACAAAACAAAAGAAACCAAACCAAACCAACAAAAACAATTCCTAGCCATATTTATAGTCCCAGAAGGAACCTGGCAAGTAAAACTGCATCAAAATTACCAGAAACAAAGTGATGCATTTTGCTGCCGTAAAATTACCTTTTTTAAAAAATTGTGAATAATATAGACACGCAAAAATCACAAACAACAATTCAGAATTTAATTTTAGCATCTCAGAATGATAAGTTATATGTGATGAGTAGCGAAATGATACTTAAGATTTGGGGTTTGCAACGGGCGGTGGTGGCGCACACCTTTAATCGCAACACTCAGGAGGCAGAGGCAGGTGGATCACTGTGAGTTTGAGGCCAGCCTGGTCTACAAAGTGAGTCCAGGACAGCCGTGTCTACACAGAGAAACCCCATCTTGAAACACAAAAAGAAAAAAGAAAAGAAAAAAGATTTGGGGTTTGCTATATGGCTGTTTGTTTGTATTGAGACAGACCATCTCTGGGACTCACATATCCACCAAGGTGAGTGTTGGGACAAAAAGTGTGTTCACCATTCCCATCTGGCTATTTTTTTCATTCATTATGGATTATTTTTAAAAATAGATCTATTGGGGCTGGAGAGATGGCTCAGCAGTTAAGAGTACAGTCTGTTCTTTCAGAGGCCCTTAAGTTCAATCCCTGGCAACCACACGGTGGCTCACAGACATCTATAATGTGATCTGATGCCCTCTTCAGGCAGAGTTCTCATACATAAAATAATAAATAAACCTTAAAAACACTCATTTATTGGTTTTCATTAGTTTTATGTGTATTGTGCACAGCATATGTGCCTGGTGCCTGCAGAGTCAGAAGAGGGCCCTAGATCCCTTGGAGCTTAAGATACGGATAGTTGTGAGCTGCTGTATGGGTGCTGGGACTCAAACTCTGTTCTCTTCAAGAGCAACAAGTGCTCAGTCAACTCTCTAGCCCCAAGTTGTTTTAGAAGTAGAGTTTTTAATGTTTGTGTGTGTGTGTACGTGTGTGGGTACATATGCGCATGCACAGAAGGTTATATGAAAGTTTCCTGCAGGAAGCGTTATCCTTGGGAATGTAATTTACCGCCTTGAAGACAGCATTTCTGGTTGTCTTAATTTCATCAAATTAGGCTGGACTGTCTAACCAGTTAGTTCCAGGGATCTTGCCAAACTTCAGTTACAAGAGCACACAATGGCAACTGTCATTCCTGTGTGGGCTCTGGGCATTAAACTTAGGTTGTGCTTGCAAGGCCAAGTGTTCTTACTGACTATGCCATTCCTACAACAGTGGAATGTTTTCTTAAAATAAGGTAATTTTTTTCATTAAGTCAAAATGCAAAAAACAGAGGAAAGGTGAAATACAACTCACGTTTGTACAGTTAGCTCAGTGTCAAATGTCAGCGTGGTTCCAGTGTTAACCAGAAACACATATAACTTCATGATGATCTTTCTGAAATCTGTGAGCTGTACCTCACTCTCTGATGCAGTTCCTAAGCAGAAAAACAAAGGAAATAATTCAAGAATGAGTTCAAATACCTTCATCCCTATGACAGAACAGTCTTACTATACAACAAAAATAAAGTGTGTGTTGATCTTAAAATAACTGAATTTGACAATGCAGCCAGCTCATGTTTTGTTTTATTTTAAATGAGACCAGTGAAAAGCCTAACTGTTCTATACTAGACAGTTAGCTTATTTACAGAAGATCAAGGCCCACTACTAGAAAAATGTGCATAATTTTTCTTGTTTTCTACATTTTAAAGAGGGGTCTGGAGTTGAAGTTCAACAGAATAATTGATTTGCATGTGAAAGGATCTATGGTCGGGGTGGGGGTTACATATTGTAATCCTAGCACTGAGCAGGCTGAGGCAGGAAGAGCGCTTGGAGTCCAAAGTCAGTCTGGGCTACATATTAATCCAGGCCAGCCTAGGAAGCAGTGATTTTTGACCCCAAACAAATAAAAGCTGATCCCCAAGGGCACTGCTTCTCCTCCCTCTTATTACTTGAGGAAGCCAACAAAAAAATACAATTAGCTATTATTAGGCTGGGAAGGTAAAAGCACTTGCTGCTCAAGCAATAGGATGAATTCAGATCCAAACCAGCCATATAAACAGCAGGCCAGGCCATGGGAAAAGCGGGAAACCCAAAGGCTGTGAAATGAAGAGACAGGAAGTTCATTGGGTTTGTAGAATGACAGCCTAGCCCCAGGTTTAGGGACAGATCTTGTCTCAGGGGAACAGGTAGAAGAGTACATAATAGAGCAAGGCAACTAACATTCTCCTCTGGCCTCCACGCCTGGATACAGGACCACACATACACACCATACACTGTGTGTGCACACACACCCAAAGACATAACGGCCACTATTTTCAAGTTAAAGAAATCTATCCCGCCCTCAATAACTTCTACTTGCTTGCTGCTTACTATGTATTCAGCCTCCATAATGAACTAGGCTCCCGGACTGGAACTATTTCTCAATCTTTCCTTTCCCACCCTAAAGCCAGCAGCCAGGAGCTGGGCAGGTGGATCAGTAGTGTAAAACCTAGGTTCAATTCCAGTGCACACATGTGACTCACAACTAACTGGTTTAGTTCCAGAAGATTGAATGCTCTCTGCTGGCTCCTGAAAACACCGGGGACAGATATATATGCAAACACTTAGACACAGAAAATAAAAATAAACATATCCTTAAAAGCAAAAACAAAAGATCGCCCTTTACAACTAACTATAAACTAGGGATCTCAAAATAAGAATATTTAAAGCTACTCTGCCATTAACTTGTTCAGTTCAAAAGGTCATTTATGAAAATTTTATACTAAAATATAGAGACTGGACTTTAAGATTTTTGTTATTTTGCCAGGCGGTGGTGGTGCATACCTTTAATCCCAGCACTTGGGAGGCAGAGGCAGGTGTATGGCTGTGAGTTCGAGGCCAGCCTGGTCCAAAGCAAGTCCTGAAAAGCCAAGGCTACACAAAGAAACCCTGTCTCCAAATTTTTTTCATTATTTTAATTTCTTAACAAGTAGGAGGTAGAAATCCTATAGACAAATGAAAGTGATAGAACTAACCTCTCAAACTAGGTACCCTTATTTCCTTCCCTTCTAAGTCATAAAATTAAAAAAAAAAAAAAGCCAAATACAGGTTTTGAAACTGTGTTATCAGTGAATCAAAAACACAGATATGAAGGTTAAGTATGACTTACCAACAGGTACTATGAAGATCACTACTACTTTTCTTAAAAGAGTACAAGTGTCTTATATGTGCTTGCTTGATATTGGCAACTGGGTGGCATTACTGGTGAAACTCAGAAAACTGGAAAAAAGAAATTTCAAAGTCGTTATAGAGAAATAATCTGGTGTCAAAACAATATAAAGCTTATTGTTCTTTCTTTTAAAAACTGCCATCTATAAGCCAGGCAATGATGTGCATGCCTTTAATCCCAGCACTCAGAAGGCAGAGGCGGGTGGATTTTGTGAGTTCGAGGCCAGTCTGGTCTACAGAGAGAAAGCCTGTCTCGAAAAACCAACCAACCAACCAAATAAAACCAAAACCAAAAAAACTTATCGCCTATAGTAATGGTTCTCTATTATTCTCTTAGTTTTATATAGTGCTATATACTACAGTACTCTATTCTAATTCTCTATACAGTACCTTTTCCCGTCTGCATAGTCACTGAACTGACAATACAATGCAGACTTACAATGTTCCTAAAGACAAAATTATGATGCTCCTATAATGCATTAAAGACAAAGACACCAAATGAACTTCCACAACTGCTTTTTATGCAGCCATCTTTCACATCTCAAAATGTAATGACCAGACATGTATGGTGACTGGAAGAGGGAGGACCAGGAACTGTTCAAGATCATCTTGGGCTACACTAAAGACAGAGTTAGAGTAACAACGGTAAAATAAAGACAAGCCCAGGCTGCAGGGTCAGGCATAACATTTTTTTTAAGTTTTTTAAAAATGATTTTTCATTTGTGTTTGTGTATGTATGTGTATGTACTTGTGCACATGCATGTAGGAACCTACAGTCAAAGGCACTAGATCTCACTGGAGCTATAGCTGCAGGCAAGGCAGCTGTGAGCCACACAGAATAGGTGCTGGGAACCAACTGTGCCAGAGTAGTACATACTCCTAGAGTTGGCTAGATGGCTTGAGTTACATAAGGTCACATGCTGCCAAGCCTGAAGGTAGATGGTGTTAAATACTCCCTCAAATTGTCCCGTGACCTCCCACACATGAACCGTGGCAATGCACATAACCATATACACAAATAAATAAGAGTAAGAAATTTTTTAAGTGCCCTATAGCTCAATGAATTGGATTTTGACAGCTACATGATTCCAAACAGACATTTTCCCCAGCTGATCATCCTACAAAATACAAGCCCTAGATATAATAATATATTTGTTGCTTCAAATAAACATATTTATAGTAATTTCTTACTCAGCAGAAGTAATTAATGCAGTACAACCACGTCACAGGCATGTTATGAGAATAGAATGTAAAAGCAGTGTGAGGCAGATAATGACACAGGTCTCCAGTGTCTGGGTGGGAGTGTCAGGACTCTGTGTAGAACAGAATGTGGACAAGTCCTGTGGCTGCAGATGTTGTGCTGCTGACTACCAACTCTCAAACCCAGCCCAAGTTTTGAATCATCTATGAAAGTCCTTCTGAAGCTCAGCATGTCCAAGTATCTCATAATACACATATCTTCAATCACTTCATTAGTTATGCTTTATATTCTATAGACATTACAATGTTGTTGTTTTACCTCTATTGAAAAGGAAGCGTTTCTTTTTGTTTGTTTGTTTGTTTTGTTTTGTTTTGAGACAGGGTTTCTCTGTTTAACCTTGGCTGTCTTGGAACTCACTCTGTAGACCAGGCTGGCCTGGAACTCAAGAGATCCACCTGCCTCTGCCTCCCAAATGCTGTGATTAAAAGCATGAGCCACTAAGCCTGGCATAAAAGGGAGCTTTCTCAAAGACTTGAACTTGGCTCAGCCCAGCATAAACATGTTACTACATATCCAACTATTGCAGACAGAGCAAAGCTAGAAAGGCTGAGCCGGTCTTAAAATACTTTGGACTTGTAACTGTTAGGCCTGGGAAAGACTTTGGGGACCTTTGGAGTTAGATTAAATGCATTCTAGCCATGAGCACATGGGGCCAGAGAGTAGAATGTGGTAGCATCTAAATAAGCAATGGCCCCCAGGTTCGCATATCTGAACAATTGGTCCCTGATTGGTAGTATTATTTGGGGAGGTTACAGAGCTTTTAGTAGGTGGAGACATGCTAGAGGAACTCTATCACTGCAGGAGAACTTTAAGAATTTATATGTCTGCTCTACTTCCAGGTTTCTCTTGAAAATATCTCAGCTCCTTGCTCTTGCTCTTGCTCTTGCATGCTTCGCCACCATAATAGACTCTTATGAAAATATCTCAGCTCCTTGCTCTTGCATATCTCACCACCAAAATAGACTCTTAGCCCTCTGGAACTATAAGCCAAAATAAACGCTTTCATCTATGCAGGCCTTTAATCCCAGCACTCAGGGATGCAGAGGTAGGCAGATCTTGGTGAGTTCAAGGCCAGTCTGGTCTACAAAATCCAGGACAGCCAAGACTACACAGAGAAACCCTGTCTTGAAAATACAAACAAACAAGATTCTGTAGCATCAAGAAGTCCAGCATGCGGGGTGTGGTGGCGCACACCTTTAATCCCAGCACTTGGGAGGCAGAGGCAGGAGGATCGCTGTGAGTTTGATGCCAGCCTGGTCTACAAAAGTGAGTCCAGGACAGCCAAGACTGTTACACAGAGAAACCATGTCTCGAAAAAAGTTAAAAAATAAAAATAAAAGAAGAAGCCCATCGTGGGCCTGGAGAGATGGCTCAGAGGTTAAGAGCACTGACTGCTCTTCCAGAGGTCATGAGTTCAATTCCCAGCAAGCACATGGTGGCTCAAAACCATCTGAGATGCCCTCTTCCGGTGGACAAGCACATATGCAGGCAGAACTTTGCATACATAATAAATAGTTTAAAAAAATAAAAGTAAAAAAAAAAGTCCATCATGGATCTTAGAACCGCTTCCCATTCGTTTAACCATTTTTCTTTTTCTTTTTTTTTTAATCTTTTTTTTCTTTTCTTTTTTTTTTTATTAATTTATTCTTGTTACATCTCAATGGTTATCCCATCCCTTGTATCCTCCCAGTCTTCCCTCCCTCCCATTTTCCCCTTACTCCCCTCCCCTATGACTGTGCCTGAGGGGGATTACCTTCCCCTGTATATGCTCATAGGGTATCAAGTCTCTTCTTGGTAGCCTGCTGTCCTTCCTCTGAGTGCCACCAGGTCTCCCCCTCCAGGGGACATAGTCAAATGTGAGGCACCAGAGTACGTGAGAAAGTCATATCCCACTCTCCACTCAAGTGTGGAGTATCACAAATGCTTCATAGTCAACAATAAAATACTAATACCTAACAAAGTATTCCTCTTTGAGACTATATATTTACTTATTAGCACTCAGGATTTCATCTCTCAGCATATACTCACTTGCTGTATTTAGGATTACTTCAAAATACTAATTTCTTAAGTAAAACTGCTATATCAAAACACTCAATTTTTGTTGGTTGGTTTGATGTTGACAAATAGCATATTATGCAGCTCAAACAAGCCCTAAACTTGGCTCAAACTCCAAGTGCTAGGATTACAGGGACACACTACTATTCCTGACTCCAAACACTAAGTATTTCACAGCTACTAGATTATGTTGCTTTTACCAATCCGTACCCCTCAGGCAGTATATCCCATCTACAACATTACCATAGCTTGCCAGTAATAATTCACTTCTTTATATTTACATGTCATCTTTGAGTGCCAAAAATGTTTTAACTTATTCACAGATTCCCTACTGTGGTGGTCTCAATAGGTATGGCCCCATAGACTCATGTGTTTAAAGGCTTGGCCCACAGGTAATGGCACTATTGGGAGGTGTGGCCTTGTTGGAGGGGGTGTGGTCTTATTAGAGAAAGTGTGCCACTGTGCAGGGTAAGCATTGAGGTTTCCTACACACCCAGAGCGGCAGACAGTCTCCTTCTTCTACCTGCTGATTAAGATATAGAACTCTTAGCTACCCCAGCAACATTATCTGCCTGCAAGCTGCCATGCTTCCTGCCATAATAGACTAACCCTCTCAGCTGTAAGCCAGCCCCAATTAAATGTTTTCCTTTATAAGATTTGCCTTTGTCATGGTGTCTCTGCGCAGCAATAAAACATCTCCTAAACATATCAGGCACTATATTAAATGGAGAGCAACAATGCAATGACCAAGACACACATGGCATCTAAACTACTATAAGCTTCAATCACTAGAAAAGAAAAAATATAAACTCCACTGTATAGGGCCATCTTAATTAAAGATTAGGCAAGGCAACAGAAACACACACACTTCATAATTTGTACACATAGAGGTGTCAGGTATTTGTTATTTAGCTCAATCCAAAAGCCTCCAAAGATATATTGAGAAGCAACTCCTGACCTACTCAGAGCCCAAACTTTCATCCATTGTTTGTTTTTGTTGTTGTTTGAGATAGGGTTTCTCTGTAGACTTGCCTAGCCTTGAACTCAGAGATCCACCTGCCTCTGCAGCCCAAGTACTGGGATTAAAGCACCTGGCTTCATCTATTATTTTATAGCTGTAAGATTGTCAGCTTTGAGGAGGCTGATTGGGGATGGCTACTGTGAACTCCAAGCTTGGCAGCTTTTCTAAGAAGCTCCCTCTTGAATCTGCACCTCATTCTCTACATGCTAATTAACTGCAGTTAACAAAGTCCTGCCCAAGAATAATATAGAAACCAAGCCCCATAATAAGGCTCCACCCGTATTTGTGGTCTAAAATTGTCAGTGGGTGTATTTTTGCCACAAATGCTTTATTTATCCACACATCCAAGAATGTGGTACATAAGGTTAGCAATCACTGCTCTCACCAAGAGACTGTTCAGATCATTGTGCTAAATAGCTTTATATATATTGCCTCATTTATCACTAACGTGTAATACAGTGTTACTGTTGTTTCTATTTGCAAATAAATATTCAGAAGTTACTGGTCTTAAGAGTTAAAAATAAGCAAATAAAAATTCCAGGTCTAAGAAAGTTGGCACTCACATACTTGCAATTCCAACACTGCAAGATCCTATGTTCAATATCTAGTACTATTTTAAATTTTTCTTTCAGAGAAAGGAAAACATGTTAACACATAAAAGCAAGGCAGCAAAACAGCTTTACACACTCACTGTAGTGAAGAACCAACTTCATTTGAAAAGAGGTCTGATTGCTGGCCTCGCCATATATCAAATGATTGGGATTTCACACTTACCAGGCTTCAAATAACCAATTGTCTTCTAAAGGAACTGATGACCTTCTGACACCAGGAAGTACTACAGACTGAAGATGACAGCCAGAGAGAATCTCAGTCTGGATCCTTTCCAGATTCTCTAATCACTGCTTACCCTCTGTTGTTTTTTTGTTTTGTTTTTGATGTTTTGTTTTGGGGCAGGGCAGGGCAGGAAAGAATCTCAGGGCAGCAAGTAAATCTCAGCAGCTGCTTAGAAGAAGAGGAAGGAAAAGAAAAAAGCCATGCCATTTAAGGTAAGGGAGGGTGGAGGGCATAACAAGAGTTGGAAGCTTTGGGAAAGTTAACTCCAAACTGCTAGGGAAAGCATGATTAAACAGACAGAAAGAAGAAAAGGAAAAGTATGGTTTTCTGAGTGATTCAGAAAAGTGAGCAGGCCGACTTCTGAAGCTGCAATGCCACAGCTTTGTAGGCAACAGCTTGGTTTTAATCTACATCCTTTATTATAGCAAAAGTTGCAATTAGGTATAGTGTTTTCCTACGTGGTGGTGTTTATCAGGAGTTGGGAGTTTTGTCTATTGACCTAAAGCAAGGAAGGGCCTGAGAATAACCATGCTTTCGGTCAGTCTCCAGGGTAAAAGAAGTATTCAGAACATTTTCTAACTCTAGAGTTGGGTAAACTCACTGACCGCTCAAACTGTGGTTTCTAAAAGGCTATAAAGTGGCTGAATTTAAAAGTCTAAATCATGAACACCAAAGAAACTCCTTATGGAGATGGCTTCAAATGTAGCAAAGACACTGGGCAAAATGTCCCCGTTTCTACCACAGACAGAATTCTGCCTTAAAAAGGGCAAGCTTGGATGCAGCAGATGCCAAACTCTGCCAAGATAGGGTAAGCAAGTAGTTCCTGCCTCACAAATATGTCTGTCAGATATACTAGGCCAGAAGGCTGAAGAAGAGGCTCCAACATAATATAGAGTTTTGGGTGACTATTCAAGTAGAAAACTCTCTCTCATCTTCTCACTTGGAAAGCTATTAACCTGCACTCTCAGCATATTCAGATAATCAAGTTTATTCCTTCTCAGGTTTCTGAAGGAGTTGAAGACCAGGTAGCTTAGTTTTACAATGAAGCTTAGTTGTTTAGGGGTTAAGATGTTTTTATGTCTAGATAGATGTTTTAAGTTGATAATGACAAGATACGATGGAGATTGATTTAAAGTCTGAATTTTAGATGCACCAGGATAGGAAAGATGTTTTCTGCAAGGCTGTCAAACACAAATAGCCAAAACACTAAGAATGTAACATTTATATAATTCCTGGTTGTGTCATGTTATTTTTGCTATGGGCAGTTTATTGTATGTGTTTAATAGTGTAAACGTGTATGTAAAAAATAAATTTTTTTTAAAAAAGCAATTGGAAAAAAATCTTGATCTTCTCTGAAATATAAAGTATCACGCCTGTGAAACCTCTTAAAGCCCCCCCCCCAAAAAAGGTCTAAATCACATATCCCAATCACATATGCTTAGAACATCTTAATGTGCCATGGGCCAAGAAAAACGATTGAGGCCATGCCATAAAGGCAAAGAAACCATTATAATGGCTTGCATTAGTACAGTTTAATCATCAAAAGAATTAATATTACAAAAAACTGAATAACCTCAAAGCCATAAAAGGCCATGTGTCTATAATAATACCTTTAAAAACAAAAACAAAACCTGGTGCACCCCTCCATCCCCAACTAGTGAGGTAGCTAACAAGGGTAAAAAGTACCTGCCACTGAGCTTAGCAACCTGAGGTCAACCCCCAGGATTTAATTCAAGCTGTGGAAAGAACTGACTCCACCAAGTTGTCCTCTGACTCCCACAGACATATGCTGTGTGTCCTCTGATCATACACAAAACAAATAAATGTAATTTTAAAATTAAAATAAATACAACACCTCACTGAATGCATTTAAGAACTCATTATAAAAACCGGAGGAAGAAAAATTAAGCTCTTCCCTTTCTTACATGAAATGCACTTCAAGATAACACACGGAAGACTTACACTGAAGAACACCAACAATGGTGCAGAGGAAATACAAGGATAGTCATTTTGCAATGAAGTAGCTGAGCTACACAGCAAAAGACCGTTTTTGTTTGTTGTTTTGTTTTTCAAGACAAGGTTTCTCTGTGTAGCCTTGGCTGCCCTAGACTCACTTTGTAGACCAGGCTCGCCTTGAACTCACAGCCATCCATCTGCCTCTGCCTCCGAGTGCTGGGATTAAAGGTGTGCGCCGCCACGCCTAGCTTAAAATAATTTAACATTAATAATAAACCTGGGGTATCTCATTCTTTTCCTGTAAATACTGAGGAAACATAAGATAGTTTTTAGTAGGCCTAACAATGCTGTTAAAGAACACAAGCACAGCTAGGTGTGATCACTCTCACCTATAATCTCAGCACTAGGAAGACTGAAGCAGGACTGTTGTAAATTCCAGGTCAGCCTAGGACAGGAATCTTGGTTTCTTGCCAACCCCCAATAAATAATAAATCATTGATGGGTAGAGAAAATATTGAGAAGGTGGGTGTTTATAGAGAGAAAACTGCAAAAATGACAAATATCTCTGTTGAGTTAGCAACAATCACAGTCAGTTTCTATTGAAACTGCTTTTGATGTTTATAATTCATGCTTATGGTGCTTATAATTGTTTTTTTATTTTGAGACAGGGTCTGACCTTGATTCTGTGATCTCTCCCTGTCCCCTAACCTGAGGAATGCTGGGATTACAGACATGTATCACTATGCCTGTTACCTCCCTGGTTATAATATGCCCTCAGTAGGCATAGAAACAACTGACTGATCTTTCAAATCCCTCTACCACTATTTCTACTATTTCTAACAGCAAAATATTCTGACTTCCAGCTATCTTCTCAAAAGAAGATACCACTTCCTTGCATTGCCAAAAAAGAAAAGGACGGCAAATACTTAGCTAAAGCAAGATGAGAACGGACGGAAGCTACTGAGATGCAGTGTGGGTATATTAGGCATAGTCTTCTATGACCAGGTTTTTCTTTCGTTTCTGGAAAAAATAAAAAATAAAAGCCTGCAACATAAAAGCAAAGCTTACAAAAAATTCTTAAGTTCCTGCTCCTATCTATAGGACAAAAATGATATAGGTAGAAGTTTCCATCAATAAATTACCCTTTTGTCTGTTTGCTTGTTTTTTGATAGGGCCAAAGGAATGATTTATCTCAAAAAGCAAACCCATGTTCTAAAAGCCTGCTGAAAAGAACTGGGTCTACCATGATACTTACACAACCTGGCACAGTGTCTGTATATTAGGCATATATATTAAATATGTACTCCATAACACCCCCCACCCTGTTTTCATGATGGACAAAACTAATTCTTTCCCACACTTACTGGCCACCTTTACTTATGTGATATGCAAACAGTCTAAAAGCCTCCAAACAGGCATGGTGGTAAATACCCTTAATCCCAACAGAGTCAGGTGGGTTTCTATGAGAGTTTGAGGATGATAGCCTGGTCTACAAAGTGAGTTCCAGGCTTAGCTAGGGCTACACAGCAAGACATAGTAAACACATTTCAATTCTTTAAGACTGAATTTATGGCCAGGTGTGTCCTGCACACCTTTAATCCCAGCAGATTGCTTTGAGTTGGAGGCCAGCCTGATCCACAAATCTAGTCCAGGACATCCAGAGCTACAGAGAAAACCTGTAATTGCTGTAAAACAACAGCAATTCTCTGCCTCCTGCTTGTGGACAAGTACATAAGTTCCGATGCCATACTTGCTTACCTGCTCCAAGCTCTCTTTACAGCCATGGGCTCATCATCTCAAACTGTGAGCCACGATAAAGTCTTTCTTCTAGTAACATATACACAATCAAGTCCGAGTAAAAACTGAGTTTATCTTCACTGAGCACATGACCAAAACCTAAGTTTACACAACTAGCTACTAAACAATTCTAATTCTAGGTTGGCAAGATGGCTCAGAAGGTAAAGGTAGCTGCAGTCTCCTATAGTAAGTGGCTCAGCACTTGACCCGGACCCACATGGCAAGAGAACTACCCTCTGACCTTAACACACTGCACTCCAAGACATACAAACACAGCGAACAAAGTAAAAATGAGCAGTCCCAATGGTATAAGTTGATAAGAGCGTGACCTTTCTCTGTGTAGCCCTGGCTGTCCTGGGCTCGCTTTGTAGACCAGGCGGCCTTGAACTCAGTGATTCCCCTGCTTCCATCTCCCAAGTGCTGGGATTAAAGGTGTGGGCCACCACTGCTCAGTTCCTCTCCCTTTCCTTTCCCCTTTTGTCAGAAGAGTCTTTTGTAGTCCCATGGCCTGAAACTTCCTAGATAGCAGGATGACTTCGAACTCCTGATCTTCCTGTCCCTGTGGTCCAAACTGCTCACCATACCTGGCTCTACTAGTAGATTTCTGACAGGAATATAAATTATTGCAACTCTTAAGGAGACAACCTGCAATGTATATTAAAAATGCACAAACTGCCTGGCAGTGGTGGCCCATGCCTGTAATCCCATCACTCGGGAGGCAGAGGCAGGAGGATCTCTGTGAGTTCAAGGCCAGCCTGGTCTACAAAGTGAATCCAGGACAGCCAAGGCTACACAGAGAAACACTGTCTTGGGGGGTGGGGGAGAATGTCTGTTTTTAGATAATATGCTAGGCTCACATCTTTAATCCTAGGCAGAGGCAGGCGGATCTCTGAGTTCACCACAGGCAGAGCTACACAGAGAAACCCTGTCTTGAAAATCCATAAAAAAGAGTTAAATAACTCAGAGTAGCTGGGCACGCCTTTAATCCAGGCACTTGGGAGGCAGAAGCAGGCGGATCGTTGTGAGTTCAAGGCCAGCCTGGTCTACAAAGCAAGTCCCGGACAGCCAAGGCTATACTGAGAGATCCTGTCTCAAAAGACCAAACAAAACAAAACAAGTAACTCAGACTAACCTCAAACTCAATTCCCACTCCCACTCCCCTGACTGCACCTCCTTCCTAAGGCATGCACTTAACACCACCACACCTGAGGGTGGGAGAAGCTGCTTGTTTGTTTTGAAACAGGGTCTCTATGTAGCCCTGGCTGTCCTGAAACTTAGTGTGTAGACCATATGTATCTCTGTTCTTTCACTGTCCTAAATGGTCACTCTTATTTGTTCCTCTAATTGTTAAGTTCAGGGAGACAGAGAAAAGGTGACTCAGAAAGCCTATATTCAAGCCCTACCCTACTATGTGACCTTGACTGGCTTCATTTACCAGTTTTCTTTCATTTGGTAAGAAAATAAGAAGAAAACATCTATTTTCCAAGATGGTTCTCTGGGCATGGTGGTATACCCTGTAATCCCAGCACTCAGGGAAGCTGAGGCAATCAGATCTCTGAGTTTGCGACCAGCCTGTTCTACAAAGTCCAGGACAGCCAAGGTTACACAGAGAAACCCTGTCTCAAGAGAGGAAAAAACAAAACAACAACAAAAATATACTAAGTTCTTTTTTAAAATATTTATTTATTTATTATTTACACAGTATTCTGCCTGCATGTGAGCCAGCAAACCAGAAGAGGGCACCAGATCCTTACTATAGATGGTTATGAGCCACCAGGTGGTTGCTAGAAATTGAACTCAGGACTTCTGGAAGAACAGACAGTGAGTGTTCTTAACCTCTGAGCCATCTCTCCAGCCCCACCAAGATAGTTCTAAGGAATTAAAGAATAATCTCCATGTTTGTGGTAAAATTATACAAACTCTTCCGCATGTGTATGAAAACAACATCAGTTAATGCTAGCATCAAATTCAGACCTGTCCCCAACTCAGAAATAGTACTGGCTTGTGCAAAATATTTCCAACTACAAATGTGTCTGAAGAGGAATTGTAATCCAGAAACATGGCTAGTCTGGCCTTTAATCCCAGGAGACAGCATCAAGCAGATCTCTGACTTCAAGGCCAGCCTGGTGTAGAGAAAATTTCAGGGGGGAAAAAAACCTGAAGTCTGGGTGTGGTGGTACACACCTTTAATCCTAGCACTAAGGAGACAGAGAGGCATGCAGGTCTCTGAATTGTGTCCTGCAGTTTGGTTGAGAGTAAACTGAGACGCAGTGGATGGAACTCAGAGGCAGTTTTTACCTTTTACTGGAGAGCTTCAGAGAGAGATTGTAAAGAGAACAAGCTAGACAAGGGTGAAGACACAACGAACCAGAGAATGAGAAAGACCTGGAAAATTAGAGCAGTTAGTTTGAGGCCAAGCAGAGCAATTCAGTGAGAAACTGAGAGAACCAAATTGAATCAGTCACCTTGGAAAGAAGTTTTTGAGCCAGAAGAGCTAAGTTGAACCAGGCAGCCAGAGTTCAGAAAGAACTAGAAACAGTGAGTTTATTCAGCATTAAGTCTCAGAGGCTAAAAACATTCTATGCCTACTAGATAATACTGTATGGAGCTAGAAGCTTCCAGGACTACGCCTAGGTTAGCAGATGGAGGTAGTAAGCCTCAGAGACAATTAAACCAGGGAAATAAAATTACTTTTACATATTTCTAAATTTTTTTTCCTGGTTAAGGAATAGCTCTACTGCTCACTGGTAAGGTATGGTGGGGCATGTAAAGACTCCTAGCACTTGGACACAGAAGAAAGCCTGGACCTCACAACGTGCCTGACTCCAAAAGGGCTTGGTGGTATAAAGAGCTTGCCCATTATGGGTTTACTCCCCAGGACAGGGTGGAAGCTAGTGTGGTAATGAATATCCCAGTAATCACAACACTTGGGCAGTTGGAGGCAGGATGATCATAACTTCAAGGTTATGCTCACCTACACAGTGAGTTAAGACCAGGCTGAGCTCTATGAGACCCTGTCTAAAATAAACAAACAAAAAAATAAAACATAAATAAAACACAAACTGCTGAGCTACATGCCCATACCCAGCCAAAAAGTTCTGTTTTTAATTTGATGCTTTTCCTGTAAATCTTTTCCCTCACTTTATTGTATGCAAAACTATTACTCCCCTGCTTTCCAAACTCATTTCCATCTAAACTCTGTCCATCTTTTCCTTTAGAATGTAACTCCTAATCTTCCATGGCATAACCTTTAGAGTCTGCAAATTCTTTTAGCTTTCTATTTCACTCCACAACTTCAATTCCAGGGTATCTAATGCCACATAAAATAATCTAAAATAATAAAAAGTTTTAAAAAATGATCTCATTATACTTATTTGGAATATATGGGTGATATGCTTGATTTCCATATAAATAAAATAACCAGAAATCATCTCAGAAAAAAAAAATGTTTTTCTTTGTCAGATGTGGTGGTACACATCTGCATACCTTTTAATCACAGCAAGTTCCAGGCCAGCCAAAACTACTCTGTGAGCACCTGTTACAAGATTAATTTATTTTAATCCCATCACTAGGTAGGCTGAGGCAGGTATCCTAATTCATCCAAACTACATAAAATCTATGACTTAAGGAAAAAATTCTAGCTGCATATCTTACTTTAAGATGTATATGAAGTATGGAAGAAAGCAAATTATCTATATAATATTGAATTAGCTTTTACTCCATTAAACCAAGACTATAAACATAGGGCACTATCAAAAAAAAGCATGCTCAAATGGCATTTGCAATCAAAGTCACCAAAGGCCATGGAAAAAACAGTATCGTACTGAATTAGTCTTGATACATATTCTGTGGGCAAATACTGATCAATTTTTTGTATGGACAGTGAAGGAAAAACTGATGTGTACAGTCTCAAATTAGTAACAAGATGAACATAATCACTGTTACTTTCATGTTTTCATAATTATAATCCAGTAATATCATGCATGAATATGTAAATGTAACTTTTATTAATTGTCACCTTGGAGGATTTCTGCCTCTGCTAACCTAGGCCTAGTCCTGGAGGCCTAGTATGGAGGCCAAGCCTCCATACAATCTAATCTAGGCCTAGAATGTTTCCAGCTTCTGAGACCTACTGCTAAATAAGCTCACCTTTTCTAGCTCTTTCTGAACTCTTGCTGGCTGGTTGAACTCAGCTGTTTTGGCTCAAGTTCCTCACCAAGCTGAGTGATTCAAACTGGCTTCTCTCAGCTTCTGACTTAATTACTCAGTTTGGCCTCCTACTAGCTTTGGCAGTGTTCTAATATTCTGGGTCCTTCTCATTCTCTGGCTGGTTCTCTCTTCAGTCTCCCTTTTCTGTGCTGTTCCCATGAGAGTTCGGCGTATCTTTTTTTGTTTGTTTTTCAAGACAGGGTTTCTGTGTAGTCCTGGCTGTCCTGGACTTACTTTGTAGACCAGGTTGGCCTCGAACTCAGAGACCCACCTGCCTCTGCCTCCCAAGTGCTGGGATTACAGACTTGTGCCACCATATCCAGTACAAGCAAAAGTTGGGCATATTTTATACTAACAAATCTTTCTCTGATTTGCCACTTTGTCTGCCTCTCAATTAGACATCACTTTTGTTTTCCAACACAAGGTTTCTCTGTGTTACCCTTGGCTGTCCTGGACTCATTTTGTAGATGACGCTTACCTTGAACTCACAGTGATCCACCTGCCTCTCCTTCCTGAATGCCGGAGTGCTGGGTTTAAAGGCATGCGCCACCACGCCCAGCCGGCCTTAGATATCACTTTCAAACATGGGTGCTTCCTTCCACAAACTATCTTTACTTTCATTGTTTGGGATTAAAGGTGTGTACCACCATGCCTGGACCTAAGCTTTTCTTTACCTGAAGTTTGCTCTATACCAGGCTGGCCTTTTTAATGCAGAGATCTGCTAACTTCTGTGGCACCACTGCCCAACATCGTCTGCATTCCAGCTGGATCACACAGACCTAGACAGTCTTTGGATGTATTGTCTTGTCAGAAGAGCCATGTTCTGAATTAAAATTCCTCTATAGGTGCACAAAAAAGGTGTCAATTTTATAATCTTCAGGGCACTTATTAAAATACCAGAGAAAGCTGAAACTACACATAAGAGGCTGCTCGTGAGCATTCAAGTTCTGCATACACTTGTAGAAACTCACTAGAATCTTAATTTTACAGAAGAGTGTGAAAGGAAAACTAATGCTCTTAGGATCCTGGACAATAAGCAAAGTAGACTTCCTAGGTCTACAATGCAGAAAGAATATTAGAGAAATGTGCTAAGTAATGTACATATATATGTTTGTTTTTCGAGACAGGGTTTCTCTGTGTAGCCTTGGCCGTCCTGGACTTGACCTCACAGTGATCCACCTGCCTCTGCCTCCCGAGTGCTGGGATTAAAGGCACGTGCCACCACCACCCAGCTCAGTAACCTTTTTCAAGGAATGCCTTCAATCAAAGTCTTTTTCATAATTTCCATTTCTTCTCCCCCTCAGGCCTACAAAAAGGTCCTCTGATCAAGTTGCCATACTTCTTGGGTATTTGCTCAAGTCAGTAAGAGACACCTTATCTGAAGTTTCAAACCTACCTTCCAATCCATAAGACACATACTTTGCAACCTTTCTTCCTTGCCTAAACACTCATTATGTTCTTGTTTTTTCTTTTGAAAGATCAACTTGAGTTTGTTTGCTGCTGAATGTTTACCAAAACTTATCACTAATGAATATTTACCAAAACTTATCAAAACTCTGAGATGTGTTAGGTATAACAGCTCCAGCAAAAACAAACCGAGAGCAGTAAGCCAACCTCGGCTTACCCAAAGCTTGCTTACTAAGACAGTAATAGAAACATTTTTTTCCTCAGGCCTAAAAGTGGCTCAGGGACATAGCACTTTGCAGAACACTTTGGAAACTCTGGGTTTTTATTCCTAGCAGTACAAATAAGGCAAGAAACAAAGAAGGTTGGTTCTCATACCTTTTGACCTTTGGCTTTTATGGATTTAAGTGTAAAGTAGATCTAACCCTGATGTTTGTCATAAAGAGCCAAAAACAAAACAAAAAACTCTTCTCGTTAGGCAGAGTGCTTCATTGCCTTCTCTGATTTCCAGCAACAACATAGAAAGAATCGGGCCCATAATACCTCACAATTTAATTCAAAACAAATTAAGTTACTTTTAAAATGTGACCTAAGTCCACTAACCAATTACATTAATAGATTTATCAGTGCAAACACTATAGTATGTGCCCCTATACCCATGGCTTAACTATCTAGATACCATCTTTATTGCTTTTCTTTTTAAGACCACGTTTCCCAAAGCCACCTTAACTCACTATGTAACTTAAATAGCCTAAAGCTATCCTCCTGTCTCAGCTTCCAGGAATGCTGAGATAAATATAGCAACTAGATTCTAACCCTAAATTCTAGTCAAAGTTTAAAGCACAAATGTAAACGCCCCCCCAAAACAAAAATTTTAAACGGAAACCGAAGATTCATGTCATATTTTGTAATAACACTAAATAAAATAATAGCAGCATTACAGACAAACTAATGATGTTTGGTTAAGCACATATGCCAGTCCATTTTTAGGCTGCTTCTAAACTGCTAGTTTTGCAAACCGTCAAATAAGTCTGATCAGCCTAAAATCCGTAACAGAAAATGGTTAACCAAAATGGGCAATTTTTAACGCTTATAACAAGCAGACTTGACAACATCCCCACCCAACTGAACGTCTTGCAGGGACTTTATCAATAAGTGAGTGCACAAGTGTTCCGTGGCACCAAGCCTATACCAGTTCACGAAATGATCACACTTTAAAGACTCATGACGGAAAGGACAGGATTACGAAACCATATAAACAGTCACCATAGCACATCCACAACTCTGCGGAGAACCCATAGTCACTACGTTCGGAAGCTGTCATTTTTACCAACTTTTGGAACCCGTATACTCCCCCACCTCAAAACCATCTGTGGGGCAGGAGGAGGCTGAGTCATCCCGAAGAGTAACTTTATACCGATGCTCTCGCACTCTGGGGTCGGGACAAAGGCATCACCTCTAGGTTCCTCCCTCTGTACACTCTGTTCGGCTGGGGGCCCAAATCCTCTCGGGTTTCCCGAGCCCGACGCACCACTGCGCCGAGACCTGGCGGCGGAGGCCGCGCTTCAGGCCTCCTGTGGGCACCTGCTCCCCGCCGCTCCCGCGAGCCTGTCAGCGGCCGGCGAGCCTCGCCGTCTCCGGTAGGGCTGGCGTGGCGATCCCGCGAGCCGGTGCTGACCGACGCTCTCGCGACCCAGTCAGGTGTGTCTTACCGGCCGGCGCCGAGCCCGCCGCCAGATCGGGTGGGGGGGGGGGGGGGGGGGGGGGCCCCCCCCGGGGCGCCCCCCCCCCCCCCCCCCGCCCCCCGGGCGGGTGTGTCTCCCCGGCCGGCGCCGAGCCCGCCGCCAGAGGGGGGGGGGGGGGGGGGCAGAGGCGGCACTTACCCGGCAGCGCCTCCTCCTCCCGCGGCAGCAGCAACACAGCCGGCGGCCCTCCGCACCATCTTCTGCCGCCGCCCTGGCCTCGGCGGCGGCTACCCACCGCCCCTGCGGCGCCGCCAACCGACACAGCCGCCGGCGCCCGGCCGCCGAGCGCCCGGCGCGGCCCGGAGGTGCGGAGGGGATGAGAGTGGAACGCAGCCGCCGCTCAGACCCCTCGGCTCCGCGCCGGTACCCGAGTCCCCCGGCAGAGGCACTGGGACCCTAAGGCAGCCTGAGCTTGGCAGGGCTGGGTCGCGGCTGCCTTGAGGTTTGTTATTGTCGACTCGGCCCTTCCGCCGCAGAGCACGCCGGGAAAGAGCTAGCCGGGGGAGGGGCGCTCTGGGAGGCGCGGCCAGGCTTCTGCGCACATCCGGAAGTCGCTTGGCTGCCTGGACGGGGCGCGGTTCGCCGGGGCGAGCCTAGTGCCTGGCTGGCGGGTTGTGTGTCCTTCCCTGACCCGGGAAGGTATTCCGGTGCTTGCCTTGGACCGCCCCAAGGTGAGCTTGACCTTCTGGCCGGCGGCAGGTCGACCCCGCGAAACCTGGAGCAGTCCCAACCAGGGAACCCGAGGTTGAAGAGTGAGCTCTAACACAGCCGCCTAGACCTGGTCAGCTGACTGTCATCTGGGCCACACGTACTTCAACCGCCAGGGTGGCAAGCAACGTGGAAAGTATGCCTGGATCTTTGCAGCGGTGGGGCGGCACAGAGTCTGACCAGGTAAGTAAAGAGCGCGTCCAGCGGAGAAGAACCGAAGCAACGTGCACTGGCCTGTAAGCACCACAACCGTACAGTGTACTGAAGTCGATACTGCGTCAAAAGCATCAAGATTAGAGAAGAGAGAGAATGTCAGCTGGAGAGAATATTACCCTTGTGTATTGCTGCCCAGGCAAGGACTTGAAACTACAAAACTTTAGTATTAAAATCTGATGAGCAGATGTTACATGCAGACTAATTATGTAGCATAAACACTTGTTAAGTTTTTGTTTCCAGGAATGCCTGGTACAGGTAAAAGTTTAGGACTGCGCTCTCTAAGTCAACAATGAGTGGTTCCCCACAAAATGGAACATACGGGATCGAAAACCGAGCGAGCTCTGCAGTCCTTTAGATATTGTGGTGGAGACTGGAAAACACTGACTGATAAACATCAGCTGCATGTCAAAGTTGTCTGGGGAGGAGTCTGTTGTTTACATCACTTTGTTTTTAACTTTGCCTTTCTGCCATATCCCAGGAAAATCTTGTCTTTATGATTTTTGACATGTTGTTATACATATTGAGTACTTTTGTTTGTTTTTTTCGAGACAGCGTTTCTCTGTGTGGCCAAGGCTGTCCTGGACTCATTTTATAGACCAGGCTGGCTTGAAACTCACAGCGATCCCCCTGCCGCAGCCTCCCAAGTGCTGGGATTAAAGGCGTGCGCTACCACGCCCAACTACACGTTGAGTATTTTTAAAGTGGAATTTTAGTTTATTACCCATCAAAATAAAGCAAAAGCAGGGGTAAAAAAGCACTAAATTGCTATGCACCAGGGAAGGTAGTTGAATTGGCAAAACTAAAGAAAAGGGAAAAAAGTACTAGCACATCAAATTAACACATGTAAGCTATGTGATATGAAAAGGCCTAGGTAGAAACTATGAAAACGGGACTGGGCAGGTGGTAGTGGCACACATCTTTAATCCCAACACTCAGAGACAGGGGCCTTGGTTTACAGGATGAGTTCCAGGGCTGCACAGAGAAACCTTGTCTCAAAACACCCAAAAGAAAAGAACAAAAAAGAAAAACAGGACTGGAGAGAAGGCCCAGAGGATAAGGTCATCTGCTGACCACCAAAGCTGACAACCTCAGTTTCATCCCGGGACCCACAATGTGGGAGTCCGCCTCCTTGAGCAAGTTCATATACACTAAAGAGCACACCAGAGCGTGTCTTTCCCCACAGTTAATCGGTGCCACTCATCAGTATAGATACAGTCCAGTTGCAAATGTTAAAGCACCACATATCCTCAGGACCACCTACTAAAAAATAATAATAATGGCACACTTCTCCCTGACTTACTACAAATGCCTGATTGCTACTTTATACTTTCTCCGATGTAAATGTTTAGCGTTTACATGCATTTCAATTGACTGAGACTGATGTGAAATACGTTGTATGAATTTCTGTTAAATATACTTCTGAGTACATAGGAGATGAATATTATTAGTCCTGCATCTCCAAAAGTCTATCACAAGCCATTTTCCCTCTTCCTCTTGGACACTATTCTCTATAACAAAAGGAACAAACTCTTCCAACAACACCATTTGAAGCATCTTAATCCGGTCTCATTTTTGGAGATTTACAGGGACCTTAAAATTATGTGTTATGGGCAGTGCTGAAACTATACTTAAGTTTACCGATGAGTGGGCCATCCTTTGTTCTCCCTTCTTATTGTGACTCTTTCCTGCTGCTTCTAAATCACTGTCCATTTACTTGATTCCTTTGCCAATTCTCAAGTAATTAGAATATACTGTGGATGATGAGGCAAAGATTGCATGCATGTGAGATGAGAAGGCTACTTATTTTTTTGGCCTCCACTAATTTTTTAAAATTTAATATCCATAAATGTGTCAGTGAATTTTGTTTTTGTTTTTGTTGGGTTTTTTTGGTTTTTGGTTTGTTTGTTGGTTGGTTGGTTGGTTTTTCAAGACAAGGTCTGTTAGCCTTGGCTGCCCTGGAGTCCCTTTGTAGACCAGGCTGGCCTCAAACTCACATTGATCCGCCTGCCTCTGCCTCCCAAGTGCTAGGATTAAATGTGTGTGCCACCACGCCCGGCTCTAGTGAATTTTCAGTAAAGGAGAATAAGTAAAGGCACCTTCTACCAAGAAGAAAACTGACTAGTCTCTTCCGTGTCTGTGACACACCAAGCCTGTGCACGCATGCATGCACACAATAAATCAATAAATGTAATTTTTAAAGTGACTTTCTTCAGAAGTGTGGAAGGATTATACAAAGTCTATTGGTAAACACCTGAGTACTTCAAGTCATTCAAATTGTTAAATCTGTTTTTCTCAGCTTTAACTTTAGTGTCTCTAGGCTCTACCTGACACATCTGTAACTCTATCTTTTAAGTGTTGACATGCTGATTGTAAGCACCTGTTCAAATAGTAACTCTGTCCCCTGCATAATGATATATGTTCAGTCCTGACATTTGTTGGCAACACCTCACAACTTGTTCAACCCCTCTGTCTCTGAGGGCTGGCCTTGAACTAGCCTTCACTATTTTTCTATCAGAAACTATCCAATTTTATCTCTCCCCTTCCTAAGAATTTTCAGTGATTTTGTTTTGTGTATGGATATAAGTTGAACTTTGATTGGTTGGTTGGTTGGTTTTACAAGATGGGGTTTCTCTGCATAGCCTTGGCTGTCCTGGACACTCTTTGTAGACCAAGATCCTGGAACTCACAGAGATCTGCCTGCCTCTGCCTCCCTGAGTGCAGGGATTACAGGCGCAAGTCACCATGTCCAGCTCAATTTGAACATTTTAACATAGTACAACAAATCTTCTCTGGATTGGGATTATGTACCAACTCATCTCACACTAGATTAAATATTCTCTTTCTATAAATCTCTAAATAGGAGGAATTTTTAAATTTATAAGATTCTGGAGAGGTTGACACAATCGTAATAAGGTATTTATAGGATACAATAAATTTTGCAATTTATTTTTTTTTAATTTTCGTTATTTGAGACAGGGTTTCTCTGTGTTATCTTGGCTGTCCTGAACTCACTTTGTAGACCAGGCTGGCCTCAAACTCACAGCGATCCACCTGCCTCTGCCTCCCGAGTGCTGGGATTAAAGGCGTGTGCTACCACCTCCCAGCGTTCAATCAACTTTTATGTGGCACTCTTGAAAGTGCTATTGGGCACACCTTTAATCCCAGCATTTGGGAGGCAGAGGCAGGTGGATCGCTGTGAGTTTGAGGCCAGCCTGGTCTACAAAGTGAGTCTAGGACCTTCAAGGCTATACAAAGAAACCCTGTCTCCAAAAACCAAAAAGAAAAAAAGAAATATAAAACCTTCAAGTGTGCAAGATTATGTAAACTTGTGACCCAGCATTTAGAATTTAGTATTTCAAGTTCCAGGAGAATCTGGGCTATGTAGGAATATCCTCTGTTTAAAAAAAACAAACCTTTAACCCCGGCACTTGGGAGGCAGAGGCAGAGGCCGAGGCAGGTGAGTGAGTTCAAGACCAGCCTGATCTACAGAGCAAGTCCAGGACAAACAAGGCTACACAGAGAAACTCTTTCTCAAAAAAACCAAAAACAAAAACAAAACCCTGCTGGTCAGTGGCTCTGCAGGCCTTTAATCCCAGCATATAGGAAGCAATTGGATCTCTGAGTTTGAAGCCAGCTTGAGCCTGGTCTACTGAGTTCCAAGAGAAACCCTGTCTTGAAAAAACAAAAAGCAAACCTCAGGGCTTGCACAGGATCTGGTTCTCAGCACTATGCCCTCTTCCAGCCTCTGCCAGCCACAGTACATTCATGTAGGCAAACACTCGTTCACATAAAATAAAAATATAAATTTTTTTAAAGGGTTGGCAGAATGACTCAGTGGGTCAAGATTGATCCCCACGAGCCACATGGTGGAAGGAGATCTGACACCCACAGGTCTTCTAACTCACAAACACACAACACACACACACACACACACACACACACAATACACACCTCAGTGAGCTTGTTTCAGAATCTATTATAAAAACTAAGAAAAAGAAATTAAGCTTTTACTTTTACATGAAATAGGCTTCAGGGTAACTCAATATTTAATGACACACAACAGTTAAATTGGTAAAGCACCAACAGTGATACAGATAAAATCGGGACCCGAGTTTGATGGCTGAGACCACGTGATGGAAATAACTAATTCTGATTTCCACACATGCACCTGAAATGTGTGGAAACAAGATAAACGTAAACTTTGGTTTTGGGGACAGGGTTTCTCTGTGTAGTCCCTGCTTTCCTGGAACTTGCTCTGTAAAACAGGCTGTCCTGGAACTCACAGAGATCAGGCCACCTCTGCCTTCCGAGTGCTGGGATTAAGGGTGTGAGCCACCACTGCCTCGCTGTAAATGTTGGGTTTTTGTTTTGTTTAACAGGGTTTTTCTGTAGCCTTGGCTGTTCTGGACTCACTTGGTAAACCAGGCTGGCCTCAAACTCCAAGAGTGCTAGGATTATAGTTGTGTACCACCTCATCCTGCTGCACTATAAATGGAACTTTTAAATTAAGTGGGGAAAAAAAGGACTGTTGGACTAGTTCAGCAGGTCAGGGCACTCGGCCAAGCCTGATGACCTCATGATGGTGAGCTCTAGAAGCCACATAGCATAAAGCGAGAACTGACCCCCCAACCTTGTCATTTGATTTCTACATACACAGTGTAAGATGTCCATGCCCACAGACAAAACTAAATAAAGGTACAAGAAAACCAAACACCAATACAAAATTTTCAAAACTAAATGTTGAGAGAACATTTTAGCATAGAATCCATCAAAAACAGTAATTGACGAATGATATGTGGTCAATTGCTTTGAAAAAGAGATAAAGAAATTTACTAGACATTGGTAACCACCCCTGCTAAGTAAGCTCTGTTATTTTACCACCATTGAGTTGTGTTTAAGACAAACCTCTATACTGAGCCCACACCTTTAATCCCAGCACTCAGGAGGCAGAGGCAGGTAAGTCTCTGAGTTCAAGGCCAGTCTGGTCTACAGAGCATGTTGAGGATATCCAAGGCTGTACAGAGAAACTGTCTTGAAAACACCAAAAGACAAAAGGCCAAAAAAAAAAAAAAGCCCCTCTGATTTAACTCTTCATGTGTCTACTACACTAAAGAAAACAAAACCAGAGCCGGGCGTGGTGGCGCACGCCTTTAATCCCAGCACTCGGGAGGCAGAGGCAGGCGGATCGCTGTGAGTTCGAGGCCAGCCTGGTCTACAAAATGAGTCTAGGACAGCCAAGGCTACACAGAGAAACCCTGTCTCAAAAAAACCAAGAAAAAAGAAAGAAAGAAAAGAAAACAAAACTGTGTAGTGACTGAGAGCTCTGGAGTTGGATAGGAGTGATTAGTGATTACCCATGAGTGTGGCCTTGTCTAAAGTTATTGACCTGTCATGAAGAGGCAGACATAGTGGCCCAGGCTTGTGAATCTCAGCACTTAGGGGCTAAAGCAGTAGGAACATCAGTTACACTCCGGACTGGGATAGATCTCAAAAATAGCAAAGAGGAATCTTCCTGCTTGCATGATGAGTGTGTGGCACCCATCCCAACAGGATAGCATCCATGAGAGACACTCTAGGGGTTGAAGACAAGATCTCATTGCATTTCTCTGCTTCGCCTATTAAATAGATCTTGCTCCACAATTCTGTCATGTAACTTAGGGTCCTTAAGTGTGCTCTGGGCCTCCACACCATTTAACTTCAGTAACAGCCCCTTCCTTCTAGTAATAGTCATTAGTGTTTCCAGATAGTGTTAGATAGCCCTTGAGATTAAAAACGGACAGATTGAGAACCGCTGGCCCAACTTCTTTTTTTTTTTAATCTTAGTTTTTGGTGCTGAGCTGTGTTGCCAGCTTTATCTTCTCCTATTAAATGGTTTATACTTCTTTATTTATTTTTTTTTTTTTACTTTTTGTTGTTTTTCTGTGGCAGGGTTTCTCTGTGTAGCCCTGGCTGCCCTGGAGCTTACTGTATAGAACAGACTGCCCTTGAACTCAGAGATCCAAGTGCCTGTAGGATTACAGGTGTGTGTCATCACACCCAGCCTCATTTTACTCTCGATAAGTTTATCTGAAGTCTTAACATAGTTGCTACACCTACACACACACACACACACACACAGCTTTCCATGCATGGTGGGATATAGAGTACACTCACAAGGTTGTAAATTGAGTTAGTCGCCTTAAATCATAGAGTTCAGTAGCATATTCAAAATAATGATAGCAAACCATGACTGTAAAATGGACAAGCCACAAACTGAAGAAGGTAAGTCCTACTATTCTCTGTGTAGATGCCCCCTAGAACTACAGCATTTCCCTAAACATCTGTGACTACCTCAGCCTAAATATCTATTTACATAATAAAAAACTAATGATCTGTTACATCCCTTTCACTTTTTGCACTTTGTCTGAATTTACTGGGAAACCTTTGAATTGTGTAATAGTAATCAAAACCAATAAAATATTGCTAATTCAGATTAGTTTTCATTTTGTATCCTAAGTATGAAAATTTGCTGGACGTGGTGGTACACACCTTTAATCAGAGCACTCAGGAGGAAGAGACAGGAGGATCTCTCTGAGTTCGTGGCCAGCAAGTATGAAAAATAATTGTCAAACTGGCTATTATGGTGTGGGACTCTGCTGTTAAAGTGAAAATCTGACATTTCCCCATAGCCTCTGATCTATGATAGATTCCCTTTCTCAGCTGGGTTCCCTCTCTGCCTGATCTGGGGAATGCCAGATCCCTTAAAGAGATAGCTCTCAGGGAAACCACAGGCCCAAACTTTTCCTGATAAGAACCCTGTTCAAGCCGGGTGTGGTGGCACACGCCTTTAATCCCAGCACTCGGGAGGCAGAGGCAGGTGGATCTCTGTGAGTTCGAGGCCAGCCTGGTCTGCAAAGCGAGTCCAGGACAGCCAAGGTTACACAGAGAGACCCTGTCTGGAAAGAAAAAAAAGAAAAAAGTAAAAAAAGAACCCTGTTCAGTATTCACCTGGGGATTCCTGGAAAAACCCACCCTGTGCCTTGGCTTTCAACCAAGGACCTTTAATCATACCTAGAGTTCTCCCCCCTCCATAGGATAATGAAGTACTGTTTTCCTCCTCTTACAATAGGGCTGTGTTGTCACATGTAAATGAAGTATCCCTGGCTCCCCTAGCCCCAGAGAATCAAACACATTCACCCTCAAAATACCTCTCTCTGCCTAAGTTGATAACCCCCTGTTTCACACAAAATAAATAGGCTAGCATCATCTATTTCACCATGTCTGGCTGAGACTTGTCATTTATTCTGAGGAAGGGTGGGTTCCCCTTCTCCCCAAAGAATTCATTGCTGGGCCCCCAGAGCTTGACTGCTGGCCAGGCCACCATGTGCTGCTAGGCCACTGCCAGCTTACATGAAAGCATCTTCCTAGTGCTGCTCCGCCCACATCAGGGCCCATCTGCAGGAGCAAGCAGCTGACCGACAAAACCCCACTCCAGTGTCTGCTTCTCTTGGTTTTGGAGCTAAGAGGGAGCCACAGTTACTGGCTACTCAAGAAGCAGCCACCAACATGCACCCTAGCCAGGCCTTCATTGCCACCTGGCTTGGGATTCAGAGCCCTGGGCTCCTTTGACTCTACACAGAATGACATTGTTGCACATACCTGTGATTTCAGAACTCATTGTGGGAGCAGGATGATCAGAAGTTAAGGTACATAGGGAGTTCAAGACCAGCTTAGGCTAAAAATTCTGTCTCAAAATATATTTTCTTGGGGATGTAGCTAATGTTTGAGGGCATGCTAACTTTGCTGAAGAACTCATGTTCCAGGCCGGGCGTGGTGACACACACCTTTAATCCTAGCACTCAGGAGGCAGAGGCAGGTGGATCACTGTAAATTGGAGGCCAACCTAGTCTACAAAGCTAGTCCAGGACAGCCAAGGCTACACAGAGAAACTCTTGTCTCGAAAACAAAACAAAATAAACAAAAAACTTATGTTCCATTCCCCATTGGAAAAGAATAGCAAAACCCACTAGGTGTGGTGGGAAAGCCTATAATTACAGGACCTGGAAAGCTAAAGCAGGAAGCAAGTTTCAGGCTAGCTTGGTCACATAGTAAGACCGTGTGGGTTGTTTGATTGTTTGTTTGTTTGTTTGTTTGTTTGTTTGAGACAAGGTTTCTGTGTAGCTTTGGCTGTCCTGGGCTCTTCTGTAGCAGGCTGGCCTCTAACTCACATTGATCCACCTGCATCTGCTTCCTGATTGCTGGGGATTAAAGGCGTGGACCACCACACCCGGCAAGATCTGTGTTTTATGATGATGGTGGTGGTGATTATGATGATGATGAACATTAATACTTAACAATAGAGGAAGAAAGTGCTAAAAGGCCCATACTGGGCACAGCCAGCATGCCTTCAGAGAAAGAGAAAACAAAAAGAGCATTTTAAAATGAAAGTGAGTAGTTGAGAAGTGGATAAGAGCTTGTGAATTTAAGATAAGAAAGACGGAAATGAGAGGCCAAGACCACAAGGGGATATGGCTAACTTGCAAAATTAACAGATTGTGTTTATCATGCCTTGCTTTATTTCCTTGGTATGTATTTAGGCAGTGGGTTAAAGTTTGTAAATGATCCATTTTTACCATGTATTTGAAATGCGAATTTCCAATTAATAATGATAAGGAAGTGAGTCAAGGACAGCCAAGGCTACACAGAGAAACTCTTGTCTCAAAAAACCAAAATGATGATGATGATGATGATGATGATGATGATGATGAGGATAGGGGTGTGCTGACGGTGAAACCTGGTGTGTTCCACACAAGAGAGAAGTAGGGTATTCTGAGCTACACCATCAGCTCTTAGGAGTTAGTGCTTCGCCTGTTGAGAGTGATAGCTGTGCTTGATTCTCAGTCACACACAAGCCAAACTAGAAACAAACAAACAAAAGCTTTGCATTGTAAAACTGTAGCTTCTTTAAATCTACTGCTATGGAAATATGGAATGTATTGATTCTAGTGGAGGTTGGGGTAGGGACCACTTTGCCTCAGGATTTCTAACACATGGCATGTTCTGTTGTAGCCTCAAAGCACATCATTGCACAAATATTAAATAATGCTAGTATACAGTTGTAAAGTTCTTAAATGAAGCTGTCTCTTTGTCATGGTATGTAGACTTGAACTTGAGCTCTACAAAACTGGTGTGTCACTTTCACAGAGCAACCTAGGCAGACAAATTAACTCCCTGTAAATGCAGCTGGGTGTGCTGGCCCTGAGGGAGGGTGGACTATTTCTTCTATTCAGAAGATGACTCACAGGACACTGTTTACATTAGAGTAGAAAAACCAGTCTTGGTGTAGTTTCTTTGACTAACTAGTGATTTTTTTTTTTAATTATGAATTGAAAGAGTGACCAGAGGTGGTGGAGCATGGCTTTAATCCTAGCACTGGGGAGGCAGAGGCAGGCAGATTTCTGTGAGTTTGAGGCCATCTTGGTCTACAGAACAAGTTCTAAGAAAGCCAAGCCTACATAGAGAGACCCTGTCTCAACAACCAACATCAACCAACCAAAAAAGAGTGACCAGACTCTAAGAACATTAAAGGAGGCTGGGCGTGGTGGCACACGCCTTTAATCCCAGCACTCATGAGGCAGAGGCAGGCAGATTCATGGGACTTCAAGGGCAGACTGGTCTATAAAGCAAGTCTAGGACAGCCAAGGCTACAGAGAGAAACCCTGTCTTGAAAAACCGGAAAAAAAAAAAAAAAGGTTACACAGGACTTAGAAATGTGGCTCAGTGGTACAGCATTTGCCTAACAAATATGAAGACCTAGTTGAGCTTGCCGGAGAATAGCAGCTGTGTCTGTGACTATTTCCCTTAGGCATTGCAATTCCTAAGGATATCAACTGCAGTCTGCCAAGAGGCCACACAGGACACCCAGTGTGCCTTGCACTCAGTGTCTTGCTGATTCATGGTTAGTCCACGCAACAAGTACCTGTCATGGATCAGACACTCCAACAGGTATTTTTGTGTAATTACAGCCACGCTGTGTATGCTGTTCTTCCTCTCCTCATAGCATACTGGAGCCTGCCTTGTTCACCTCCTATGACAAGTCCTGACAGAGCTCTTGAAACATGCTATAGAGAATAACATTAACTGCCCATCAGAAGGTATATGGATAAAGTGTAGAACATTCATACAACTGAACATCAGTCTGTAATAAATAAAAGACACAAACAAGAGCCACATGCATGGGTAATGGATATGTAGAAAGCACGTTTAAGTGAAAAACTAGTAAGAAAATTTAGTAAGATGATATATTAGGAAGAATGAAAAAGTCAGGCACTGTTTTTTTTTTTTTTTTGAGAGCATGCAAATTCTGCAACTTTAAGCAAGAAGATTTTGGCAATTGGTTACAATATTATAATTAAAAGTAGCAAATCTAATTTATCCTATACAAGTATTTGCATGCACAGAAAATAACATGAACAAGTTAATACAGTATTGTTTAGGGACAAAAGACTGTCCATCACTAGTAAAGAGATTCATTAAATTCTGGTACATAAGTCCTCTGCATCCAGGACAAAAACTAAGGAGTCTATACAATGTATATAATTAGCCCTAAGGCACTTCTAGAAAACAGAAGTGCTTTAAACTTTGCTTATTTCCAGGAAGTTTCTTTTTTTTTTTTGTTTGTTTGTTTGTTTTTCAAGACAGGGTTTCCCTGTGTAGCCTTGGCTGTCCTGGACTCGCTTTGTAGACCAGGCTGGCCTCGAACTCACATCAATCCGCCTGCCTTTGCCTCCCGAGTGCTGGGATTAAAGGCTTGTGCCACCACGCCCAGCTCCAGGAAGTTTCTATAGGCACCTGGGGTAAATGTGAAAAGGAAACTTTTCACTTTGCCATGGAAATGTTTGAGTCCATCAGGAACTTTTAGTGAGTTATCACAAAAGACCTCCCCTGGCTGGAGGGAAGGCATGAGGTGGGGCACAAGGTTGGGGACAGGAGCAATGTGGCACCTCACAAAGCTAGACTCTCAGGATGAGCAGCAGCAGAGAAACTCTGCAGGTCTCCTGCTTCCTTCCCTAAGTAGCCTTAGGTTGCTGTGCTCCTGACTTAGATGCAGTAAAAATGCAGAGCTCAAGAGCTGAAGCTAGCTCTGGACCCTACCCACATCTCTTAGCAGATTAATTATCTCAAATAAACAATACAAACCCTAACTTTGCAGGGCATGGTGGTGCACGCCTTTAATCCCAGCACTCAGGAGGCAAAGACCAGCCTGGTCTGGTCTACAAATCGAGTCCAGGACTGCCAGAGCTTGTTACACAGAGAAATCCTGTCTCATAAAACTAAAAGGACCTAACTTTCTGACTGCCTTAGTCTTTCCACCTCTAAAATGTGATTGTGCTATAAACAATAATGCTTATAAAGAGTTGAATGTTGCCCCTGGCATGTAGTGGGTGCTTGTTTAACGTGGCCCATTACTAGTTAGATAGATACCTTTTGCTCTTCCAAAAACCTTTACTGCTTCTGGAACTCTTTACTTTCTTCCCCCAAACTGTCAATCCACCCATGATCATTCTGTTTTGTTGTTTGGTGTGTGTGTGTGTGTGTGTGTGTGTGTGTGTGTGTGTGTGTGTGTG
>OU015743.1:75641974-75657086 GCA_907169655.1 Acomys percivali | reverse complement strand
CACACACACACACACACACACACACACACACACACACACACACACACTTTCATAGCACACCTATTTTTTCTGTAGTCTCTAACTTATAACTCTCTCTCTCTCTAAGGCAGGCTACAGAACTATTTTTCTTCCCTGAAGAGTAGCACAGAAACTCTCACCTTCCTTTTACCTTCTGTCTTGGAGTTCTACAAAGAAATTCTGACTGACCTTGATTAATAGAGCATAAGACTGTCATTTCAGAGGGGATCTTGGTCAAATCCAGGAGAAAAGTCTACTCAAAAATCCCAGGAGAAGCTTGGCCAGGCCTTGCTAGAACTCCGAGGCCATTAGCATTTCATCACAGTTTGTCCAGGATTTATGCTTGGATTCTGCCAGCCCAATGGGATCTCAGTGAATGCTGAATGGCTTTTGGGGATTAGTCCAGAGACAGAGAGCTTCCTAGAGAGTTGTGAGGCCCTGGTTCCCTCCCCAGCACCAGTAAAAAGAAATAATCAAGTGGACAAGCCTCTCAAATACTAAAAGGACAGTGACAGGAGATAGCTGAGAGTGTGAGCTCAGTGGGACCTGGGGAACCCATCAGGCTCCGATGGTGTTCTATATTCACTGTCACTCAGGTAAAATAAAACCAGTGGGTGACAAAAACAAGATAAAAATGTATGAGAATGGGAAAGACACACAGCCAGGAGGTTAACAAGAGTGTGAAGGAGATAAGAGAAGATCGAGGCTAAGAAGTAACAAGGATTTATCACGTACATGTATGAAATTGTCAAAAAAAAAAAAAAAAAAAACAAACCAAAGTTTATTAATTAAAAAATCCTTAATTATTCTTTAAAAAAAAAAAGGTTTCTGGGGGCGGGGGGGGGGGGGGGGGGTGAGTCCCAGGGTGAAGGGGGGTGAGTCCCTGACCAGTACCCCTTCTCTGTGGGCATCATAATGTATCCCTTAGGCCTACAGAGCAAATAACTGACACAGAGAGACTGAAAACTACTTTAAAGCTGCCAGCACTTCGCCGGACAGAGTCTGAACTGATTCTAATTTACTCGTAAACTAAACAAACTACTCTAAACCTTATAACATAAATACATTCCGGGCACTTGCCACTATGACCACTGGGCCAGTCCTTGTCAAGTCCCCACCATCCTCCTCCAACCTTCAAAAAAACCTCCTTCCCCTCTCCAACCTTCAAACTTTTTCCTCTTTTCCAGTAAATCCCACCTTCCACTTCCTGTCCTTCTGCCCAGCTGATTGGCTAAACAGAGTTTTATTGACAGTTGATACATTCACTCAGCATTCTTCCACAGCCAACTGAAAAGCTTTCAGTGGCCAAATCTAAAAAACAATTTGAAAAAGGAAATCCCTTTAATCCCAGCACTCGGGAGGCGGATCGCTGTGAGTTCGAAGCCAGCCTGGTCTACAAAGGGAGTCTAGGACAGCCAATGCTACACAGAGAAATCCTGTCTCAAAAAACAAAAAAAAAAAAAAAAAAAAAAAAGAAAGAAAAAGAAAAAGAAAAAGGAAATCAAGTAGTACTGACTCATAACCCAAAGCAAAAGCTAAATAGTCTACCAGTGTGTACTGGTAGGAATGGTTGAGTGGCTTTGAAATGAAGACAGACATCCTCCTGTCTCCACCCTTCTTAAGGGTTAGTTACAGGTGCATGTGGGGTGCCTAGCTTGTTACATGGGCTGAACTCTGGTCATCATGCTTACATAGCAAGTGTTCATTCATAGTCACTGGACCACCTCTTCACCATCATCCCCCCCCCCCATTTATTTTTTAAGTTATTTTTGGTTCTCTTTTACTTTGTTGGTTGGCTGAGACAGGGTCATCTCTATTATACAGCCCTGGTTATCTTGCTAATCACTGAGTCGACCAGGCTGGCCTCAGATTCACAGAGATCTACCTGCCTCTGCCTCCCAAGGGCTCAGATTAAAGGTGTGTGTCACCATGCCCAACCGTATTGGTTCATTTTTCACAAAGCCACAGCAAGAGGTTTGAGGCCTGCATGCTGAAATGTTAGGATTAGAAGCTTTTGAAAGAGAATTTTTAATTAGCATTAAAGCAACCAGAACAGCAGAACTCTCTAACTCATAAGTGCAGGTCGGCAGGTATGCTAGCCCAAGGTCCCAGATGATAAGTCACAAAGAATGCGGAGCTAGGAGACAAAGGCCAATTGAGTGTTCCAGGGACCGGCTGGCCGTAAAAGATAGGGAGGATACACAAGGACAAATTCCTGAGAGAAAGAGGTACCGGACATGGTCGAGTTAGTAATGAGCCAAGACCCCTCATCCCATTTTATGGTGTTTGCTTAATCCCCCCTTGAGGCCCGCACACAATGTTCCAGGTTTGAGTTTAACCAGATGTGTCGTTAGCTCAGATTAACATCTACCCTCAGGTTCTGAGAAAAACAGGAGCCAAGGACTGTTCCTGTGTGATTAAGTCTGACTTTACCCCAGATCTGCCTACGCAATTTGCTGATGTTCAAATGTTTGAAACAACTAATCGTGTGTGGCCACGCCAAAACTTCCCGCTCCTCCCCCCTCTGACCCTTGCCCATATAAACCCTAAGCTCCTGGGCTTCTGGGTCGACCTCTCTGTCTCCTGTGTGAGATACCTGTCGACCCGGAGCTCCGCCAATAAACTACCTCATGTGTTTACAGCAAGACGGTTGTTTGTGTGTCTTTGGGTTCGCGCCATCTTGAGGCTTGAGTGAGGGTCTCCCTTCAGGGGTCTTTCACTTTAAGTTGTTTCTTTGAGACTCTGCTTCCTTCTGTAACCCCTAGCTTATGCATGTGTGTCTGTCTATGTATGGGTATGAGCACTTAGGATTCCCTAGTGCTAGAGTTATAGCTGCTTGTGAGCTGCTCAATGTGGATGCTGGACACCAAACTCAGGGGTTCTTGAAGAGCAGGGAGCACTCTTAGCTTCTGAGCCATTTCGCCAACCCTCCATCCCAGGATCTTTTACTGGACAGTATTACCTCGGTCTAATTGGTGGTTCTAGGGTTTTTTGTTGCTTCTGTTGGACCCTAGAGTCCACTCGGGTAGTAGGGGGTCGTCGCGAGAGACCACTCGAGGACCACAGTGTTGATGCAAAAGCATAAGGTTTATTGCTGACGCGCGTCAGGGGGCCTCAGCTCTCACTCAGGAGGGAGGCACACCGAGTCACTGTTACAGACTATTCTTAAAGGCTAAAACCACAAAGGTTAGGAGGGGCTCCGTGCCCTATGTTAGGACTGGCTCTGGTGGTCGCTTGGGGTGCTTGTCTAAATGTTATTGGCTAGTGCAGGGAGGGGTGTTGGGGGAGTTTCCAGAGAATTTCCAGATGGTAATTGTTTACCTTAGTTGAAATTGTTTATCTCGGTTGGCCACCTTGATCTCAGAAATTGAAGCTAAGCTGGCCTTCAATTCTCTCTGGGTCATTTTCCCAAGCTTGTCTGGGTCATGTTCCCAGGCTGGCTGAGAGAGAGGGCCTTACACTTCAAAGGTTCTTTAAGCTAACAAGGGCAATGAGACACACATGTACACAACATACTACGAGCATGCATACATAAACATTCATATTCATGTGTAAGCATCTGTCTCTACAATGAACTGAAAACTGCATTGCTACTTCTATCTTCAAGAATGTGTATTCCGGGATCCTCTTCTTGATTATGTGTAACATGTCCATGCTAACAGTGAGATCCTGCCTTCTGTGGCAGAACTGAATCTTTTACTAAATACGGCAAGATTCTAACACTTTATGTGTCATATTCACATTGCATAAAGAAACTAGTGAGATTAGAAGCCACAAAAGCATCAAAGTCCTCTGTTCAGGGAATTCAAAGAAGCACTATCGAACAGAGGATTAATGAAAAGTTCAAAATCCTGAAAATATTGGATGTACCTCCTGAAGAGAGAATGGCATTTGATCCAAAAGCTATGAATCAAGCAGGGTGCAGTGCTGGCTCCAGTCTTCAAAATGTTTCCTCCTGGAGATGGGGGGAGGGGACAGAGTGATGCAGGAGCAAGGCAGCAAGCTGGGTGCCTATCACTGAGGTACAGGGATTTGTTTATTGTCTGTCATTTTCTTTTTGTATTCTTGCAAGACAATATCTCACAATGTAGCCTAGGCTGGCTTAGAGCTTATGATTGTTCTCTTCGGTCTCTTGAGTGCTAGCATCATAGTCATATGCCCCAGCTGGGTGTGGTCACGGTGCCTTTGATCTCAGCACTTAGGGAGGCAGATCTCTGTAAGGTCAAGGCTAGCCCAGTCTACATAGTGAGTTTCAAGCCAGCCAGGCTACATAGTGAAAACCTGTCTCAGAAAACAATACAAAATAAAATTAAAAAGAAAAAAAAAACTCACAGTGATCTTCATCTTTTTTCCTTGATTGTTTTCTGAGACAGGATTTCTCTATGTAACAGCTCTGGCTGTCCTGGACTCACTCTGCAGACCAGGCTGGCCTTATACTCACAGAGATCTGCCTGCCTTTGCCTCCTGAGTGCTAGGATTAAAGGCCCACAACCACCTGGCATAATCTCCATCTTCATGATGTTCTTGTCCACTATTATAACCCAATTGCATCTAGTATTTTCTTAACATTTATGATGTTTTCTTATTTTTAAGATTTATTTACTTATTATGAATACAATGTTTTGCCTGTACGTACAACTGCACACCAGAAGCAGGCACCAGATCTCATTATAGATGGTTGTGAGCCACCACATGATTGCTAAGAATTGAACTCAGGGCCTTTGGAAGAGCAGGCATTGCTCTTAACGTCTGAGCCATCCCTCTAGTCCCCATTTATGAGGTTTAAAAAAATGTCCTATTCTTTTTTTGTTTTGTTCTGTTTTTTTGGTCTTTTTTCAAGACAGGGCTTCTCTGGTTAGCCTTGGCTCTCTTGGACTCACTATGTAGACCAGGCTGGCCTCAAATTCATAGCCATCTGCCTGCCTCTGCCTCCCGAGTGCTGAGATTAAAGGTGTGAGGAACCATGCCTGGCCAAAATGCCATATTCTTGTATGGTCTGAGTTATACAGAGTTTTATTAAAAAGTAGTTAACTTTGCTTCATAAAGAGTGGACCATAGTATCTTCAGAACTAGGCTAGGGGAAAGGAAGTAGAATTTTGACAGCAGAGAAGATAGAGAATTCTATGCCTCTTGCTTCTACAGAGTGATGGGAACCTATGCCATGGCTGCATAGTAGAAAGGAGATCAAGCCTTACGTTATGAACAAGACTACATCTCATGAGCACAAAAGGATGCTAACAGTGGCCAAGGAGATGACTGACAGCTCTAAACAAAGACCGATTCCCGCCCTCATCCACCTCTGCTAAAGTTTGGTAATTGTCTATTACTTATTCTATGCAAGCATCATGACTTTGTACATGGTGGTTAAGGGGTTGTTGAGATTTTACCAAGGAATTTCTGAATCCCTCTTGTTGCTGGCATTGTCATTTTGCATCTGATATCATAGTTTGGTTTGGTCTTTATGATAAGGCTAAAAGACCATGGGTGTTGAACTGCTAGAATCATGAAGGGGCGGCAGAAGAAATATACCTCCTTCAGTGGTAAATGCCCTCATTGTTCCTGTATTAAATCTTGAAGCATTTCTACTGGATTACGTTCAGAACAGAAGACAGAAGAGAGTCTGACTCTAAGGCTAGGACAAAATGGATAGAGATATACTATGAAGTCAGAGATATTGCATCTTTTCTTTAGTTTAGTCACCCGCAAAATAACTATAGAATCTAGTAAAGAAAAAGTGGCCTTCAAGTTTTTGTTAATTAATTTAGGCAACTCCTGTCACAATCCACAGACCAAAGCTGTGATCAGAGCTGGAGGGCTGGGTGTGACATGCCTTCTTGCAGAGCACAGGGAGATGAAAACAGAAGGACCAAGAGTTCTGTCACTTTCAGCTACACATTGAGTTCAAGACCAACCTGGGCTATCTGAGACCTTGACTCAACTTCTTCTCCCCTGTCCTCAACCCCCACCCCCACCCCCCAAAAAAAAGAAGGAAAAAAGAAAAGAAACAAACAAATGATCTGTAGAGAAGCTAATCATATATTGCTCAGCTGTATAACCTCCAAGATTACTTTTTTTTTTTAAGTTAATTAACAGCAAGTGTACCTACCATGCCCAGCAGTGGTGCACACATTTAATCCCAGCACTTGGGAGGCAGAGGCAGAGGCAGAGGCAGAGGCAGAGGCAGGTGGATCTCTGTGAGTTTGAGGCCAGCCTGGTCTACAAAGTGAGTGCAGAACAGCCAAGGCAATAGAGAAACCCTGTCTTGAAAAAACAAAAACAAACACAAACAAACAAACAAACAAACCAGCACTGGCTGCTCTTCCAAAGGTCCTGAGTTCAAATCCCAGCAGTCACATGTTGGCTCACAACCATCTATAATGAGATCTGGTGCCCTTTTCTGGCCTATAGGCACAAATGCAGGTAGAACACTGTATATATAATAAATACAAATAAATCATTTTAAAAAATGAGTGATCTGAAGATCTCTGTAAAATGAGAGACCGAAGAAATGGGAAAGTGAAGGCAGAGACTCCTGTTGGAAAGTGCTCTTGTCTCTGCAAGGCTGAGGGTAAGGCAGAGGGAAGGAGGACAGAGGAAAGATTAAACTGCTGTCTGGGAGATTTGCACACCAGCTCGCAGAGGCTGAAGCAGGAGGATCTTGGGTTTGAGTCCATCCTGGGCTACATATGAAGCCAGTCCAAAATAGAACAAAAGAGTATAAACTGTATTGAAAGGCAGTGGTAATAAGCCTGCCATTTTCTGTTTGTTTGCTTGTTTGTTTGTTCCAGTAACAAAAAATAATGTAGACAGGTAGGACCAGAGCCCAGATCCACATTCAAAGGCACAGAGCATTATTTTGGTTTCTGTTTTCCAGACAGGCCTTTCTGTCCACACAGTTCAGAGCTCTAGTGCCTTTCCCTGTCCCACAGTCTCACACCTGTGAGTAGCATCACACTCACAGAATCAGAGCCAGCTGAAACCCACAGCCCCAGAGTAGTAGTAGCTATTGTTTATGAAGGAATTACATGGAAGCTAGGTATGTATGGTGGTGCCCACCTGTAATCCCAGCACTGGGAAGGCAGAGAACTCTTATGAGTTTGAGACTGACTTAGTCTACAAAAAGAGTTTCAGGACTTCCAGGGTGACATAAAGAGATTTTGTCTCAATAAAATAAGACTAAACAGGGAAAATGAAACCACATTTTTTTCCCCAACGAGCCAAGCTTACTGCCTTTTTCTTGTAATTACAGTACTCAGAAGGCAGAGGTGAGCAGATGGGTTAAAGGCCATTCTCTGGTACATAGGGAGTTAGAGGTCCACCTGAGGAAAGTGAAAATGTCCTGGTGAGTCCTCTAATGCAGTGTTTCATGCCAACAAGCTTTTTTTTCTTTCTTTCTTTTTCTTTTTCTTTCTTTCTTTTTTTTTTTTTTCTGAGACAGAGTTTCTCTGTGTAGCCTTGGCAGTCCTGGACTCGCTTTGTAGACCAGGCTGGCCTAGAACTCACAGTGA
This sequence comes from Acomys percivali, assembly GCA_907169655.1. Taxonomy (NCBI): domain Eukaryota; kingdom Metazoa; phylum Chordata; class Mammalia; order Rodentia; family Muridae; genus Acomys; species Acomys percivali. The sequence goes on along the minus strand of OU015743.1, from coordinate 75,649,560 downwards.
TCTGCCTGCCTTTGCCTCCTGAGTGTTGGGATTAAAGGCGTGCGCCACCACATCCGGCTTCTTTCTTTTTCTTTTTTCTTTTTCTTTTCTTTTCTTTCTTTCTTCTTTCTTTTTTTCTTTTTTTTCTTTTTTTTGAGGCTGGTCTAGAATTCACTATGTGCCCAAGCTGACCTTAAGCTAATCTCCCAGCTTAGCCTCCTAAATTCTGGGTTTATGGAAGCGTATCACCACACCCCTTTTGTTCATGCTCCTTAGACATGAACCTCATTGACCTCTTTTCCATTTCTTCTGCCTCTCAGCAACTTTTTATCATCCTATGTTTTTTTTAATTGGGACTAAAAATGGAATTTGTTGTGAGTTTGTCCTTTGAGAATTGAGCCTAGGCCAGCATGGTTCAGGGTGGGTCCTGAACTGTCACTGTCAGCAGAAAAGGCAGCTCGGTTGCCAGCCATGCAGCCTGAGGAGACCCTGTAGAACCTCGGGTGGCCTCTGCCTTCATATCTTCCACAGAAAAGAATTCACAATGACTCTGAGTGGAGCAAAGTTAATGAGTTTATTGACTGAATAGAAAGATGTGGAACTTTATTGATTAAAAAAGAAAGTCACTAAAGAGAGTGGGGGAGAGAGAGAGGGGGAGTCAGAGAGAGAGAGAGAGAGATGCATTTGAAGACAGTCAGGTATGTTAGAAGAACAGACCTAGATATCTTAGAGGTAGCTATATATGTGATTTTTAAGCTATTAATTTACAAGTGAGTTTAGATATAAAGAAAAGTATGTATTGACAAACTTTTTTGGCATATGCCTAATATGTCTTTTTTTTAATTCACAGAATTCTGTCCCTAAAGAGACCCTTTGGGGGTACCTTGTGCAGCTAGAAAAGAGCTATTAGAGATAGAATATACATCAAAAGGCGCCCTGGCCCACTGGGGTTCGACTAACGCTTGGGAGGAGAATAGAGACAGAACACTAGACACGAAGAAGGGGGAAAGTCTGCACTCTGATCAAACCCCGTTTATTGAAAAATTTCACTGAGTTTATATAGGCACAGAGGCATGGGTATTTGTGTAAGCAAGGGTTGCTATGGATACCTAACTCTGGGATGATCCACCAGGTAGGTATCTACCTTTACAGCTGCTATAATTGCAGGAGAGAAATTCCAGGAAAGTTGTGAAGGATCTGATTAGTCAGGAAAAAGCTCCTTGAACTAGGCAGCTGGCCATTAATCTGATCTTATCAGTAGTACCACCGGAAAAGGAGTAGTTTGGGGGTCTGGAATGACCAGCACCCACAATAAACCACAACAGGTGTCTAACTGCCGACCTACAACAAGGTCAGCTAGTTTCTGGTGAGTGGCAGACTTCTGGAGAAATAGGAATCTAGGCTCTGACAAGATGGCTGAACTTTGGCTATGTAGCCCATCCCCGACAAAAAGGTCTCTCTCTCTCTCTCTCTCTCTCTCTCTCTCTCTCTCTCTCTCTTCTTTCCTCCCTTTCTTTCCTTTTTTTTTTCTTTTTGTTTTTCTCGTTTTTCAAGACAGGGTTTCTCTGTATAGCCTTGGTTGCCTGGGCTCTCTTTGTAGAGCAGGCTGACCTTGAATTCATAGATATCCCCCTGCCTCTGCCTCCCTGAGTGCTGGGATTAGAGGTATGGACTATACATAGGTTATGTGCCTGTTAGTAGGCACCATTCACTTCATTTTAAAACAGTCTCACCTGTGGTGTTTTCTGAAGGGGCAGTACAGCTTTTCCTGGCCTGATCTGTGGAAAACTGATGGGAGTCAGGCAGAAACAGAGGTGAATTTGAACGAGAAGAATGAGGAGGTGTTTCTTTCCTTTTTTTAAAAAAAAAGATTTATTTATTTATTATATTACAGGGCTCTGACTGCATGTACACCTGCATGCCAGAAGCGAGCATCAGATCACATTATAGATGATTATGAGCCACCATGTGGCTGCTGGGAATTGAACTCAGGACCTCTGGAAGAGCAGCCAGTGCTCTTAACCTCTGAGCCATCTCTCCAGCATGAGGAGGTGTTTCCATTCTCTTTCCATTTCTCGTAGGCATAATATTCTTGTTGACTGTGTACAGTTTACCTTTGTTCATTTAGATGCTGATTTCTCTACCCTGCTATCTGGTTTCAATCTGGCTCATTCCTCCTGATGTTTCCTGGTCTTCTCGTGGCTCCACGGAGTTCTTGCTGCTCTTTCTCCTCCCCTCACTGGACCAGGATATCCCACCCTATTCTCTGTCTTGCTCAGCATTGGCTAGTTGGCTTTCATTGGCAATATGGAGAACAAATGGTGCTTGTTCACACAAACATGAGACAAGATATACATACTTAGAATAAACATCACAATGCACCGTCAGGATTGAAACCAGATACTGGGGTACAGAAATCAGCATTTGAATGCTGTACACAGTCCACAAGAACATTTTGCCAGCAGTTTCTATTAAAAATACTTTTATTAAGCTGGGCGTGGTGGCGCATGCCTATAATCCCAGCACTCGGGAGGCAGAGGCAGGTGGATCGCTGTGAGTTCGAGGCCAGCCTGGTCTACAAAGCAGGTCCAGGACAGCCAAGGCTACACAGAGAAACCCTGTCTCGAAAAAAACCAAAAAAAAAAAATATTTTTTTATTGATTTTGTATGTATGAATATTTTGCCTGTATGTACATATGTGCACTATGTACATGCCTCATCAGAAGGGGACATCAGGCCCCTGTAGCTGAAGACTTGGTTATGAAGCACACTGTGGGTTCTGGGAATGGCATCTGATCTTCTGGAAGGGCAAGAAGTGCATGAAAAAGCCCTAGTCCTTTCCTCTTTTGTTCCCTTTCTTTCCTAGAGTGGTACCCTGCCGCAGGCTGAGGGGAGTCATCAGCATCCCCTGGGAGCATAACTAGAAAGCAAGTTCTTAGGCACCAGGACTCCCTTAAAGGACCCCTCAAATGATTTCTCTTTTATTTGTATTTTCTGGTGTTCCAGAACAATCAATTTATTAATGTTTAAAAGACAAACACCAGAGCAGGCAAGCTATACATCTTATAGCTGCTTGTAGGAGAACAGAGAAGATAGGCTGGCATGGAGGTTGGCTGTCGGGGGCCGTTCGGAGCAGTGCCGCACCTAGAAAATGGCGCCTCTTCCTGTTCCTGTTCCTGCAAAGCTTGGTAGTAAGCAACTGCCTTATTTGAACCTGCTTGGCGTCTGCCAATAGAGTACGGCTACGTGGCAGACTGTGTTTGGTTTTGCTGTTTGCTATATAACTGCTATCCTAGGGTGCGGGGGGAGTCACTTCCTGAAACCTCCCGAGTAAACTGCTTGAAGAAGGATCCTGGTTGTCTGTGTCTCTTTCCCGATGGACGGGTGCGGCACCGACAAGTGGTGGCCCGTACGGGGAACCTCTTAAAGGTCGGTACTCAGGATTCAGAACTTCTTGTGGTCAGGGCGACGTCGGAAAGCCCGGTGAGTAAATCGGTAGGGCCAAGTTAAAGGTTCTCGGTAAAGAGACAATCTCAAGTTAAAGGTTCTCGGTAAAGAGACGAGTAAATCGGTAGGGCCAAGTTAAAGGTTCTCGGTAAAGAGACAATCTATAACAGGAACAGCACATAGACCGCTGAAACACCTGTAAAAATCCTCAGAGACAAGAGACCCTAAGAGGATCCAAAAGTTCCCCTTCAAGGGCATGCTCCCATTTGACATTGACCCCCTTCTGGCTGCAGGGCTGTTCTTGCTGTTGACTGTGTTAGTAGGAGTGCACTTGTTAAAGCTAGAGAGAATAAACATGGGTTCTTCCTCGTCCCGCCCGTTACGGGAAGCTGTTCAGAGCTTATTGCGGGCGAAGAAACTGAAAATTCAAAAGGAATCTATTATTCGCTTCCTGGACGAGGTCGATGTTGTGGCGCCCTGGTTCGCCGTTTCAGGCAACCTCACAGTGGCCAGCTGGGACAAGTTAGGGAAAGACCTAGATTTTGCCTGGGAGCAGGGCACACTCAAACATGGAGTACGCCCCATTTGGAAATTAATCCGCAGCTGCCTTAAAGATGAATGCTGCATTGATAAAATAGAGCAGACAACTTCCGCTTTAGAGCAGTTGAGGGAGACTCGCTCTAGTGAGGGAAGGCAAAGTGGCTCGGAAAATGAGGGCAGTATTGGTAGTGCCAACAAAATTAAATTGAAGGAAGGTAAAGGCACTAAACAGGCAAGGCGGCTCTATCCTGACCTTAAGGACTTAGAGGATTCTAGCCAATCCACAACTCCTGAGAGGCGAAATAGTTCCTCTTTCTCTGCAAGCGAGGGGGAACTCCAGAAAGCCTTAGAAGAGATTTTACACAAAATGGAGTCCCTGAACAGTAAGAGGAGGAACAAGACAGGGAGGAAGAAGAAGGCGGAAGTCAAGCCACCACCGCCCTTCCGCCCGCCATCTTGTTCAGAAACAGACCCTCCGCCATATGCGGATGCTCCTCCGGGAAGGCAGCCACGGCAAAATATGTTTTGCCCAGAGGTCTGGAAGAAGGCACGAGTGGCTTTTCCCGTTTTATTGAACTAAAAATTGTGATTGAAGTTTTTAAACGCTTTGTACAGCCTTTTAATTTGGTGTCTGATTCCTTATATGTTGTTAATTTACTTAAGGTTTTGGAAGCTACAGGTAAAATTAAGGCTTCCAGCGTTATCGCTGGATTATTAGAAACTTTGAGAGAGCTACTATGGGCTCGTACATATCCATTTTTTGTTCAACATATCCGCGCTCATACTTCTCTGCCCGGTCCAATGGCATCAGCTAATATGGAGGCTGACCTGGCTACACGAGCGGAATTTGCTTTCCCATCCCTGGTTGCGACACCAACTGAGCAAGCAACACAGTTTCATGCTTTATTTCATGTTAATGCAAAAACTTTACAACTTAAGTTTCATATTTCAAGAGAGACTGCACGCCATATTGTCCTCTCTTGTCCCGATTGTGTGACTCATCTTCACCCACCGCGGCTGGGCGTTAACCCCCCGTGGACTACTGCCTTTAAAAATATGGCAAATGGATGTGACTCATTTTTCAGAATTTGGGAAACAAAAATACCTTCATGTTTCAATAGATACTTACTCAGGCCTTATACATGCTACTCCTCTTTCTGGTGAAAAGGCCCATAATGTCATCGTACACTGCCTCGAGGCATGGGCCGGCCTGGGGAAAGCCAGACTGTCTAAAAACCGATAATGGTCCAGGATATACAGCTGCATCCTTTCGCTCCTTTTGTGATAAAATGCAAGTCACCCTTACACATGGATTACCATATAACCCCCAAGGACAAGGCATTATTGAACGGGCCCATCAAACCTTAAAAATGTATCTCTTAAAACAAAAAGGGGGAATTGGAGCCCAGCATAAGACACCCAGAGAACGTCTTTCTCTTGCCTTGTTCACTATAAATTTTTTAAATTTGGACATCAATGGTCAATCTGCAGCTGACAGACATGTCCATGGGCCTCAGGCTCCTATGGGACTAGTGAAATGGAAGGATGTCTTAACCGGACTATGGCATGGCCCTGACCCAGTGCTCTCTTGGGCACGAGGTTCTGTTTGTGTTTTCCCTCAGGATCGCCATGACCCAATTTGGGTTCCTGAGAGGCTGGTCCGGAAGTGTAATACTGATCCTCCTGCTCCTCCTCCTGAAGACAACTCCTGCGAAGACGGAATTGAGATGGGGGATCCTCTCAGTCTTCCCAAATCCTCTGCCGATACAACATGATGCTCAAGTATTTCCCCGTTTTGTTTTTTGCTTCTAATGCTAGTCTAGAGCTTCCATTTTTGCCAAAGGATGAACAAATAGCGCCTGTTACTTTTAATTTTACTTGGTCTCTTTTAGGTACTTTATGCTTTCATAAACAGTCCTCTTTTGCTGACCCTGCCGCTTGCATTTGGCTCTGTAATCAGACTGCAGGGTGGTTTGATCCCAAGCCCCTAGTGCATGGTTTGAATTCCACCAATGCTACCTGGCTTTCCAGATGGTGGCCAACAGCTGAAACCCGGGATAATGTTTCTGTCCCGTCACAACCTAGATGGGCTCCTTTCTGTAGGGAACCCAGAAGGCCCGGATCGAATTTTCCCTGGACGGGATGTCAGTCCCGCAAGGTCACCTGGGCCAAGGTGGGGTTTTTTACCTTTACACCCTATATTAGTTGTTTTCCTAATAGTACTTTTGCGGAATTTAATTTCACCTTTCAAAATCCTAATATTGTTTCACCCCAGAATCCTTTTGATGTTTGGCTATTGTGTGATGTTAATGGAAGCTGCACAGATTTAGGTCCCTTTGCCATGATTGGCGGAGGACGGACAGGCAATGCCACCTTTTCCTAGAATAATACAGTTATTTTTAAAGAATCTGTCAGGCTTTCTTCTATTGGACAAAATATTAGTTTTTCCCCCACACCGGTTTGTGTGTGGCCCCCTTTTTTATGGGTAGTGTATAATGGCACTAATGATACCTTTGATGGTCTTACTTTGAATTGCTCCCGTGAAAATTGTTTTTATACTTTGTGCTGGGATGCAAGTAAGTTTCCTCTTGCCATTGCTACCCGCATGCCACGATGGGTGCCCATTCCTGTCGAGGCTCCCTCCTCCCTAACTCTGCTTCGTTTTAGGCGCGATTTTGGAGTTACAGCTGCCATTGTTGCTGCCATTGCCATCGCAGCAGCAGGTGCCACCGCGGCGGCAGAATCTTTGACCTCGTCCATACAGACAGCAGCAACGCTTAATAATCTCTCTGCTAATGTAACACGTGTGTTGGATTTACAAGCTGACATTAACTCCCAATTGAAAGGAGGCATTATACTAGTGAACCAACGTGTGGACTTGGTAGAAGAAAGACTGGAGACTCTTTGGCCGTTGGCTCTAGTAGGCTGTGCGCAACGGTCACCTGGACTTTGCGTTACCCCAATAACTTTCCATAACTTTTCTACGGCTGCCAACTTATCCTGAAAACTTTCTAAGTATTTACAAGGCAATTGGTCCAAAGACTTTGACAAACTTATGACTGAACTCCGGTTGGCTATAGTAGATGTCAATACGACTCGAATTGACCTTTCTATGGCAGAAGGGTTTGGCGCCTGGATTCAGCAGGCCATGAGCCACCTCAGATAATGGGCTGGCTTGGGATCCATGCTTGTCCTGATGATGCTGATTGCGGGTCTTTGCCTGTGGTGTTTTTGCCGCATGGCTCAAGGGCGCAGAAGAGATCTTGTGGCCGTTGCTCAAGCTTTCGTAGCTATCGAGGCTGGACAGTCCCCTCAAGTATGGCTTGCTATCCTGACTTGAAGTTTGGAGCCTTTTCCCTGACATATGGCCTTTGCACCCAGCTGGCTTTTGGCCATTGCACGCTGGAAGGCATATGTCAGTTCTTTTGTCAACGGCCATTGCACTTCGCTGGAAATATCCCATTGCACGCGAAATGGCGTTGGTACTGTCCTCTTTGTCCTTGATCTGGCGGAATCTAGAATGATTTCGCAGGTGATCGGACCTTCTGGCTCAGCTAAAACAAAAAGGGGGAACTGTCGGGGGCCGTTCGGAGCAGTGCCGCACCTAGAAAATGGCGCCT
>OU015743.1:75599225-75609652 GCA_907169655.1 Acomys percivali | reverse complement strand
GATGATGATGATGATGATGATGATGATGATGATGATGATGATGATGATTATTTTGGTTGAGTGGCAGAGAAACCCCTCTATTCTCTCCCGTATCTTAGTCAATGTACTATTGCTGTGAAGAGACACCATGACCACTCATAAAGCAGTCTTTTACTTGATTGTTATTTTTTTATAACCTGTAGTGCAGAGAATACAGAACTCAGAAAACTATGAGATGCCATCAGCTTTTTCTGTCTCCTTTGCCTGTTTGTGTCACTGAAGCTCGGAAGCCCTCTGCCAGTAGATGGCGCTGTTGCCCAGGAACTGAGAACATTACCTTAGCGCCATTTTACCTCATTCAAGCACGGATTGCAAGAGGTTGAAATCTGATGGTTCTGTACCCCTCTGTGTTGGCTGGAATTTAATTCTCTGAGAAACTAAGTCCCTAAAATAGATAATCCTGATAAAAAAAAACCACAATAGCCGTGTGTAACAATTTCAACCAGAAAATCAATTGCTTGGGGCCATATGGTCTAAGGCAGTGTCCGACCTAAGCACACTGAGTGATTGTTTTCCTCCCTTCTCCAAAAGCTCTCCCAGGTTCTCTGAAGAATCATGGTTGAGGGGCAGAAGAGAGAATCCGATTGGGGGGAGGAGAGAGAAAGAGAGAGAGAGAGGAATGGAGGGACGGAGGGAGGGAAGGAGAGAGAGAGAGAGAGAGAGAGAGAGAGAGAGAGAGAGAGAGAGAGAGATGTTTAGGAGGTCTCTTTTTCCAGATTGTTCATGTATCTTCAGTCCAAGTATATTGAAAGGAGTGGAGGAGTCTCTGGACAGCCAAAGACAAATTTCCTGTCTAGGGGAATTTTTTTTTTCCCTTGGAGCTTGTTTGGCCTGATTGTTTCCTACTTTGATCCTTAGTGCTCCATCTTCCACCTCTAAGACTTTTTTACATCTAAATTGAGAGCACCTAGGAGGTTCAAACCTTCACTCATTCACTCTCAAACAACCTCCAGAAACCCTGACACCAAGGAACTTTACTCTCCACGGTGTTCCTCGTTGCTGTGGTACTTTCCTGGGCTTTCCCTCTGCTTTACCAAGAAACGTTCTAATTTGTGGTCATGACCCATCCAGAGGAATGTAGTTCATCTGAGAGGCAGGGAGCCACATAACATGCCAGGAATGTGTTTGTCTCATGGGAGGGAGAGCACTTTCCCAGATTTATTTGAAATGAACCCTCAGATTATTAAAAACAAAGAATGATCTCAGTTTTGCACAAAGGAACACAGGAACAAAGTAAGAATAGCTTGACAAGGCAATCATTTTTTTTTTTTTTTCAATAAAGATGTACCAGAACCCAAACTGGGCTAACAAGCACACTGGAGCCAAGATAGAGTCTATCTTTTATTATTGATCTTTATGGTATGACCATGTCCCATTGATGGGAGCTTGGCTTCACAATCTGATACAACTGGCTCCTCAGCACAAAGAGGAAAAGGAGGTTTAGGAGAAATGAGTTCTTATCAGTCTGACTACCTTTGATTAAAAACAACAACAATAAAGAAAAACCAAGTTCCTTTGATAGGAAAAACAATAAAACAACAGTAAAAAACAACCCCCCTTTCCCATGCTGCCTTCTTCCTGGTTTACAGAACTTCACATTTACTTTGAAAACTCAAAGCACCAAAGCAAGAGTTATATCTCTTCAGAGATTTTTCAAAATTGGTAACCATTTATTTCCTCTGCTTCTGGCTACCCCATCTTCTTTGTTTTCAGCTGCTCTTTACCACCATTTCGTGTAGGAGATCTGGGTTAGGGGAATGAAGGAAGCCAGACAATGGCATTCTTCAGAGGATCACAAATGCCCTTTAATGGAGAGTTTCCATGTCTTGGTGCAGTGATTGGTGCTGGCCCAGATCATCCTGCCAGGTAGGTGATGAGTTTCTGCCTCTTTCACAGGGGTACCCATTATCTTCATGCTGCCTATGGCGCCCTGCAGCATCCCCTATCCCTCCAGGGCACTGTCTCAGTTAGGCTGGCTCAGCACTGCTGGTACCCATTATCCAGGATTATTCCTTTCTGCTCAGCTGGATTATTTCTATTTCTAACTGGCAACAGCTTGTCACCTCTCTGGTCTCTCTCTCTCTCTCTCTCTCTCTCTCTCTCTCTCTCTCTCTCTCTGTCTCTCTCTCTCTGTCTCTCTCTCACTCTCTCTCTCTCTTCTTTAAACAAAGGTCTTATGGCAGTCCTTTGCATAAACTGTTCAATATTTTCCACTGTAGTTAGAATAAATCCCAAACCTGTAATGGCTCCTGTGGCTTCCTGTGATCTGGCCCAGCCTCAAGCTTCACGCCCTCCTTACTGCAGGGTGCAGGCACACCTTGCCTTTTCATAAACACTTCAGACTCGTTTTCATTTGCTGTGACCTGGTTCCTTCTTTTCATGAAGGGCACAGCTTCTATAGACTCTCCGAGGGGCCTTCCCATCTTTCAGCCTTCTGTAGCTTCCTCCCACCCACACAGCCTCATTTTTATAACATCACCCATTCTGTTTTTTTTTTTTTTCCTAAAGGAAGATTCACAATAAAAATGCATGCTTAGATTGTTATTGTTAAATTTGTTTTCCTACTTTCCATTTGAACATAAATCCCATGAGTCATGGGTCCCCTTTATCTATTTTCCATCTTGTACTTCATGTGCAGCAAAGTGTGTTTCAGTAAATACTAACTAGGCTAAGGCAATATATCAACACCCAAGTTTAATTAAGCATGAGTGGGCTTTTTGCTCCTGTGCTGGACAGATAAAGGAAAGCTGTTACACAGAGAGCGGCATAGGAGTGGGACTTAGGCCCTGGGCTTTTCCTGAAATGTCTCCAAATTATTGACATAGAGGAACAGAAGCAAAGACTTGTTTCAATGTGCAATCATTTAGATGCTACAGTTAATTTGATAAGCCACTCCTCCTGCTGCATTTGAAACTCCCCCCCTCCCTTTTTACACCAACTGGGAATAAATAAAATACAGACATTTTTTAGTTTGATAAAGCCTTTAGTTCTAGTACACAGGAGGTTGTGGCCTGAGAATTGAGAGTTCTAGGCCATTTTAGGCTAAATGGTGAATGAGGCTGTCTTAGTGAGGGTTTCTATTGCGGTGAAGAGACAGCATGACCACTGCCTCTTTTTTTTTTTTTTTTTTTTTTTTTTTAAGTTGTAACTTGTTTTAATTAGCCTTTTAAAAATATATTTTATTAATTTATTCATATTACATCTCAATTGTTATCCCATCCTTGTATCCTCCCATTCTTCCCTCTCCCCATTTTCCCTTTACTCCCCTCCCCTATGACTGTGACTGAGGGGGACCTCCTCCCCCTCTATATGATCATAGGGTATCAAGTCTCTTCTTGGTAGCCTGCAACTCTTACAAGGGAAAATATCTCTTTGGGGCTGGTTTATGGTTCAGAGTAATGTAGTCCATTACTGTCATGGCAGGAAACATGGTGGTACATAGGCAGACATGGTATTGGAGGAGGAACTGAGAGTTCTACTTCTGGATCCACTGGCAGCAGGCAGGGAATTTGACTGAGCTTCTGAACCCTCAAAGCCCAACCCCTAGTGACACACCTTCTCTAACAAAGCCACATCTGCTCCAACAAAGCCACACCTCCTAATAGTGTCACTCCACATGGGTCTATGAGGGGCATCCCATTTGACTCAAACCACCATGTAGACAGCCTCAAACAATAATGATGGAAAACAAAAAAAAAATGTGACAATACAGGACGTGAAATTGGAATCAAATATATATAGAGTTAGAGAAGACACTTAGCCTGTACTTAAGTTTAGGAAAAGTAAATATTAGTTTTCTAACAAAATTACAGGACTCCAGGCCCTTTAGCTCTTAGCTTTCAATCTGTCCTAATTTCTTTCTCTGTTGTCCTTTTGGTGTTTTCAGGGATGAATATCCACCTGTGAGCAACTGTCTTCTTGGATAATTCGGGGGACGTATTTATTTGGACACTGCCTAACTTTGGTTTCAGTGATAAAACTACCAACCAATAGCATCTCGGGGAGGAAAGGGTTTATTTGGCTTCTGCCTTCACATCACAGTCCATGGCTGAGGGAAGCCAGGGCAGGAACTCAGGGCAGGAACCTGAATGAAAGAACTGAAGCAGAAGCCAGAGATGAAAGCTACTTACTTGTTGACTTGCTTTTGGCTTGCTCAGTTTGTTTTCTTATACAACCAGGGATCAGCTTCCCAGAGGTTCAGCCACCTACAGTGAGGTGGGTCCTTCCATAGAAATCACCAACCAAGAAAAGGCGCCCCAGGCATGCCCACGACCAATCTGATGGAGGTATTCTCTAAGTAGAGGCTCATTTCCCTGGTGTCTCTAGCTGGTGTTAACTAGACCAACCGGCAAATACACAGTGCAGCTTATATTTGGCCTGGGACTCACAGCGATCCACCTGTCTCTCTGCCTTCCTGAGTGCTGGGATTAAAGGGATGCACCACCATACCTGACTGCTGCAAACTAGATTTCTCAAGCACTATCTTTTTACAGGAGTTTTGTATCAGAACACTGACACACCCCTGCCACTATTATTAGGCATGTCCTGCCTCTAGGGTTGCGCTTGATAGTGTTATCTCAACTTGACACAAGCTAGAGTTCTTTGAAAAGAAGGAACATCAATTAAGGAATGCCTCCATAAGAACCAGTTGTAGGGCATTTTCTAAATTAGCAATTGATGGGGAGGACTCAGATCATTGTGGGTGGGGCAGGAAGCATGGTAGTCTTTGAATCTATAAGAAAGCAGGCTGAGAAAGCCATGGGGAACAAGCTGGGAATCATCACTTTCCATGACCTCTGAATCAGCTCCTGCCTCCAGGTTCCTGCTCTGTTTGAGTTCTTGTTCTGACTCCTTTTGATGATGAACAATATGTAAGTGTAAGCCAAATAAACCCTTACCTCTTCAACTTGCTTTTTGGTCATGGGGATTTGTCTCAGAAATAGAAACCTAAACTGAGACAAGTCGGTACTAGGATAGCAGAGCATTGCTATGACAGGCCTGACCAAGCTGCTTATTGGAAGACAGAGCGGAGGCAATTTGAACTGTGGAGGACCAGCTCAAGAAGCATCAGAGGGAAAGAATATTTGTAAGTGGCCTAGAGACAATTCTTGTGATTTTTTTTTTGGTAAATAATGTGGCTGACTTTGACTTTTGAAAACAAACAAACAAACAAACAAACAAAAAACCTGCTTGAACTTAAATTGAAGAGTTTTGGATTAGTAGCACTGGCACTAGTATTGACTGTGTTATATATTTATTTGTGGTCACTCTTTATTTTTCCTTTTCATTATTAATCACTTTACAGCCTGAGTGCAGCTCCTCTTTCCTCTCCTCCCAGTCCCACTCTTCCTCTCCCTCCATTCCTCTCTCTCCTTCTTTTTAGAGAAAGGGAGGCCCCTCATGGTTAGCAACCCACCCTGGCACAAGTTGTAGCAGAGCTAAGCACATGTTATCCCAGACAAGGCAACCCAGCTATGGGAAAGGACTCCAAAGGCTGACAGCAGAGTCAGATTTAGCGACTCCCTCCCCCAATTGTTAGGGAACCCATATGAAGAACAAGCTGTATATCTGGGCCCCTGAGGATGGCGGTGCAGGGAGTGCTAGTCAGCCTCAGGAACTTGTAGGGGCCCAGCAGTTGACCCTAGGTAGCCTTGGGTTGTGATTGGCCTCCCTGGGAATCAAGGACATGGTTCCTGTCCTGGAGTGCTTGGTAACCACCTCAAGCAGGGGAAGTGCTATGTCTGGGACCCCATAGGAGCCCATGAGCAATGGGGAAAGGAAGGGTAGGAGTTGAGCTTTCCAGGTAGCTTACCTAGCCTCAGATAGAACAGCACACACAGGGAGAGCCAGTTTTAGAGTGTAGCAGTAGAAACTTACCTCAGCGTAGAATTGCAGTCAGAAGGCAGGTGGTGACGACGGGTTCAGATGGGAATGAATGGAGAGTTAGAATGAAGTTTGGAACAGAAGGAAATTTTTGTGGGAAGTGTGTTAGATAGAATGAGTTTGGTTGAAAGGATTCCAGACTTAAGACAACTCTGGAAGAGCCTTCCCAGGTATGCCCCAGGTATGGGGGCACTGACTTTATATTTAAAAATAAGACATAAAATAAAGAGAAAATAAGATGCCGGGTAGCAGGTATTAGACTCAGCTACTCTTTCTCCAGGCACCATGTCTGCCTGCATGCCGCCATCCTCCCTGCAGTGATGATAATGGGACTAAACCTCTGAAAGTGTAAGGCAGCCCCAGTTAAATGTTTTCCTTTATAAGAGTTGCTGTAGTTGGGGTCTCTTTTCACAGCAGTAGAACACTGACTCAGACAAGGTTACATTTTGGAAGGATTTCTTCTGTGGAGATTATGCAAATGGTTGTGCCAAAAGTACATTTAAAACAAAGTTCCTAGCCAGGCATGGTGATGCACACCTGTAATCCCAGCACTCGTCTACAAAGTAAGTCCGGGCAGCCAAGGTTAGACAGAGAAACCTTGTCTTGAAAAACAACAAAACAAAACAAAAGCCCCAGACTGTAAGTTGCTGGTCACAGGGCAGGAAGGACCAAGAGCCATGCACCCTTGCCAGGATACCAGGAGGCTACAACATCAGAGCTCCAGTTGGTACCCAGCTGTAAAATCTGAGATTCTAGTCTATGCTGTTTAGACACCATTCCAAACATGAGCCTATTCATTGCCATCCCTTCTCACATTTGTAACATTTGTCTTTTTGTTCCTTGTGAAATCCTTTCCTGGTTAATCTTAAAATGTAACCACGTAGAATGCCTGTCCCACCAGAAGCGAAGAGGTATTTCAGACTCCTCATCTGAACCCCTTTGGCTGCTTGAAACTTAATAGGTCTATAGCACTCTTTTTTGGTTTTGTTTGTTTGTTTGTTTGGTTTTCAAGCAGAATTCTGTGTAGCGACGGGTGGCTTCCAAATCATTATGTAGTCAGAAATGACCTTGAACTTCTGACCCTCCTATTTCCATCTCCCAAGTGCTGGAATTAGAAGTGTGTATAAACACACCGACTCTATAGCACCTTTGAGAACATGTTTTCTGTGGGCCAGAGACCACTGAAATTTTCCCAGAGTACAGATGTAGCCTGTTTTTTTTTCTTTCTTTTTTTTTTAAATATTTATTTTATTTATTATTATGTATGCAATGTTCTGCCTGCATGTGTGCCGCCTGCCAGAAGAGGGCACCAGATCACATTATAGATGGTTATGAGCCACCATGTGGTTGCTGGGAATTGAACTCAGGACCTTTGGAAGAGTAGTCAAGTCAGTGAGTGCTCTTAGCCTCTGAGCCATCTCTCCAGCCCCTTTTTCTTTTTTTCCTGGCTACAGCAACTGAAGCCCATCTACCTGTCCTGTATTTATTAGTGGTGTCTAAACTACTATCGTTGCCTGGTGAACAGTGTGCATGGACAAGTTAATCCTGGAAAACTATTTTATTTGAAAACTATTTTATAAAATGCACTGTCCAGTTATAGATGAGCTACAAGGACTGGGATGTGGCTCAGTTGATAGAACAGTTTGAGTAACACACTTGAAGCCCTGGATGTAAGCCTCAGCAGGGCACAAAACTGTCATAGTGGGATGCACACCACACATACTTGGGAGGTGAGGGCACACAAGGGGTTCAAATTTGCATTCAGCTGATGTCACAGGGAAATACCCCACTACAAGATAACCAAAAGAAAAAGGGGGAAACGCTAAGAAAGTGCTGGTTTCGTCTGCTAATAAATATTTATTTTTGGACTGTTATTTAAACTTTTTTTTTACTTTAGATTATTTATGGTGTTAGAAGACTGATTTCTTCTTTTGTTATGCATTGGTTTTCATGGTATTTTATGCAGAAAGTAAATGCCCAGAATCCATGCATCTTCACTTCATTATTTATCTTGTAAAGACAAGCAAGAACTTTTTTTTTTTTTTTTTTTTTTTTTTGGTTTTTCGAGAAAGGGTCCTCTGTATAACCTTGGCTGTCCTGGACATGCTTTGTAGACCAGGCTGGCTTGGAACTCAGAGAGCCACCTGCCTCTGCCTCTTGAGTGCTGGGATTAAAGGCGTGCGCCACCACACCCAGCTTAAGTCCCTTTTTTTTCTTTTTCTTTTTCTTTTCTTTCCTGAGACAGGGTTTCTCTGTGTAGCCTTGGCTGCCTTGGACACACTTTGTAGACCAGGCTGGCCTCGAACTCACTGTTGGGGTAAAAGGCATGCGCTACAACGCCCGGCTTTTTTTTTTTTATTTTTTAAAATTTAATTAATTAATTTATTCAGATTACACCTCAACTGTCTTCCCCTCAGTTGTATCCTCCCATTCCCCCCTCCCTCCAGCTTACACCCTATTCCCCTCCCCTAGGTCTTTTTCCTGCAGAGCAAAGTAAACTATGTAAGGCTGCAGCCCTTGGCACACTCCCTGCATGTGACAGACCAATGGCATTCTGTTACTCTCCCAGTCAGCACATTTGCCAGTGAATAAGACATAAAGCTATCAGTGGAGTCGGGCTTGACCTGCAAAGATATTCGGAGCTTTAGAAAACATGTATGAGAATAGATTATCCTCAAAGATTGCTCTGAATGACAATGGTGCTATTAAGTTAGAATAAAGTTATGGAGATGTAGACCTGGGGGTTCTGTTTTTAACCTCCTAATTTTATGCATGAAGAGATGGAAGGTGAGAGGGGCCAAAAGCCTACTAAAGTTCAGGCAGCTGTGGCAGCAAAGGCAAGCAGAAATACAGAGGTGGAGATCTGTACTCAGCCTTCTCTGAAGGATGTTGCTTTTGGGCATTTCTCTTACTCCAACTGCTCTTACCTCTAGCTTAGGATACATTACTACATCTTTACTAAGTTCACTGCTGATCACAAACTTGTCCAGCATGAGGAATTTACATCCTTCCAGCCATACTTCCTCAAACACATAGCCAGTTTTGGCCCAGCATGGTTGTGCACGCCCTTAATCCCAGCACTTAGGAGACAGGAGGCAGGTGGATATCTGTGAGTGCTAGGCCAACATGGTCTACACAGCGAGTTCCACAACAGCCAGGGCTATTACACAGAGAAAGTCTGTCTTAAAAAAACAAAACCAAACCAAGCTAAAACAAAACAAAGAAACAAAGCTGGGCAGTGGTGGCTTAGGCCTTTAATCCCAGCATTTGGGAGGCAGAGGTGGGCGGATCTCTGTGAGTTTGAGGCTAGCCTGGTCTACAGAGCAAGTTCCAGGACAGCCAGAGCTATTACACAGAGAAACCCTGTATCAAAAAACCAAAAGAATAAAAATAAATAAAAATATGAAACAATAAAAGCCTTTTAATAAGACGTTTGTGTGTTCGAGTGTGTGCTCATGATACATACATGTGTGGAAGTCAGTAAGCCAGCTGCAGAAAATAGTTTTTTCCTTTCACTAGGTGAATCTTGGGGGTTGAATTCAGACTGTCGAGGTTGGCAGCAATGACTTTTCCACTGAATCGCCTCACCAATCGTCAAAGGGTTTCTTACAGCCTTTCTTCTTTTTCAATAAATGTGATTATAGGGTGGCTTCTGTGTGCCCTGTGTAGGATTACAACTTGATAAGACACAGCAGTGGGTCACTAAAATTGCAATGAGGATTTTTGATGCAAAACACACAGCTCTTGTCTGAAAATGAATAAGAGATAGTTTATTCTGGAGCCATTTTGAATTACTTAAGACCAGAAACAGAGATTTAGAACCCAAGTGTGGCTCTCAAAACCCATGTCCAGCAGCTCACCATTGCCTGTATCTCTAGATTTAGGGAGACTTGATGTCTCTGCTCTCCTCAGGCGCCTGCACTCACATATACATTCTTATACAGATAAGAAAAAAATGATAAAAATAAATCTAAAAAATACCATCTCTACTTAGACAATAGGGTCATTTTTTTGAGTGTTCTTGGTAAAAGCTGATGACACCAAGACAAAATACCTGTTATATATAGATAAAATTCCAAATGAGAAATTATGAAGCAGAAGAATTTATGCCTAAGTACACAAGAGCTTTCTTAAGGCTCAAATGAAAGGCCTTCTTAAAATTTTTAATCATGATTTTGTGTGTGTGCCAGGGGTCCAGCCCTGGAACCCACACAATACCACTGAGATACACTGAGATACAGTCACATTGGCAGTTGGAGGATCTTTCTCTCATTTGGGGTCAATCAGAACTAGTGACTGATGTTTTTCTCTCATTTGGGGACTGTTGGTGACTGGTCTCTTTCTTCTGCTCTATATCTAGATTCAAAGCCTTTTACATTTGGAGACTTCAAGGGGAAACCAGTAACAACAGTTGATTAAAGGAAAGGGAAGACTGGAGGGAGACAGGGTTTTTCCTCTGTGGTTCTGCCACTGCAGAGGAAAACTTACTTTGATGACTATTTCCC
>OU015743.1:75578721-75597090 GCA_907169655.1 Acomys percivali | reverse complement strand
TCTCTCTGTCTCTCTGTTTCTCTCTCTGTCTCTCTGTTTCTCTCTCTCTCTCTCTCTCTCTCTCTCTCTCTCTCTCTCTCTCTCACACACACACACACACAAAAAAAAAACCAACTAATAAATGCAATTGGGATGGAAGTGAGACAAGGTCTCACTATGTAGTTAGCCCCATGTGAACCACAATGGATGGCCTTAAACTCACAGAGATAGATACACCTGCCTCTGTTTCCCAAACACTAGGATAAGAAGACATTTCACCATTCCTGGATGAAGTCTATGTAATTAGACTAAGAAACTGTAACAAAATATCTTACTAAAATTCTACCTAGTTTGTTAATTAAAGCATCCTTTTGTCTCAAGCTCCTTGATTGTGTCTGTAATGTGTTACATCATGCGTTTTCATTTTTGGAGAATCTCTCTGTTATTTAGGTTGGTATTGTTATGAAATAATTAAATGCACTTTTTTATCATATAAATCATCAATTTATTTATTTAAAAACTTTATTATAGTGTGTGTACATGAATGTGTATTGGGGGCTGCATTTGCCATAGTGCCCACCTGGAGGTCGGAGGACAACTTTCTGGAGTTGGCTTTCTTTCTACCTGTGCATGAGTTCCAGGGATTGAGGTCATGTTGCCATCCTTACACATCAACCTCTTTGCTTTCCGATCCATGTGAAACTGACTTTGCTCTCTGTCCCCTGTTGCACACTCACTCACTCATCTGTGTACTCCTCTGCTTCATCCTTAGCATCCTAGTGCGTTTGCACACATCCATACATGAACTGAATTACAAAAAGCACAAATGATATTTGAATATACGGGTCTTCTTGTCTTACTTGCTTTTTCCATGCAATGGTCTGTCTTAGAGATGTTAAAGATCTGTGCAAAAAAATCTGTGCAAATAAGTCTACCTACTCTTTTCTGTAATGGCTAAATAGTATTGTATAATGTGTGCATTATAGCACACTTAACTATTCCTATTGTGCTAACTAAACACACAGACATAGCCAAATTCTTTACTTTTTCCAAAAATCAGAAAGTAGAGTTATTAGTTTTATTTCATCATGTTTAATCCGACTTTAACATATCTGATATTTATTTATTTTTGTTAAATTATATTAAGTAACACTATTTATTCTTTGCAGTTATGAGGATTGAACCAAGAGCTTGCACATGTTAAACCAGTGTTCTACTACTGTGTTCATCATGAGGCCTTGGCTCTTTGGCCTGGAACTCCCTATAGAGCTCAGGGAAGATTCCTCTGCCTCAGTTTCCTGAATGCTGAGATTACAGGTGTATGTCACTCTGCTTAAATAAGACTACACCTTTAAAGAAAAATAAAGATAGGTAGATTTCTCTCTCTCTCTCATTTGTTTAATTTTGGATTTTGATGCAGGGTTTCTATGTGTAGCCCTCACTGTCCTATAACTTGCTCTGTAGACCAGGGTGGCCTCAAACTCAGAGATCCATCTGCCTCTGACTCCAGATTGCTGGGATTAAAGCCATGTGTCTCTTCTTCCAGTGTTACTACATTCTATTAATTATAGGATACTTACAGAATTTTCGATTATTAGCTGTGATAGGTTAATTAGTTATTTATTTTTCTAAAATATTTGAGTCATTCTTGCATTTATTTTCTAAATAAGCTAGAAACCACTTGTGAAAATAGGGGGGATAGAAGCTATTTTACCCTTATAGATTAATTTGGGATTGTAACTTCTTAAAATAAAAAAGCTCCTACAATGACAATATCACATTTCTTTTGTTTTCAGGTTTCTCTTACAGATTTCTACAGATTCTTGTCTAGATTGTTGCTCTGATATTGTAAGCAGGAAATTTTTTTTTTGTTACACTACTTTATAATTTGTTGTTGCTACATGTTTATCTGTTAAGAAGAAGCTTGTATTGGCGAGCTTGTAAATGGAATGCAAAGACAAGCTAATAATGTTAAATCTAGAATGAAAGTACGATCAGCCAATAATTGTGTGAGCTAATGTGTAAATGGTGTTCAGGGGTCTGAAAGGGTCACATTGTTTATAATGACCCAGAGGGCTTGGGGTAGTCTCAGCCAGGCCTGATTCTTCAGGAGGGCGTGACTTACTAAGTATCAGGTCAAAGAAATGAGAGTGAGTGCAGCCTACGCCTAAGACTATGATGGGTTTGTCTTGATAGGGAAGAAAGCTAAAACCCAACGTGAATAATGGAGAGAAAAGGGATTGGCCATATTCCAGCTCTGTAGAAGCGAGTGGGGATCAGCTTGGAGGTCAGATAGGTGTCAGTCAGATAGCAGAGCAGTGGAATTGTTTTACCATAGTGGATGCAGATTGACACCACGCTAGAAAGCTATTTCAGTAACACCGTCTTACAGAAGAAAGATTCTTAAGCAGAGGTCAGAGATAAGTGAGGAATTCCAAAGATAAAGAGGAAACTGAGTCTGAAGATAATCAATGTGGAGAAATGTATTTAAAATGCTGGCCATTGACTTCTGATCCTCCTGCCTTAGCTTCCTAAGGTCTAAGACTGTAAGTACACATCACTTTTCCAGATCTAACAAACGTTACGCTTGTTGGGTTTTTACTGATGCTGTTAAAGGTACCTCATTGTCTCTCTCATCTTGGTAGGAAGTGATTAAAGCAGTGAGAAATTTTAAATGGAATGGGTTCACAGGAAATATGAGTTTCTAAAAAGTGTAATTAAGTTTGAGTCCAGCATTTCATAAAGGATATTTTGGTGTTTAATAAAGGGTAAAGGCATTAGGCCTTTATACTTAAAGATCACATTCATGGGGAGAAAGAGGAAAAATGAGCAAGCTTTCAGGAGACACTGCAAAGGAATGGTTTCAGCATGGAAACATGGCAGATATTCAAGTCACAGAAAGCCACAAAACATGCATGCTACCCATACATGCTTTATATTTGGTTTATATTTGAAGAAATAAAAAGTACTGGCTGCTAATTGAAAGCACAGGAACATTTGAGTTTCATAAAGCCATCTCATTGCCACACCACCACATTTCAATATTTAGGAGAAAGCTTTTGTTTAAAAAAATGCTGTAGTTAAAATTTTTTTAAAGATATATTCTTATTTTGACTTACGAGTATATGTGTGCGTGCATATATCTAGTGTGTGTGCAGGGGTCTGCAGAGGTCAGAAGAGGGTGTTTGATACTCGGGAGAGAGAACTATAGAGAACTGCCTTTGGAGCAGCAAATGCTTTGAACTGCTGAGCCATCTCTCTAGCACCATACGTAAGTTCTGGTCATCCAGAGTACATATCTTTCACACAATAAACCCTGTGAATGAAATCTAAGCTGCAGGCATAATACTAGAAGCAGATGAGAAGGCAGATGAGATACTATACCCATGTGATGCAGCGAGTGAGAGGAGTCAGGGTAACAAAGAGGAGGCTCCATTCCAAACACAGAGTGGAAAAGCACTAGGGCTCAATGAGGGGAGGGCGATGGGAGAGCTGTACAGTTCAGGGAAGCGGAGGGAGCTACCCCAGAAAGGAGCAAGCAGTATAGCTGCAGTTGTGTGGTGCCCTGTAGATGCTTCTTACACACACCTGCTCTTTTGCAGCTTCTAGACATTCAAATTCAGAGCCTTGTGCTTGTATGGCAAGCCATTTTATCTGCTGAGTCATCTCTCTAACTTGTATTTTAATTTTTCTTTTGAGACAAGGTCCTGCTATATATCCTTGGCTGGCCTAGAACTTGCTATTTCATCATGCAGACAAGGAAGGCTTTGACCTCATAGAGATCAGCCTGTTTCTGCCTCCAAAGTGCTGGGAGTCAAGGAGCATACTATCACCCTGAGCCATTTGTTCTTATTCGGAATATTTCCATGTAAAAGGAATACTGTCTATGTAGGCAGCCTTTGCAGAGTGTGTTAATTGTACTAGAACTCCTGAGAGACGCTTCAGGCAAACACTACAGTAAGAGTCCCATCTCCTTTCTTTTATGCCCACAATTTCCCCTCTTTCTGTCTGAGCTGAATTTCCTCCATTGACAGGTTGATCCCTCAATATTAAGGCTTTAAAGACTGAAGATCCATTTTCTGGAATTGCTTTGTTGCTGAACATAAACACAGACCCTGACTATTCAGGGACCATGAGTCTTAGCCTATCTGTGCTTACAGGTCAAAGAGTTCTCCTTTACTGGGGATCTGGAAGAGAGAGTGTTATCCCTTAAGACCCCAAAACCATAAAATCACTAAAGCAACCAGAAGTTGTTAAGCTTGATCCCAAGGTTATCATGAAAAAAAGGGGGAGGGGGCTATTTATCTCAGGGTGTTTGACAGTCATGGTGTTTGTAAATCTTTAAAATGTAGGGCAGAATGTGGCATTGATTTGGAGTGTATGAATTCTTACACAGGCTGCCCTTGTGCTGCTCTTACACTAGCAAGGCCTATTGCAATCAGTTGTAACACAGCTGCCTTTGCCATCTTCGCTTTTGAGTTGAGGACCGAGATCTCTTGGGTTGTAGAACAACATACTGTTAGCTAGACATTGGTCCTAGGCTAGCAGAAAGCAGAAGAGAACAATTTCAAGAGGGAATCCAGGGGTGAAGTAGATCCAGGAGAAAATTAAGTGAGGCAATTGTTGAGCACATTATCATTTTAAAAAGAGTGTCATTCCTACGGAATTCTGTTCAGTTTGGGTGGAGTAGGCCTCAACTCAGCCAGATGGTGTCAGCAAACATCAGAAGATCTTTATAGGTTTCATAGGGTACTGTGAAGGAGCTTGAGTTGTCAATGTCTTCCAGAATGCACTTAAGCGTTTGTACTAGGTTACAGGAAGGCGGCGGCTTGATTTCATATTCTAGGTTTTTACAGAGATAGAGCAAATAAATAGGCCCTTATTTTGTTGTTTTTGTTGACTATAGTGCTTTTCCCCAGAGGCACAAGGCACTAGCACAGTTAATGTCTGTATTTTAAGCTGTCATGACTCATGAGGTTGCTTAATAATTTGTTTTTCAAATCTGCTTGGGGCATAGAATCTTGTTTCCCTGGTGGAGATAGACATTTTTAGTGTGTGTCTTTTGTTTGTTTGTTTATTTATTTATTTATTTTTTAAGACAAGGTTTCTCTCTGTGGCCTGGCTGTCCACGAACTTACTATATACACTAGGCTGATCTTGAGCTCAGAGACATCCACCTGCCTCAATCTCCTCAGTGCTGGGATTAAAGGCATGAGGCACCACCATACAGCTTCAGTGTGTCTCTTTGCTGTGTGGCGTATTCCCTTTCTGCTTCTGCATGTGATGGACTTGCACCCAGCTCTAGGAAAGAGGTACTAGAGCCATCTTTGTTGCCTTCAAGGCTGACTGAAAGCAGCTGTAGTCTGGCTGAAACCTTTACCAACACTTTGCTTTTATGTCACATAGTGTATCTCCAAGTGTCACTCAAAGTTATCTTACCTCAGCAGAGTCTTGGGTAGTGTAGCTCTTTTGGAAGCAACAAAGTTGCTTCTGATATGGGAACATCAGTTCTTACAGGAAATCCTCCTGGACAAACAGTGTGCTCTTCTGACGTACAGATGGGCATTTTCTAACTTATATGGGATGAAAAAAAGAACAAGCTGAAAGAGTAAAGCTGAGTAGAGAAAGCAGCAGCCAAGCAAAATTTCACCAGTAGTACTGATGATGGATCTCAGAAAAGCTCCCAGAGAGATGTAGCCACAATGTAGCAAGAGGCACAGCCCACACTGCTACCCCCAGCCTGAGTAAGGAGTTCTCCTGCCCCTCAGAAACTTCCACTCAGATAAAGTTGAAGATGTTTTGGAGTCTAGTAGTATTAATCCATGTGCTGCCTAGTTTTGTGTGAACTTGACAAGCTAGAATCATCAGAGAGAAGGGATCCTCAACTGAGAAAATAATTCTGTAAGATCAGGCTGTAGGTAAGCCTGTTGGGAATTTTCTTAGGAATTGATGTGGGATGGAGCAGCCCATTGTGTGTGATGCCACCCCTGGGCTGGTGGTCCTGGATGCTGTAAGAAAGGAGGCTGAATAAGCCATGGGAAGCAAGCCAGTAAGCAGCTTCTCTCCATGGCCTCTGTCAGCTCCTGCCTCTAGGTTCCTGCCCTGTTTGAGTTCCTGTCCTGACTTCCTTCATTAAAGTGCAGTATCATGGAAACATAAGCCAAAAAATAATCCTTTCCTTCCTACTTTGTTTGATCATGTTTTTTGTTTGTTTGTTTGTTTGTTTCTTTTCTTTTCTTTTTAGAGATAGGCTTTCTCTGTGCAACCCTGAGTGTCCTGGAACTCACAGAGATGCGCCTACCTCTGCCTCTCTGACTGCTGGGATTACAGGCAAGTGACACTGCGTCTGGCTTGGTCATGGTGTTTTACCACAGCAATAGTAGCCCTAACAAGGAGAATCCATATGTACGTAACATATGGATGGGGTGACTATATTTTGTGGTTTTCATTTCCCTCTGTTTATTTAGACTGTTCTTTTGTTTAAATATAGAGATATATAGAGGGAAACATATTTCCTTATAAAGAATATTATCATTTTTGTTATAAATGTTCTATGAGTCTGAAGTTTCATATAGTTTGGCTCTGTGAATTTTAATGATATTTATTGACATTTTAAATTTGGTTGTTACAGGCTAATGTTAGGTTCCTAATGGTCAAAGAACAGTCAGAATACTCCTCCACACCAAGTGTCAAGACTTTTGATCATAAACAGTATGTCAAAATGACAGCTTGTAGAAGTCACTTTTAATTAAATTCAAATTGTTTTTTTCAAGAGTATAATTAAAATAATTGGTTCGGCTTACACACACACACACACACACACACACACACACACACACAATCTAGAATAACACACCTTTGCCAATTGCAGTACTTTACATACAAAAATGGCTCTTTGCCATGTTCAAACCTTTATTTAAGGGTTTGTTTCCTATACAATGGTCTGCTTCTTAGATTATTAAGAATGTACTAGGCTACAAATGTGAAATTCTTTAAAAATCTTTTTTTCTTCCCCCAGACAAGATCTCACTATGTAGCACTGGTTGGTCTGGATCTCCTTATGCAAACCACACTGGCCTTTCATTTATGGAGATCCCACGGATTGAGAATGAAAATCACCATCCAAATTAAAGCCAGTTAAGCAAGCTCTATTTACTATGCATAGGACTGACTCTAAAGCAGGACTTGAGAATATACTGTGAGTTAACTTTTCAGGCCTCCTTTATAGGGAAAGAGTATAAACTGGGAACTTGTGCCATAAGGATTTTGCAAGTGAATTTTATAGAAGCACATGGAAGATTTGATTTTTTGACCAGGTCATCTGGGAAGAATTTCTCAAGGTTCCTTGACAGAACACCTTATCTTATCAGGATGGAGTCCTTGCAAGTCAAGCTCTGTTCCAGAAACAGAACACTATCACAAGCTTTCTTGACACACATTTTATCTTACTAGGGTAAAGTACGTGAGTCAAACTTGAATTTTGTAGCAAATAGAAACAACTTATACTGACCTTATAACAAAATGGAATCAGACTGGTCCATCACTGCCTCCCTCTTCATCCCCAGGGCTGGGATTAAAAGATACAGGGTTAAAAGTGCCACCATGCCTGGCTCTTTAAAACCTGATTTAGAAATAAATCAGAAATTTGATGTCATATACTAGCTATGGATTCATCTCTTTCCTGTCTTTAAAGTCTAGCATGGTGCCACTACAGGAGTGAAAGGATGTAACTCACGAGAACAAAAGATAGACTGATGCAGGGGAGAAAGATTAAAGAACATTAAGGAACATTAAGGACACACAAGAAAGGAAAGTCTCTTTTATTCTCTTTGATCTGATGTAAGCCCTCCTGAGAAAAGAATTTTGATACAACTAACCAAAGTGTTGCAAAATAACTTGTAAGGAAAATTTATTTTCATTTCTCAGAAATATTTAAAATAAAAGCATTGAGGATTTTTATTTGATTCCATTAATCAAGCAGCCTATTTCTATGCTGGTACCATGCTGTTTTTATTATTGTTGCTCTATAGTACAGCTTGAGATCCCAAATAGAGATTCCTTCAGAAGATCATTTATTGTACAGGATTGTTTCAGCTATTATGTTTTTTGTTTGTTTGTTTTTCCATATGAAGTTGAGAATTAATCTTTCAATGTCTTTAAAGAATTGTGTAGAAATTTTGATGGTAATTGCATTGAATCTGTAAATTGCTTTTGGTAAGATGGCCATTTTTACTATGTTGATTGTCCTGATCCATGAGCATGGAAGATCTTTCCATCTTCTGGTATCTTCTTCAATTTCTTCCTTTATAGACTTGACTTTTTTTTTTTCATACAAGTCTTTCACTTTCTTGGTTAGAGTTGTACCAAGATACTTTATTTTATTTGTTGCTATTGTGAAAGGTGTAGTTTCCCTGATTTCTTTCTCAGCCCATTTATCATTTGTATACAGGAGGGCTACTGATATTTTGAGTTGATTTTGTATCCAGCCACTTTGCCAAACATGTCCAGAGTCTAGAAATAACCTAGATGTCCCTCAACTGAAGAAAGGCTAAAGAAACTATGGTACATTCACACAATGGAATACTATTTAGCTATTAAAAACAAGGAAATCTTGAAATTTGCAGGCAAATGGATGGAACTAGAGACAATCATCCTGAGTGAGGTAAGCCAGATCCAGAAAGACATGCATGGTATATACTTACTTATAAGTGGATATTAGCCCAACATAGATCTTCTTTTGAGAGATTCTACCCAGCAAGGGATTGGGACAGATACTGAGACTCAAAGCCAGACTCTTGGTTAAGAGTTGTATGGAAGAGATGGTGGGATGGAAGGATGGTGTGTGTGTGGTTGCGTGTGTGTGTGTGTGTGTGTGTGTGTGTGTGTGTGTCAGAAGCTCCACAAGGAGACTCTCAATGCTGGTGGATCTGGACCCAGGGGGGCCTGCACAAACTCATAACCAAGGACATTGCAAGCAGAGAACCTAGACCCCCTGTTCAGATGTAGTCGATGGGCAGCTCATTCTCCACATGGAGAAGGGGGAGAGGAGAGCAGGAGACTGCCTCTGACATGAACTCTGGTGCCCCCAATTTGGTCACTGCCCCTTGGCAGAAAGATCCTGTGGGAGCACAGAGGAAGGGGATGGAGGCTATCCAGATGAGACCTGACAGACTGTGTTCAGGCAGTGGGGGAACAGGACAGTTAGGCAACACACTCACACACATGAAAAAAGAAACAAAAACAAAAACAAATCTTCAAAAGGAGGTGGGGCATGGGCTGGAGGAACAACTCAGCAGTCAAGAGGGTTTAATGCTCTTAAAGAGGACCTGAGCTTGGTTCCTAGCACCACGTGGCCTCCCACAGCCACCTGAAATGCTAGCTCTAGGGGATCTTATGCTCTCTTCTGGCTTCTGAAGGCATCCAGCATGCTTAGGCTACATACACGCACATGAAAGTGAAACACTCATACATATGAGATAAACACAAATTCCTATTTATGAAAAAAGAAAAAGGAAAGAAAATGATGAATGGATTAATGCCTTTCTGTGTCATTCTGGTTGTCCAGTCATTGTGACAGAACACCTTAAAGAAAGGAATTACTTGTTTGGTTCATGGTTTCAGACATCCCAGTCTGTGGTCCTTTGCTCGGATGATTGTGGATGTGGTCTTTTGCTCCGATGATTGTGGCCACGGTAAGCTTAGTGGAGCATCACGTCTGTGTGAACAAGCAGTGGAGGAGGTAGTTGACCTCAAGGTAGCCAAAAGGAAGGAGTGAGACAGAAAGGCTGTAATAGGATAGAGCCACTTAGGTCAAGCCCCCAGTGACCCACCTTCAGGTAGGCTTCCATCTTAAACTTTCTAGAAAGTCCCCAAATGGCTATCAAGCTGGGGATGAAGCCTTCAAAAGATGAACCTTTTTGTTTGGTTGGTTTCGAGACAGGACTTCTCTGTGTAACCTTGACTTTCCTGGTCTCGCTTTGTAGACCAAGCTGGCCACGAACTCACAACAACCTGCCTGCCTCTGCCTCCCAAGTGCTGGGATTAAAGGCGTGCACCACCACCATCCATGAACCTTTCAGTGAGCTACTTCCTCTTCAAACTGTATCATTTTCTTTTACATGCTAAGGACCTAGAGCATTGTTAGTGTGCTCACAGTTCCCTACTATGGCAACAATTTGACGTTTCATGGGCACCTTTGGCAAATCACCCACTGTACCGGCACCATGTCTCTGCAGCACAGGGCCAAAAGCAGGCATGGTGGCCTCTTCTCCCCTCCCTTCAGCAGAACACCAGTGAAAACTTCCTTTGGCTTTAGTCATACAATTCTGCCAGGGACATGTACGGGAACATCCTAACAAAACTGCAGAATTAGGCCGAGAGTTAACTTTTCAAAAGATAATTCAGGCTAAGAAAGCCAAGTAAGTGTACTTACTACATAGACAATTTTCTTTTTAAAATACACATTTTTTAAATGTAAACTTTATATTTTGTGATTCTTGAAAATAGTATGTGTGTGGATCTTGAACCATTTAGGTTATTTTTTGTGTTGTCAAATTTTCAGTGGAAGAGGCTGCAACTTCTGACAATAGCCAAACGGTTGGGAAGTACAAGAAAAGCATGGCTGGTTTTGGAACAGAGACGCCATGAGTTATATAGCCAAATGCATCTCAGCTAGCAAAGCCAGACTGAGCCAGGCAATTACACTAGAAGGGTCAGGGCTGCCAGCTTTCCATGCTTTAATTACCCAGAGAAGACATAACTTTCCCTTAGGTCTAGTTTTTGAGTTGTCATATTATCTCTCTGCAGTACAATGGCAAAGAACCATGTGTATGTTGATGCCAGCTTTCCCTGGCATCTGCCACTGTGTCCCGCTGCTGCCTGTAGGACATTGTTTCAGGGTCAAGAAAACAGTGACTCCGTGGGTCCTGGTCACTGATTACTGAGTTTGGGAACCAGAGAGCCTTCACCTACCTTTACACTTGAGGCTCTGATTATTGCTTTCTTGTGTTGTTATTATTTCCTGCTTATTGCATTATCTGCAGAGAACTCTGAGTGTGTCCTAGATTGGACTTTAATGAGAAAAACAAAATCATAGAAAAGGGATTGGGCCCACCCTCAGGGCTTTAGGGGAAACACTTGCTCTTCCCATCTGTTAGCTTCGGCGCCATGTACATCACATCTCCGTCGTGTCGTGTTTTACTCAAACAAGGTTTAGAGGGGATATATTAATGGATGAACCTGTGTGAGTGAATTCTTCCAGAGCATTGATATGCCCAGTGTAGCTCCTGGCATTTAACGCTTGTCTCAGCAGTTTTTGTGGGTACACCCTTTCAGCGGCAGCAGCTAGTAGGGAGACTTGAGTTAATCGTGTGAAAACGTATACACAGCACAGCCCATGAGTTCATCCCGTCTGTTTCTGTCTCTCCTCCCTCCTTCCCTTTCTTCCTTTCCCCTCCTCTTCTCTCCTTCCTCCTTTCTCTACATCTCTATTTTCCTATTCTCTGTTTCTTCCCTATATGTTTTTTTTTTTTTTTTTTTTTTTTTTTTTTTGGTGCACCCTTCCTTCTTTTCTCCTCTTACTTTTCTTCTGTCCCAAACCTGCCTCTGCTTCCTCTCTCTCCACCTATTTCCCTCTCCCTTTCCCTCCCTGCTGTTAAAACCTAGACCACACACTGCTTAAGCCACAGTCACCCACAGCTATATCTCTCTCCTTCTAACTGATTTTGTATACAGGGCTCAGGCTAACAGAGTCCACCCTATCAGGGGCTACTGATAGCACACTCCATGTGATGGATACACATTAATTTAAGGGACCCCTCCTCCCCACTTATGGCATACTCTCACTTTATAAATTTCTTCCTTTAAATGCCAAAGCTTCTTCCCTCCCATTGTCATACAGAAAAGAAATCAGGGACAGCCTGAGTGACACTGACTCTGAGCTTGTTCTGTGAACTCATCAATCACATCTAAACCTTTCCCCTCACTCTGCCACATGAGCCTGAGCTCTCCTCAGAGCCCTTGCCATGCTGCTGTCTGTATGTCTGTCTATAGTGCTGATTACTCTTAGAATAAAACCTCTAACCCAAGAGGACAATCTGCCTCAGTGTCTTCCTTGAACCCCTAACCTGGAACCTTTTACCCCCATTCCCTCTCCTATCTCCTTTTTCTTTCTTTTTCTGTTTAGGGTGTTTTTGAGCCAGGTCATGCTTTGTAGCACATGCTGCTGCCCTGAAGCTTTTGTTCCTCATGACTGCTGAGGGCTGGGTGCTCTCCCATGCCTTTTTCATCTCAAGTTTGTTTTAGGCACTGTATTTCTATCTTCATTCTCCCATTCCTTCCTCGTGTCCTAGAGTATAGAGTCCTTGTGTTGAATGCACTTCATGGTCCCTAGTCTAAGGCCATGTCCGACCTGCTGGAGCTGCTCTCTTCCACAGCACTCAGTTGCCCTAACAAATTATCTCTCTTGTTGGAGATTGTATGTTCTATGCACACACTGTTCTATATCTTTCTAATTTTGCCTGGAAACAATGAGAAAGCTGGATGTGGTAGTGCACGCATGCAAGGGGAAGGCAGCAGGAGCAAAGGTCTGAGGCCATGCTTGGCTACACGGTGAGTTCCAGTCTAAGTTACAAGGGACCTTGTCTAAAACCCTGAGTCAATCAATCAATCAATTAAACAAAAGAGAAGTGAGGCTTGTTGGTTCTTGTTTATAATCCTAGCACTCAGGATGCTGAGGTTAGAGGAACATCATAAATCCAAGGCCAGCTTGAGCTAGAAAGTGAGATCTTGCTTCAAGAAACAAAACATAAATGAAGAAGAAAAATAAAAAAGAAGAAGAAGGAGAAGAAGAAGAAGAAGAAGAAGAAGAAGAAGAAGAAGAAGAAGAAGAAGAAGAAGAAAGAAGAGCAACAACAGCAGCAGCAGCAACAGCAATAGCAGAAGCAGGATCATCATCAGCAGCAGCAAGAACAGGAAAAAGAGGGAGGTCTTCCATGGGAGGAACTCTCATGCTGCTAAAAAATATTACTGAAAAGATTGGGTATTGGTGCATACTTAGCCCAAAAGTCTGAGGCAGGAGAATTGAAAACGTCCAGATCCACATGGGAAACTGCAATACCTAACTCAAAATAAAATTTAACCTATACAAGATCAAGCAGGTCAAAATGCCAGTATGGACTGGAAAGAGACTCACAAGGTCCCACCCTATCTCAGGAACTATCGACAGTTGATGGCTCCTGGGGGAAGAAGGAGTAACTTTTTGTGGGTACTGATCACTAATAGGTTACTGATGTCCAGTGGATGGCCTCAGACCCATGTGATAGGCACAGCAATGACTGGACTCAGTGAGTCATTTATAAAAATGAAGAGGACATGAATTTGGGATGGGGATATGTTGAGTGAGGTGCTCTGAGGGAGTGGAGGAGGGGAGTAGGGTGGATCTAATCAAAAGACATTATAGAGATTTATGAATTTCTCAGAGGAAAAAAATAAAAAATCTTATGTAAAAATTGGAATAAAATACACACTAAAGAAGGCAAGAGCACCTAATGCAGCAGTAGAGAACTCGCCTCTAAACTGGGCTCAATCCCCGTCACAAAAATCCAGAACCCTTCAGAGCACCAGGCTTGCGAATGCTCGCTTGCTGTCGGAAACGCCCAGTTTTGTTCATGTATCTGTGTAGTGAGAGATGATCATAGGTCTCATGAGAGAGCATTAGCACTCTGCTCTTCAAAGTAGCTTACATGCTTTTTGGCAGAATATCTTGATCTGGGATCAGAGAGAACCATGGATGTAGTTTCCTAGCAACGTGCTTTCAATTATAATGAGGTTAAGTAACTTTGCCCAGAATCT
This sequence comes from Acomys percivali, assembly GCA_907169655.1. Lineage (NCBI taxonomy): Eukaryota > Metazoa > Chordata > Mammalia > Rodentia > Muridae > Acomys > Acomys percivali. The sequence goes on along the minus strand of OU015743.1, from coordinate 75,583,260 downwards.
ACACTGTATCAAGAACTGACACCTGGCCAGGATTAACCAAAATCCATTAACTTGGAAAGCCCTGTAAGTTAGCCTTGTCTTCTTAGGTGTAAACAAGTATGCTTTAAAATCTAAATGATAGTGAGGTTTAGAGCCTTGGCTGTATTTGAAATCCTCTCTGTGGTAGATTGTGTGGGCTTTTTCCCTCGCATCATGTTCCATCTGCTTGTGTTAACTCTGCACACGTATTTACTGAATGATGAGTCTTGTGCTAAACATCTCTGACTTGTCCTAGCAAGGTGGGGGAGTGCCTGTGAGGCCCTGGGTTCTATCTCCGGCACCACAGAACAGACAAGCAAACAATTGATCACTTACAAAACCAAGCACAGAAAGATGCCTAAAGCTTAGTTATGACAAGGACAGCAGGAAGTCAAGAGGACAGGCAGAATGGGAGTGTTCTTGCAGACAGTCTTGATCACACTGTCTGTGTGGAAGAGGAAGGTTCTCCCTTCTCTCCAAGCAGCTGCCAATAAGAGAATAAGAGGCCTAAAAGATTTTTTAAAAATTTGGTTAAACCCTGATATAGACAGACCCAGAGAGTAAGCGGGGAGTGCATTTCCTCCTGAGCTAACATGTTCCCTAACAGACCACCTGGATGGCCTCAGCGCCATGTATGACCTCAGAACCACAATTGGCCTCTATGCATATTTGGGGGTCACAAAGTTCTTTGAAGAAACAGATGTAAAAGGTAGGAAAAGTAGACTTGAAAAAGTAATGAGATAAGTTAAACTCACAGTTGCAAGAAAGGAGCCCCACCAGAGATAGAGATAGCATTACCTGATAGCAACTGACCCGCCCCACCAGAGATGGATTACTAAGAAAACAGAGCAAAGTGGTGAACAAAGAGAAGAAAGTTCAGCCATGGGTGGTCTTGGCACCTTTTTCTGTAGCCTGTTACCTTTTGGACATTAGACCCCCTTATGTTACTCAAGCAATAGATGATTGACAAACTAGGATTCCCCCCTGCTTAGGGGGCATTGGGAGAAAAGGGAGTTATAAAAGGTCACCAAATCAACGCCCCAGGGTCACTTTCTTGATACTATTGATTTGGTGTCGGTTGTGATCCAGCTCAAGCTGAGACATTAAAGATTCCTCTTATGTTTACAGTGGTTTGAGTCTTTCTGGTTCTTTTTGGGGGATCTCAAGATCTGGCACAACATCAGCCTCAGGTGAGTGTCTCTGTGTGTCTAAGGAGAGTGGCTTCCAGATTGACTTTTTCTCTGCCAACCCCAGTAGCAGTTCCTTGTGTGAGTATGAAGAGAGGACAATACAACACCATTTGATGACATGAAATTAGTGCCATCACTTGATAATTTTCTAATGTCACCAGTTAAGAAATAATGTTGACCTTTTTTTATTATTGCAGGTGATAGAAGTCATGTTATGGAAAACCATGAGGCCAGTCACTAAACCACATGCCTAGATGACATCCTTTTTTCTCCTTTTCCTTCTTTTCTTCTTCTGTTTGAAGCATGATCTCACTATATAAACCTGCGTGGCTTAGAATTCTCTATGTATACCAGGGTGGTCTGCCTGGAACCCACCTGTCTCTGCCTCCTGAGTGCTGAAATTAGAGACATATGACACCACAACCAACTTGACTACTTAACAATTGAAAAACTTAGAGAAACTGAAATAATATATATGTAATGTGTGGTTTTTTTTCATTTTTCATTCTTCTTTGCTGAATATCTCAGTTTGGGCTCAAATTTTGTTTTTTTGCCTTGTTCTCTTACGTGCTGGGATTACAGATTTGTACCAACATGTTTAGCTCCCAAAGATAAGAGTAGTTTATTTTGATAAGCAGCATGATGTATTGTGTATAAATTATATACAACATAAAAATACATAATAGCCAGATCATGGAAACAAATGTCCCTCAGTAGAAGAATGGATAAAGAAACTGTGGTACATATACACTATGGAATACTACTCAGCTATTAAAAACAAGAAATTTCCAAAATTTGTGGACAAATGGATTGAGCTAGAAATGATCATAATGAGTGAGTTAACCTAGAAGCAGAAAGAGTCAAATGGTATTTGTCCACTTATATCTGGACAATAGCCCAAGGGGCATGTCCCATGAAAGTCTTCATTTACCAGGAAAGTAGGACAGAGGGGAAGACATCCTATTGGGACTCTAGACAAGAGAAGCATGGGAGAATGCGGAAATAGAAGGATCCAGTGGGTCCTAGAAACTTACAAGAAGAAAATTATGATAGGCAGATTTGGGCCCAGGAGTCCCACTCAAACTATGGCACTAGCCAAGGACAATACGGGCGGTAAACTTCAAACCCCTACCCAGATCTAGCCAATGGACAGGACATTCTCCACAGTTGAGTGGAGAGTGGGGTCTGACTTTCACACATACTCTGGTGCCTCATATTTGACCATGTCCCCTGGAGGGGGAGACCTGGTGGCACTCAGAGGAAGGATAGCAGGTCACCAAGAAGAGACTTGATACCCTATGAGCATATAAATGGGGAGGAAGTCCCCCTCCGGCACAGTCATAGGGGAGAGGAATAAGGGGAAAATGGGAGGGAGGGAGGAATGGGAGGATACAAAGGATGGGAAAACCATTGAGATGTAACAAGAATAAATTAATAAAAAAATTTTAAAAAATACATAATTTTTTTTTCTGTATTTTCAAAAAGTCTACTTTTCTCCAGTACTGGGGATGGAAGCCCGGGCCTTATGCTAACTGCCTACCTGCATCCCATGCTTCTACTTATTATCTTTGAGACATGAAAAATGATTTACAAAACAAGTTTCTTTTTAATTAACTGAATTTATTTATATACTGTGTGTCTGTGTGTGAGCCATTGAAGTCAGAAGACAACTTATAGAAATCTGAGCTGTCCTTCCACCGTGTGGTACCCATTGACCAAATTAAAATTTAGGTCTTCAGGCTTGGTGGTGAGTGGCTTTACCTACTGAACCCTGTAGCCAGCCCCCATTTTTAAAATCAGGGTGGCATGTAGCTCAGACTGGCTTCACACTGAACATGTAGCAAAGAACATGCTTTATTTCCAGATTATCTTTCCCCATCTTTCAAGTTTTGGGATTACAGGAGTAAATCAACCATGCATTATTGCATATTTCTTAGGATAAATTCAACCCCTGACACACAAATGCACAGTCTCTAAATGTACTCTCATACACAGTTTCTTAAATTTTGATGAGGCTTGTATAAGTTAGCTTAGATGCATATGTTTATAGTCTAAAACTTCAAATTCATGAACATATTATGGTCTTCATTTACTTTGGATCAATTTAAATATTCTATAAACTGGGGACATAGCTCAGTGGTAGAATTCTTACTTATAAACAAGATCCTTGAATTATTCCCAATAACACCAAATATAAGGTAAAGTCATATATAATTTATGATTACACAGATATATAATTATCTCCATAGGTAGTTTGAAAAGATTTTGCTCAATTTATTTTTAATTACATAATTTTAAAGTGTTTTTGGTTTTTGTTTGTTTGTTTGTTTGAGACAGGGTTTCTCTGTGTAGCCTTGACTGTCCTGGACTCACTTTTGTAGCCCAAGCTGGCCTTGAACCCAGAGCAATCCCCCTGCCTCTGCCTCCCAAGTGCTGGGATTAAAGGCATGCACCCCCACCACCTGGCCTAATTAGAATTTTAATGACAATTAAAATTTTAGTTTTGAGTTGTTTTGCTGATATGCAATAATAAACAAGTACTATAAAATTTATATAAGGATGGGGAGATGTCTCAGTGGATAATGGCACCAGTATCAGGACCTATATTTGAATCCCAGCATCATATAAAAGCCTGTTGTGGTGGCACACATCTGTAAAACCAAAGCTGGGGTTTAGAGACAGGCAGACCCCAGCAGCTAGATGGCTAGTCATCTATCCAAAATGGAAAGCTTTAGGTTCAATGAGAGACTGTTTAAAAAAATAAAGTGGTGATTTCTTCCAGAGAAGCAGTGGCCACACCTCTCTGGACCCCAGAAAAATTCCCACCAGCCAATGCATAGTCATCACACTTCTCTCAGAACCAGAGAGGGCAACAGAAACCAAGGAACAAAACACCCACTGAACAAAGACAAGACCAGATACCAGCACCTAGAATTACAATCTTCCCAATGATAGGTGTCTAGACACCAGCTTAAAAGCACAGACATGAACAGATGAGACAATATGTCTCTACTAGAGCTCAGCAAACCAACCAGAGCAGGCCCTGGGTATTCTATCATAACTGAAGCACAAGAAAAAGACCTTAATGCTTCCATTTTGAGTATGATAGAGGACCTTGAAGAGAAAACAAATAACCCTTAAAGAAATCTATAAAAACACAAACAGTGGGAAAAAAATGAATAAGATCATTCAAAACCTAAAAGTGGAAATAGAATCAATAAAGAAAAGCCAAATAGAGGAAAATCTGAAGGAAAAAAGAGAGAGAGAGAGAGGGAGAGAGAGAGAGAGAGAGAGAGAGAGAGAGAGAGAGAGAGAGAGAGAGAGAGAGAGA
>OU015743.1:75543394-75578711 GCA_907169655.1 Acomys percivali | reverse complement strand
AGAGAGAGAGAGAGAGAGAGAGAGAGAGAGAGAGAGAGAGAGAGAGAAAGGCTTAGGAACTGAAACAGGAAACTCAGAGGAAAGACTCACCAACAGAATACAGGAGATGGAAAAGAGAATATGAGGCATATAACATATGGTAGAAGAAATAGATTCATTGGTCAATAAAGGTTAAATCTAAAAAACAAAAACAAACAACAACAAAAAACCTCTTGGCTCAAAACATCCAGGAAATCTGAGACACCATGAGAATAACAAATCTAAGAATAATAGGGATAAAGGAAGTAGAAGAAATCCACAGCAGAGGTCCAGAAAACAGCTTGAACAAAACCATAGAAGAAAATCTTCCCACTGTAATGAAGGAAATGTCTATAAAGGTACAAGAAGCATACATAACAGTAAATAGATTAAACCAGAGTAGAAAGTCCCCTAGGGACATAATAATCAATACTAAATGTACAGAACAAAGACAGAATATTAAAAGCTGCGAGGGAGAAGACCAAGTAGCATATAAAGGCAGATCTACTAGAACTATACCTGACTTCTCAATGGAGACTCAGGGTTAGGGTTACACATCAGTAACATCATCTACCATAATAAAGTATGCATCATCCCAGAGATACAGGCATGTTTCAATATATGTAAATTGATAAATGTAATTTACCATATAAACAACTGAAAGACCAAAACCACATGATCAATTTATTAGATGCAGAAAAAGATTTTGACAAAATCCAACATCCCTTCATGTAAAGGTCCTGGAGTGATTAGGCATGCAAGAGACATATCTAAATATAATAAAGGCAATTTACAGCAAACCGATAGTATAGTTGAGATCACATTAAATGAAGAGAAACTCAAAGTAATTCCACTAAAACAGGAACAAGTTAAGGTTGTTTACTCTTTCTATATCTATTTAATATAGTACTTGAAGTCTTAAAGCAATAAGCCCACTGAAGGATATCAAAGGGATACAAATTGGAAAGGAAGAAGTCAAAGTATCATTAATTGCAGATGATATAGTAGTATACATAAGTGGCTCTAAAATTCCACTAGGAAACTTCTATAGCTGATAAATACTTTCAATAAAGTAGCTGGATCAAAATTAACTCACAGAAGTCAGTAGCCCTCCTGTATACAAATGACAAACTGACCGTGAAAGAACTTAGAGAAACAATGCCTTTCACAGTAGCCTCAAATATAAAATATCTTGGCATAATACTAACCAAGCAATTTGAAGAAGGTATCAGAAGATGGAAAGTTCTTCCTTGCTCATAGTTTGGTAGGATTAATATAGTAAAAATGCTCATTCTACCAAAAGCAATCTATAGACCCTATGTAATTGCCATCAAAATTCTGTAATAATTCCGCACAGATCTCAAAAGGACAATTTCCAACTTCACATGGAAACACAAAAACCTAAGATAGATTAAGCCATTCTGAATACTAAAATAACTTCTGGAGGTATCACCATCTCAGATTTTAAGTTGTACTGTAAAGCTATAGTATTAAAATCAACATAGTGGAAATAAACAAACAAATAAACCAGACATGTCAAACAGAAGACACAAACAGAAGACATAGGAATAATTCCATACACAAACAGACACCTGCTTTTTTGAATAAGAGGCAGAAAAACACTGGAAAAAGTAAGCACACTTCAGTGAATGGTGTTGGCCAAACCAGATGTCAGCATATAGAAGAATCCAAGTAGATCCATATCTATGACCCAGCACAAAACTCAAGTCCAAGTGGAGCAAAAACCTCAATATGAAACCAGATACACCAAACCTGATGGAAGAGAAAATGGGGAATAGCTTTAACTCATTGACCCAATAAAAGAATTTCTGAATAGAACACCATTAACACAGGCACTAAGATCAAGAATTATTAACTGGGACCTCATGAAAGAAAAGTTTCTGCACAGCAAAGGACACAGTCATTCAGACAAATCAGTATACAGAGTGGGAAAAGTTTTGTTTTTTTTAAAACCAACTATACATCCAATAGAGGGCTAATATTGAAAATTTATAGAGAACTCAAGAAACTAGTTATTTGTTTTTGTTTTTCAAGACAAGTTTTCTCTGAATAGCCTTGGCTGTCCTGGACTCACATTGTAGATTAGGCTGGCCTCACACCCACAGAGATTCATTTACCTCTGCCTCTGAGAGAAGAAACTAGATATTAAGAAAAAAAATCTAATTAAATAAAATGGGGCACACGTCTGAACAGAGAATTATTAATAGAGAAAACAAAAGGCTTTGAAACACTTAAAAATGTTCAGCATCCTTAACCATCAGTGAAATGCAAATCAAAACTACTTTGAGATTTCATTTTACAGCTGTCAAATGGCTAAAATGAACAAAACAAGTGACAGCTCATGATGGTGAGAACGTGGAATAAGAGGAACACTCATCCACTGGTGGTACAAACGTCAACTTGTACAGCCTCTATGGAAACCTGTTCCTTAGAAAGATGGGCATTAGCTTGAAGAGTATTGGTATTAGCTCGTCTTTGAAGGTCTGGTAGAATTCTGCGCTGAAACTCTGGTGCCCCATATTTCACCATGTCCCCTTGGTGGGGAGGCCTGGTGGCACTCAGAGGGAGGACAGCAGGCTACCAAGAAGAGACTTTATACCTTCTGAGCATATACAGGGGGAGGAGGTCCCCCTCAGTCACAGTCGTAGGGGAGGGGAATAGGGTGAAAGTGGGAGGGAGGGAGGAATGGGAGGATACAAGGGATGGGATAACAATTGAGATGTAATATGAATGAATTAATAAATAAATTAATTTAAAAAAAAGAAAGATGGGTATTGATTTACCTCAGGATGGTGTTGGGATAATCTGATGTATTTTGATGCTAATTACTGCTTGCTGTCTGACCCACCTTTTGCTTAATAAAAAGCCATCTCACCTGGCCAGGGCAGGAGATAAGTAGGGCTGAGAGAGAGAGAGAGAGAGAGAGAGAGAGAGAGAGAGAGAGAGAGAGAGAGAGAGGAATGAGAGAGAGAGAGAGAGGAATTCTGGGAAGAAGAAAGACTGCCTGGAGGAGAAAGGAGAAACCTGAAGTGAAGAGAGGAAGGCCCCCATGGGTTAACTGAAGGAGAAGCATATGGGCAGCATGGATGGAGAATCCGGCCCAGACGAAGAACATGAACAAGTATAAGGGATTATACACGGGAGGTAGCTTGATAAAAGTTATTAAAAAACAGATTGGCCTGGGATTGAGACAGGGATCCCATGCCTGAGGCCCCACTATGGAAAGTAGTTTAAAGGATTGATATCTGCCCTGCCCCAGGTTAACTAAGGCTATTTTAAAATATAACAAGTGTCTGTGTCTTAATTGATTGCTAGCTAGGCCTATTGATAATACATGCAATTTTAAAAACAATAGGCTGGATATTGATATCTCACTTTTGGGTATATACCCAAAGGACATTTTATTCTGCCATAAAGACATTTGCTCAACCATGTTCATTATTGCTCTATTCATAGTAGCCAGAAATCAGAGTTAACCTAGATGTTCCTCAACAGAAGAATGGATAAAGAAAATGCGTACATTTACACAATGGAGCATTACTCAGCCATTAAAAAAAAAAAGACATCATGAATTTGTAGCAAATGGATGGAACTAAGAAATGTCATACTGAGTGAGGTATCTCACACCCATACAGATAATTACAGTATGTATTCACTTATATGTGGATATTAGCTGTTAAAAACCAATAATATCCAAGCTACAATCTATAGAACCACAGAGGACAGGAATACAGTAGAGAACTAGAGGGAACAGATAGATTTCATTAGGAAAAGGGAAATATAATAGATAATTAATTATGGACAGGGAGATGAAACAGAGGATCAATTTGGGAAGGGGAACGGAAGGAGTATTGAGGGAGGGAATATGGTAAGAGACAATTAAAATTACGGGGCATTTGAGGGACAGTATGGAAACAATGCACTAGAAGCTCCCTAAAACATATACATGAAGAAGGCAATCTAAATAGAATCACAAAATAAAAGGGTGGGGGGAGTCACAGTCCCAATTGGACATCTCTTGTCACCAAAGGAAGTGTCCAATACTAAGATTGAGAGATTGCCCGAAGGATTCCCATGGGAATCCCCAAACCACCCAGGCTGTTGCCAAGACAATAGTTTCTTTCCACAAACCGATAGCAAGGACCCATAGCTGAAAACACCTACACACCTCTTTGAACATGGTGAAGTTGAACTGGTGCCTACATCAGGTTTCACCTCTGTGCCCTTGTGTCTTTGGTAAGAAACGTACTCTGAGTGCTACCAAAAGAGAAATGAAAACACAAACCCAGCCACAAACCCTTTGATCTACAATGGTGTAATGCCTGCAAGGTATGATAGGGCAATGGTGACACAAAGCTTGTGCGAGTAACCATCTAATGACTTATTGTATTTAAGGACCACTCTACAAAAAGGAAGCCACACCCAATGCTACTTGGTTGACCAAGAATCAGAAAGTAGATAGCTCAGGGACCTAGGGAAAAAAAAAAAACCAAATAATATTGTCTAAAGAAAAGTAGTGGTAAGCTGGACGTGGTGGCGCAACGCCTTTAATCCCAGCACTCGGGAGACAGAGGCAGGCGGATCGCTGTGAGTTTGAGGCCAGCCTGGTAAAACCAAAAAAAAAAAAAAAAAAAAAAAAAAGAAAAGTAGTGGTAAAATGACTCCTAATGATATTCTGCTATACTCACAGATTGGTGTTATGTTCAGCCATCCTGAGAGAAGCTTCCTTGCTGTAGGAGACAGGAACACTATGAAGACCTACACAGAGACTGAGAGACCTGGGAACACTCAGCGCTAAACAGGATGTCGTCATCAAATCCCTCTCTACAGAGTTTAGGTTACCCCACAGAAGAGGAGGTGGAAAGAGTGTGAGAGCTAGAGGGAATGGAGGACACCAAGAAAAAAAAAGGCCTCTAAATCAATATGAGCAAAGCTCATGGAATGCAGCAAGACTGTAACAATATACACAGGTCTTGTGTGGGTATGCACCAAGTCCTTTGTGTATCTAGAATGGCTTCCAGTTTAGTGTGTTTATGAGATTCCTGAGTGTGCAAATGAGTGGGTCTCTGACTCTTGTCCCTCTTCTTGGGTTGCTTTCCTACTGTTGGTTTGCCTTGTCCCACTTCAATGTGATAATTTATTTTATCTTATTATATTTTTATTTTCTTATATTTTAACATTGTCTCGTAGAGGCCTATTCTTTTCTAATGAGAGATTCTGGTGGAAGGAGAGGTGAGGGGAGGGGACTGGGAGGAGTAGAGGTAGGAGAAACTGTAATCAGGATATATTATGTGAGAAAAGAATCTATTTTCAATAAAAGGGAAAAATATAAAAAAATATTAAGATGGAGCACGACACAGGAAGATACCCACTGCCCATGTTCGGCCTTTACACATGCTCACACAGGTGAGTGTGCCAATGTATGCACATGTACATACAGGTGAGTGTTCTTACATACACATGAACACTCAGGTGAGTGTATCCATACATACACATCCACACACTCCTATCTCATATAAACAAATATAATAAATTATATTTCAGTTATTATACATTATGTATTAAATATTATGTAATACAATGTTACATTATATTACACAACATAAATTTTATATACAACACTTGCTAAGTGCATGCATTGCACTTATTTACTTACTTTCTAAATTAAATTATGTGTATTAATTTAAATGCACATAGTAAGTATATTTAAATTACAGTAAATTACAGAAGTAATTCACTTTGCTAATTTCTTCATTAATTATAGTTTCTATAAAATTCTTGCAGATTTCTTATCCAGGTAATCATGAGACCAGTGAATAATATAATAATGGTCTTTACATTCTTTTCATTTTATCTCATGGCAAGTAGATAATAGTTCTTTCATTTTATAGAATTTCATTTTATATTCTTACCAGTGTTTTGTAATTTTGTAAAAATATTTAAATGTTTAAGATAAAAATACTTAGAATTTATTTTTGTACAGTTTGGAAATGAGGACCCAGACTTACCTTTTTCTGAGTTAAGCACCTCACTTTGCCACTTTCATCACAACACCGTACTTATTATGTTTTTCATTTATCTTATCAGCTCCACTGCCTTGTTAATTCTTACAAAGCTTACTGTTACTGAGACTTCCAACGTTGCTTAAGCAGTTTAGCCTTTACAGTTTTCTGGACAGCTGATACGGCTCAGCAGGAAGCATGCAAGCTTGCTGACTGGGGCTTGATCCCTAGAACCCACAGTGTGAGGAGAGAAACAGCTCCTGAAAGTTGGAATAATCTGTTAGGAGGTTTTAAAAAATTAACCGAAGGTGGGAGTGAAACCAACACCTGGCTGGGAGCAGCAACTGTGGAGATCTCTGGCTGGTATCAAGTGCACCTGTGTCCACAAGCATGGGGAATTAACTTTGCAAACCTCTTCAGGGGTCTTGTTGGCAAAAAAGAAATGCGCATGCTCATGGTGGGCCTGGAGGCTGCAGGGAAGGCAACAATTCTATACAAACTGAAGCTGGGGGAAATTGTGACCACCATTCCCACCCTCAGTTTCAACGTGGAGACTGTTGAATACAAGAACATCAACTTCACCATGTCGGGTGTGGGCGGCCAAGACAAGAACTGGCCGCTGTGCCACCACTACTTCCAGAACACCCAAGGCTTGATCTTCGTAGTGGACAACAATGACAGAGAGCCGGCAAACGAGGCCCATGAAGAGCTCTTGAGGATGCTCGCTGAAGATGAGCTCCTGGATGCTGTTCTCTTGGTGTTTGCCAACAAGCAGGAGCTCCCCAATGCTATGAAAGCAGCTGAAGCTGGGGCTGCACTCTCTACGCCACAGGAACTAGTACTTTCAGGCCACTTGTGTCACCAGCGGGGGGCATAAAGTCGCTTAACTATTTAAAAAAACTAACTGAAAAACTATGTGTAGTAATCCCATCACTTGGAGGGTAGAGGCAGGAGGATCACAAATTCAAGGTCATCTTTGGCTAAATAATGAGCTTCTGGCAAGCCTGTGCTATAGGAGCCGCTGTCTTAACATTTCTAAGGCTCTGAGTTCAATTCTCACAAAATACAGATGTGTGCCTGTAATCTCAGGACTTGGGGTAAAGGCAGGAGGAACGGAAGTTTAATGTCATCCTGACCTACACAGTGAATTAGACACTAGACTGAACCGGGTGAGACCCTGTTTCAAAAACAAAAAAGCAGAAAGCAATTGATGGATGTTTAACCCAATGCACCTATTTGTCCTTGATGCTTTTGGTTTTATCGTTATTAAATCACTCATCATGGGAAGCTTTAACTTTTCAGGTTAAAGATGGAGCAGGATGAGTCTGTTATGTGTTATCTGTTACTTTGTGTGTGCTGAAATGGAATTCTGGGTTCTGCACATGCTATACAAGTACCACCAGCTCCACCCTAACCAAGTAGAGAGTTCCCATTAAGTCCATAAGGATGTACAGCCAATTGGCATCTAACAGTTTGCATATGAGGTGAGTACTTTCAGGGCTTTGATTGGCTTCTTTAAAATAAGCTGCAGCCACATAGCTTCTTGACAGCAATGGAATTAGAAGTCTCATTCAAAAGTTAAGTGATGGGATTGCAGCAATTACTCAGGAGTTAGGAGCATGTACAATTTAGCAGAGGACTTGAGTTTGGTTTCCAGCACCCATGTCAAATGGCTCACAACTCCCTGTAACTCCAGTTCCAGGGGATTTGATGCCCTCTTCTGATTACGGCTGATATGATCTGATAGGATACAGGAAATAATTTCAGAACTGTTGCATTTAAGAAACAAGGGCAGCCAGAGTAGTGATGCTCACTTTTAATCCCAGCACTTGGGAGGGAGATGTAGGCAGATCTCTGTGAATTTGAGGCCAGCATGGTCTAGATAGTGAAACCCTGTCTATGTATTAAAAAAAGTGGGCCGAAATTAATGAAATCGAAATCAAGGGACATAGAATTACTCAAATCAAAGTTAATTATTTTAAAAGGCTGACAAGCTTATAGCCAACAAACAAAAATAGAAATCCCAAGTTGATAAGCCATCCATAAGATAGAGAGGGGTAGAATATGAAGATGCCTCCTATGGAGCCAGTACTGCTCTGGTATCAAATAAGGAGATAGCCACAATCAGAAAACTACAGACCAATTTCTATAAGAACTTAGATGCAAACATTGTCAATAAAATTCTCACAAACCAAACTGGAGAACACATGAAAGCCATTACCATTGCCAATTTGGTTTCAACAGAAGCACACAAAGATGATTCATCACGTGTGAGGAAGTAAAACACACGGCCTTGGACTGAGTGCTAGTGGTGGTGGTAGGGGTCTTTTTGTGCTGCTTAGGATGGCCTTCAATTAAAACATTCTCTGCCTAAGACTCCTGACTATTGGTATTGCAGGCCTGCAAATGCATGCCCATTTCTTCCCACGTCCCCTTACTCATTTCCTGGGATTCAACCTCGAGGCTCACACATGAGCTAAGCAGGTACTCTACTGAGCTAGAGCCTCAACCCTGACTCCTACTGTTTGGGATCAGTTTAAAGGGTTCAATCAGATGTATTACATGGATATAGTCATCACATTGGAAGGTATTCAAAATGATCAAACAAATGTGAATGCCTCATGTGGTGTGCTTTATGACCCTGGGAATAGGAAACGGGACATGGGAAGCCCTGGCTGGACTCCCTTCTTGCCGTGGCCCAGGCTGGTGAAGACCCTGTGCCCAGCTGTGCATCAGTGCTGATGAGACAGAGACACACATCAGCACCGATAGGCAGCAGGCACTCCAGGGTTTTAGATGCCCTGTGGTCACCTTTCTTAGAGGGCTTTACAAGATCAGACACTGCTGCCCTGAGCACCAGGACTAAATTCTCAGAAATATTCATTTCAGACTTAGAGGTACAGAACCAATATGATTTAGCCCTTGATAAACCCTTGTTAGAAATAAAAGAAACTCTTTTCTATCCATTTTACTAACCAGGAAAGGTGTGAAAATTATTCAAAATGTCAGTTCTTATGCCTCAGCACTTTGTATACATTTATGCTCCTCAGGTATTAAACTTGGGGTGACTGTCTGATACACAATTAGCAAGGTTCAAATGTTTATATAAAATAATAACACTCAAGGAGTACTGACACTGATATTAATAGTAATAAAGGCTATGATTTTGTATGGGTTTGCATACTTGGGGTACAAGAAGTGATTTCTAAGGAAAATTTAAAGCAAAATTTGTCATGTACCTGAAGTGGATTTTTGCTTAATAAGATTTTAATGTTCAAAAACAACATAATTAATATAATAAAGCTCATATGATTATTATTGTACTTATTTCATTTTTGGTAATAAAGCAAACTAAAGAAATCTTTTACTTGATCACATTAAATAAAGATCTAAGAGTGAAAGGGTGAGTGAGCAGTGTGACACAGTGTGGGGCTAGAGTGACAGAGCGCTCAAATGTGTGTCTGTGTGAAAACAAATATGTCTGCATAATATGTGTATAGGTGTAAGTACATGTGCACACACTGAATACCTCCCTTGATTGACTCCTCTTACTGGATTTCCTATTTGGATCGTTCTTTATATTATATTGTGGGGGTCCCTGCAGTTGTCATGGCTGGCAGTGAAATGATCCCAGAAGAGGCAAGAAGGAAAACTCAGTGTAGTTGGCTCAGGTCACACTTCAGGAGTGTTGTATGTATTGCCAGGGTATTTAAACACAGTACAATTTGGAAAAAAGTTTCCAGGCCACTCCCTCCCCCCAGGAATATTCCACTAGGTATACAATAAAGCTTATAGTTTGACTACTTAGAAACTGCTTTGCGAAGCACATGTGACCATGAAGGTGGGTTCTATAGGCAAAAGGTATAGAATCTAATGTGGCCTCTGATCAAGATAGTATAGAGGTCAACAGGCTATAAAGTGTGTATGACATTTCCCCCTAAGGATGGGTTCTATTAACTGAGAGCTAAAGATAATGGTATAGAGGGAGGTAGTGTCTGAAATAAACATCCTGGGGTCATTGTGTTCTGTCTGGCTCTACAGAAAACAAAGATCACCAGGATGTTAACAACATCCACTCCCAGATTTCTGGCTGGAAAGCAGGTACTTCTTCCTTTGAGGAGACAGCTACAGATGGATGGGTCCTGGTTTCCCTATCGACCTGTGTGCACAAGGACCTTTCTGCTCCCGAGACTACGTGTGTGTGTGTGTGTGTGTGTGTGTGTGTCTGTGTGTGTCTGTGTGTGTGTGTGTATGTAAATGCATGGTGTGTATGTGGGGATGTGTAAAGGTCAAAGACATGGAGTCTGGTTGAGCAAGAAGCGAGTTGGTTCTCTCCCTTTACCAGGTTCCAAGGATTGAACTTGGGTTTCCAGATTTGTGGGAGCAAGCACTATATTTCCTGAGCCATCTTCATGGCCCTGGACAATTATTAGTATATTACAATAACAAAATGCTATTACACAAGTAGAAAACATTATTCTTGCCCTTATAAATGGATAAATTAATACAGAAAAATATGAACTATGTGAACTCCCTGTATTAGTCAGGGCTCTCTAAAGGAACTGAGCAGATAGAAGGGGTTCGTTAGAGTAGCTTCCAACTTGCAGGCAGTGGTCAGAGAGCTCCTACAATGAATGTATCCTGACGAAAAGGCCAAGAATCCTTTCTTCTTTAGTCCAACAGAATGGATGTCTCACCAGTCTCAGTGAGGTCCTGGAGTCCCATAGAATTCCTAGAGAGTTGCTAGTCTTGAGTTTCTTTTGCTGTGAAGAGACAGCATTTCCACAGTAACTGTTACAAACAAAACATTTAATTGGGGCTTACAACTCAGAGGTTGAGTCCATTATTCATGGCAGGAAGCATAGTGGCACACAGGCAGTTATACTGTTGGAGAGGTAGCTGCGAGTTCTACATCCGGAAACTCAGGCAGAAGGCAGAGAGAGACACTGGGCTTGGCTTGAGCATTTGAAACCTCAAAGCCCACACTAAGGACATACTTCCTCCAACAAGGCCACACCTACTTCAACGAGGCAACTACCTATGACCTATAGGGGGCGCATTTCCATTTAAACCACTACAAACAGTATCTTGAAGATATAGGTTCAAATACTAGCTAAGAAATGTCTTAGCAACAGGACAGGTGAACTTGCCAATGAGACTTAGGGCAAGCAGGCAAAAAGCAAAAACTTCTAGACCTGTAAGGGAGCTCTGATGCACCAACCAAGGACCATGCATGGGGAGGACCTAGACCCTCTGCTCAGATGTAGTAGATAGGCAGCCCAGTCTCCTTGTGGGTCCATAATATGGGGAATAGGGACTACTTCTGTCATGGACTCTGGTGCCCACACGTTGTTCACTCCCCCCTGGCAAGGCTGCCTTGCCAAGCCACAGAGGAAAAGGGTACATGCAGTCCAGATGAGACTTGATAGGCTAAGGTCAGATAGTAGGGGAGGAAGGCTCCCCCTTTCTGAGGACTAGGGGAGGGAGTGAGGAGGGTTAAGGGAGGGAAAGTGGGACCAGGAGGCGATGAGGGAGGGGGCTACAATGGGGATGAAAAGTGCAAAAATTTAAAAAAGAGCCAAAGCTTTCTTCTTCCATGTCTTTTTGTGTGGACAGCCACCAGAAGAAGTGGCCTAGATTTAAGGGGGGAATCTTTTCATCTTAAATGATCTAATCAAGAAAATTCTTCATAGGCATGCTCAAGTGCTTCAGTTTTAAGTGATTACGGATATAGTCACGTTAACAACCAAGATTAACTATCACTCTTTCCTTAACTCAATGAAAGAAAAAAGACTAATTTGTCTTGATGAAGACTTGGCTACTTATATCAGCCATCAATCAAGAAAATATCCTACAGACTTTCCAACAGGCAGCTCCTATGGATTCATTTTCTTAATTAAGTTCTCTCCTATCATATCAGTCTAGCTATGTCAAGTTGGCATAAACCTGAATATTATAATTTGATTAAAATATTAATCTTGATAGTATAGGTTTTTGGTACTGCGCCAATTCTTTGTCTTGCACTATTAAGTCAGTGTATTTCCTAATCCCAGCCTGATTGTATTGTTCTACATGTAAGCCTATACCTTATGGCTGAACTCAGTCTTTCTGGAGCTGTGAGCCTCTCCTGTTTTGCTTTAGGTGGAAGCTCCAAGTCTTGTCCAGTACTTGATTTTGTTCCAGTTTTTACAGGCTTGTCCTGGACTTAGACTGTTCCTTGTGTTAGTCTCTGCAGTGCTGTTTGTACTGCAGCCAGAGAATGAAAGCACTAGGAGACAGGTGTACTAATTCTTTGGAGGAGTTAATGAGGTGGACTATTCCCATCCAAAGTGTGGTGGTGGGGTGGGGTGGGGGCTGGGCAGTTTGATCTTAGTATTGAGAGTGAAGCTAATGTCCCTGGGCAGAGTCCTGCTTCCTCGGGGAAATGCAAGCTCTGGCTTTTCCCCAGATTGAATCAGGACCCTCAGATGATCTGGGACAAACCTCCCTTGCCATAGTCAAGTGACTGTGGATGACAATCACATCTGTAGAGCACCAAGATGAGGGTGGAATAACAGCCACGGCTCGGCCATGCTGATTTATAAAAGCTACCTGTTCCAGTCCTCATGAGTTTTGATGAGGTCATGTCCATGTGGGATTCTCTGAAAGTGACGTCGGTCATAAAAATTCAATATGGATGTGTTGGTGAGGGTGTTTGTTTTGTTTTTTTTTTTTCACCTTGACACAAGATGAAGTCACCTGGGAAGAGGAAATTTCAATTGATAAAAGGCTGAGGAAACTTTCAGCACATTGTCCGGTAGGCAATCCTGTGGGGCCATTTTCTTGATTACTTATTGATCTGGGGAGAAGCAGGTTGCTGTGGGCAGTGCCGCCCTGAACACGTGCTCCTGGCTTGTATAAGGACCAAGCTGAATGAGTTATGAAGAGCAAGACAGTGAGCAGCCCTTCTCTATGGTGACAGCATCTCTGCCTCAGTTCCTGCCTCCAGGTTCCTAACTTGAGTTCTTGGCTTGGCTTCCCCTGATGATGAGCCAAATAAGCTCCCTGCATTGCCTTCGGTTGTGGTATTTTGTCAGCAACAGACACTAAAGTAAGATTATGAGTAAACATTTAAAGACGTTTTTAAAAAGCAGGGTTGGTACTCCATGCCAACTTGCCTTAAGCCTCATGAAGAGCCTGACATGTGGTGTTCGTTTGTAACCGTGCGAGGAACAACAGTATTATTTTCTGTAACTTCACATAAACTTCTTAAAAATGTAGACCACATTTAGTCTAGGCTAGTTTCAAAGTTATTAGATAGGCAGTTATGAGTTGCCCCTGGACCAGAGAACACGGTGGAGAAAGAAGAAGGGACATAAGAGCTTCGGGTTCCTCCCCCATCTTCTTCCCTCTTTTGCTCCGTATCAAACTTCAAACTGTGTCCTGGTATCGTCTGTTGCTCCCTGCCTCTGTCTCTAGAGCCTGATGGATTCCAGGAAAGCCCAGACCTCGCGGAGCACGCCTCTGTGTCCAGTGCTGAAGCTACAAGAGGACAGGGTGCAACAGCTCTGTGCAAGCCCTGCTCAAAGCTCAGCAGACCCTCTCCTCCTACCCCTTCTGCCTTCCCTGTCCTTCCTACCCTCTCTTCCCCTCTCCTCTACCTTTACCCATCTCTTGTCTTTCTATCCCCACGAGTTCTGCCAGCTGGGCTCTCAGTGCCCTTCTATATGCCCTGCTTCTAGGAGCTCTCCTCTCCACAGCATGGAATGTGTGGCTATTACTGTCGAGACCCTGCCTTGCACATCCCGTGTGTCCCACTGCACTCAGCACAATGCCTTCTGAAACAGGCACTCAACAAATGTTCACGCAATGAACCTGAAAAGGAGCTGGCCTGGGTGACTGGCACTTCTGAAGCCTGAGAGGTGGCTGGGATAGAAGACCACAATTTCAATTTACAAATGCTCTTTTGTGGGAAATGAACAAGAAGTATAAAACTATAAATACTCTTCCTGGATAATTAAACAGAACAAAAGACAATAATAGTTAGCACAAAATGCAATCACGTTTTAATAGATTCTGGAAATTAAACAGGCTTTCTGACAATAGATCTTAAAACATTCCCATTGCCCACATTAGAAAATCATAATTCTGGGTGCCTTAGAATGGCCCAGCGCTTTGAATTATACTGAAGTTATTACCATAAAGCCTGAAAATAGTTTCCTTGGTATTAAAAAAAAAAATCAAACATAGTTCCTCTTAAACACCAGATGTCGGATGTTGCATTGGTTTAATCCCACTTATGAAGCTTGTAAATTATTCTGGCAGTAGAGACACAGACTCTTGTGGTACAAGAAAATTTGTCTATTTCATACAGTAAGTTACTTCATTGCCACTGGTTCCCTTGCACTCAAAGTCCAAATGGGATGGACATCCCACATAGGCATCTGCATATGGAATGAAAGGGGAGCCAAACTAGGGGAACCTCCAAAGAATCTGAGCATGTGGATCAGAAGGAGGCATTATCTACCCCTCAAGATTAGTCATGGCAAACAACCCAGAGAACTGACTCTGGTACAGTTGAGACTTTAAAAAATTTTTTTGTTGCTGGGGTTGGAACCCAGGGCCTTGCGTATGCTAAACAAATGCTGTATCACTTAGCTCCACCAAGGCCAGAGCCTTGTATTTTTGACAGATCTTGAGAGCCTGCAGGGATTGCTAATATCCCCGGAGGATAGCCTTTGCCAATATGTCAGAGAATTCATATTCAAAGTAACAAGAATGCCATTATTAACTTAGACATCTAAACATATATATTATTATTATGATCAGATTGAAGGCAGTACTACAAATAGAAAGTTGATGATCATAAAAACTAATATACCAACAATAGAAAGAATAGAGTGTAAAGAATAATTGAAACTTTAACTTGTTTTTTTTTTTTTAATCCATGGGATTTTTGTCCTGTTTTGAAATAAGGCGTTGTGTAGCACAGGCTGCTCTTAAACTTACTAAGTAGTTAAAAGTCACCTTGAACTCCTGTTCTTTCTCATGCCTCCAATTTGCAAGTTCGGGGATTATAGGTATGTGCCATAACACCCAGCTTCAATACCGATGTTGATTACCAGTACCTCAAAATGAGTCAAATGAAACTGTCGGTTAGACACAACACTTATGACCTTTGAAACACATCTCTTTGATGATGTTTTAGTCTGCTCTGTTATTGTGACAAAATACCCAAGGCAATATAAGGAAGACTGGTGTGCCTTGGCTCACAGTTTCAGAGATTTTCATGCTATGGTTACTTAGCCAGGTTGCTTTGGGTTGGGATAGCATAATACCTCATGGAAGGAATGCATGGTGGAGTAAGGCATGTTCAACAGGTGGAATCCAAAAAGTACATAAAGAAATAGGGGAGTGACAGCATCCCAATAGCTCATTCAAGAGCCTTTCCAAACAACCTGACTTTTTCCATTTGTATCCGTGCCCTAAAGTGTTGTCCACCTCTCAAAAGTGCTGTAGGCTGGGACCTGGCCTTCCACAACAGGGCCTGGGTGATAGTCACGATCTACACTGTAACACGTGCTGCTCATGGTTTTTCTTTAGGGGGGTGATGCTTACACTGTAGAAGTATCTGTCTTGATTGTTTTTTTTATTTTTATTTATTTTTATTTTTTTATTAATTTATTCTTGTTACATCTCAATGGTTATCCCATCCCTTGTATCCTCCCATTCTTCCCTCCTTCCCATTTTCCCCTTATTCCCCTCCCCTATGACTGTTCCTCAGAGGGATTACCTCCCCCTGTATATGCTCATAGGGTATCAAGTCTCTTCTCGGTGACCTGCTGTCCTTCCTCTAAGTGCCACCAGGTCTCCCCCTCCAGGGGACATGGTCAAATGAAAAATATGGAACCCTTCACGAATTTGTGTGTCATCCTTGCACAGGGGCCATGCTAATCTTCTCTGTATGGTTCCAATTTTAGTATATGTGCTGCCGAAGTGAGCACCTGTCTTGATTGTTAATGAAATTTATTTTTCGGACTTTTGTTAGGAGCACAAAGGTCCTTATGCTCACACATAGCACCAGTGAGACAAGGATTATTAAACATTCAGACTTGTCATTTCAAAGAAAAAGATATAGAGAGTATGGGGAGAAGTGAGTGAAATAGGTGGACATTTAGGAGTGATATGTAAACATAGTGCTGTGAAAACTTCCTGAAACCTATGAGTTTGACCCCAGCAGGTACTCCTAGTAATGGAGAATATGGAGTTTGAACCAACCATATTCTGTAACCAGGCTAGACTCCCATTGGTGAGACTGAGATACCAACCCATACACAACATCTGTGAACTACACCCTGCTCTGTCTGCAAGATATGCTGGGGCCATGGTGGCTCAGCGTTTGAGGCCAATGACTGGTCTAACCTGAGACCCACATCATGAGAGGGAACCCATGCCCGATACTGCCTAGATGTCCAGGATCTCAAAGCTGGATGGCTCATAGACCTAGGCTACACTAGAATCAAACATGACTGACAAAGAAAAAAAAAAAAGAGATTCATAATGATATTCTGCTATACTCATAGATTGGTGCCTAGCCCAGTTGCATTAGAAAGGCTTCATTCAGCAGTTGATGGGAGCAGATAACAGAGACTCATAACCAAACATTACGCAGAGCTCAAAGAACTCTTCAGAGGAAAGGAGGAAGGATTGTAGGATCCAGAACTGTTAAGGATACCAGGAAAACATGGCCCACAGAGTCAACTAAGCAGAGCTCATAAGGGCTCACAGAGACTGAAGCAGCAACCACAGAGCCTGCATGAGTTTGTGCCAGGACCTCTGCATACAAACTGTGGTTCTTTAGATTGTTTTTTTTTTGAACTCCAAACAATGGGAGTGGGAACTGTCTCAGACTCTTCCTTGCTTATGGGACCAATTTCCTATTTCTAGGCTACCTTGTCCAACCTTGATATGAGGGTATATGTCTAGTCTTACTGCAACTTTATATGTCAAGTTTGGTTGATATCACTGGAATGCATGCTCTTTTCTGAAGGAAAAATGAGGAGAGTACATTTGGGGAAGAGGAAAGGTGGGAGGAGTGGAGGGAGATGAGGCTGCAGTTGGGAGTATTATATGAGAGAAGAATAAATTTGAAAACAAGAGAGAGCTGTATAATCCATTTTCAAGCCAGGAGTATAAGAATGGGGGTGGCTAATATTTAGATAACTGCTAGGCGTGGTGGCGTACGCATTTAATCCCAGCACTCAGGAGGCGGAGGCAGGAGGATGGCTATGAGTTCAAGGCCAGGCTGGTCAACAAAGTGAGTCTAGGACAGCCAAAGCTATGCAGAGAAACCTTGTCTAAAAAAAAAAAAAAAAAAAAAAAAAACCAAAAAACAAAATCAACAACAACAACAACAACAACAACAACAACAAAAGTTAAATAACCCCTGTGCTATGTGCAAGGCCAGGCTATACCTGACTCCCCCAAGCTCCCACAACAAGGGCTAGAGGTGGTTAGTAGTCTAGGTGACCTCTACACTATCTGTGTGACCAAACCCACACCAGATTCTCCCCTAGACCCTCAAAATAACACATGTAGCCTATTTTAGGACCTGGCTTTATGGAAGAAGTGACATGTACTTTGATAAGCATTCTGATGTAATTATGCCTCCTTGTGCACAGGGGATTATGTTACACCAGGAAAAAATTTCCCCAAGTTGTATTTAAATAAGGTGAAAGTAAACTGCCTAAGGTCAGACTTTAGAAATTTAAACCAACACCAGATACTGAGTTGTGTAGAGCAGGATTTCCTTTTACCTCACCACTCTGCTGGCCCTGGTGTTTGCAGAGATTCTCATAGACTCTTAATTTTTATTTATTTATTTATTTTTGTGTGTATGTGTATGTGTGTGTTTAAGAGAGAGACAGAGAGACAGAGACAGAGACAGAGAGAGAGTGAGACAGAGAGGTGGAGAGAGAGACACACACAGAAAAAGACAGACAGACAAATAGAAACACATATACAAAGAGAGACATAGAGAGACAGAGAGAAAGAGACAGAGACAAAGAGAGACTGTATAGAGGTCAGAAGACAACTTATGGGTGTCAGTTATCTCTTTCCACATGGGCCCCAGGGATAGAATACAGGCTATCAAGCTTAGCTGCCAGCACCTTTACCTGCTGAGTCATCTTGCTGGCCCCTGTGGGACTCTCTGCTGCAGGTTGCAGATCATACTAGTATGCACATTCAGAAGGGATTGACTTAATCTTTCCCATAAAGAGATGCAGTTCCGCAGGCAGCATTGGTCACAGTTCTGGGTATCTATTCTGGTACATTTGAGCTTAGAGGAACATCTTAAAATATATACTGATGCGAGAGGGTCCAAGGACTGGATAAAGACGCTGAAACTCAACAAAGTATGAAATGAAGAGCAACCCAACTCTACTGTAGTAGGAGATATCCTACTACAGGGAACCCTGGCAGAAGCCACACAGCTGCTATGGCCCTCGGCTTAGCACTGAGAGTAGATATTATCAGAATCCAGAGCTTCAGACAGAGCTGCCCAGAAAACTAGGTGGCTGTACTGCTATGCCCAACGATGACTCTTCTGTGCACATGTCCTTTTTCTCATTGCTGCTACTAATTTCTAACGGTGCAGTGTGACTATGGAAGCTGGGCCTCGTATGGAACCTAACTACGAGGGCCTTAGGAATTTAGGTTGGACTGGCATATGTAATTCAGAAGGATAGGCTAGGAAAGTGATCAGGACAGCTCAACCAGGCTTTATGCTCTGTCATGAGCAGACAGAATATACAAATTACTATTATAGCAGGCAGCTTTAGAGAATGGTTGCTGAAGAAAGAACCTCAGTGATATACACAGGCTATGGTGACTGAGTGTGCAGAAGTCAGCCCAACTGAACCACAACATGAGCCACAAATATGATTTCCCATCTTACAATAACCACACTAAAAATTAATTTTCTTACATATTTAATCCAAACAGCCTTATATATGATGAGTTTTACATGAAACCAATAAAGATTTACTAAAGTAATATATATTATACTATATAATAGAGTATATATAATAGTATATATATAATATATATATATATATATATATATATATTATACCAAGTTTAAATTCTGGTATGCATTTTCCTATTTAAACATCCCTCAGTTTGTACTAGCACATTTGAAGAGCTCCTTGGCCCCAAAGGTCTGGATCACTACTCTGCAAGGCTGCTACATGTAAAAAGTGCTGGGGAATTTAGAGTGGGAAGTAGTGAGCCTCACACAGAGCTTCTAGGGAAAATGTGACAGCACCTAGGTCTGAAATAATGTCAGAACTTATTACTGCCACTACTTATTTCTTTGCTGATACTAAATTCAGCTTTGTCAGGCTTCCCATGTGAATGGAAGACCAATAGTTCTTCACGAAGGCCCCAGAGACCAGGTTGGGGCTGCCATGGCACTCAGCCTTATGGATGGAACAACTACCTGGTTCTTGGCTTATTGTGTGAGGCGACCATTGTTAGATTGTCCTGGGAGCATCAAGCAAGCCAAGCTAATGCCTCCTCTTCCAAGATATATTTGTTCTATTGGTTCTACTCTCCTAGAGTCCTGATGAAAGCAGAGACTATGCTTCAAATGGGCTAAAGTTCACATTTCCCGTATCCATGTGTGAATAGTGTGAATTTTCTACATTCTTTTCAGCCTTTGGAGTTGTCGTTATTATTTATTTTAGCCATTCTCTGTGGTGTTTAGTGACATTCATTGCAGCTTTAATTTGCATTTCTGTAATGGCTAAAGATGTTGAACACATTTCCATGTGATTATTGCCATCTGCATGTTCCTCAGTAAAATGTATCTTTATGTCTTTCAACATTTTATAATTTGCATTTTAAGAGTTATTTACTTATACATATTTCAGATGTTTGTCCTTTTTTGCTATATAGTGTTATTAGAAATATTCTTAGGGCCTAAAACAAAAATGCCACCCTTCTGATTAAAATGTCACAGCAAGGTAAGTATACTTCTAATGAGAAGAGTGCACAGCTTCCAGAAGCCAGGGAACAAACACACATGGCCAAGGTGGCATCCATACTCCTAACTTGGGGTGAGCTTGACTATTGGCTGTTCCTCACTGGTGATGTTCAATCTCACAATCTATACCAATCAGCTATTTTAAAAATAGCACCAAAAAAAAAAAAAAAGCCAGGCAGTGATGGCACATGCAGTTAATCCCAGCACTCGGGAGGCAGAGGCAGGCACATCATTGTGAGTTTGAGGTCAGCCTGGTCTACAATATGAGTCCAGGACAGCCAAGTCTACACAGAGAAACCCTGTCTCAAAAAAAAAAGCATAAAAAATGGGGGGTGGGTGGGAGGATGCAGCACAGGGGTGGAGGGATGGGTGTTTTGACAGTTCAATAATTTTAAGATAGTTACATCTGGTTGAACAAACATTCCTTCCTTTGACACAGGGATCAGAGGAAGAGGGAGAAATATGTAAGAGGGAATAGCCATACTGTTGTTTTATAGAAATACTAAATCTCTTTACAAAGGGATACCCATGAGTTGAATAAACAATTCTGGAAATCTGTTTGTAGTGAGAATTTTGGTTTCTTTGGACCGAGGCCGCCTACACTAATTTAGCCAATGAGCAGCTTAGTCTTCATGTGGGTTTCCTAGTAAGAGAAGCGGCTACTGTCTCTGACATGGACTCTGTTGCCTCCTTTTAGATCATGACCCCCTGGTGGAGCTGTCTTGCCAGGCCTCAGTGGAAGAGGATGTGCTCAGTCCTGATGTGACTTGATGTGCTGGGAATTGAACTTCAGACCTTTGGAAGAGCAGTCAGTGTTCTTAACTTCTGAGCCATCTCTCCAGCCCCTTGAGCTATTTTTCTAATATATAAAAGTTAGGCAAATGGTCATATTCTGTTACTGTAACTATACAGTTACTCCTGCCTATGCATTGAAAGTGTCTTTACTCTATCAAATTGCTTTTGAACTAAGGTCTTGGTTACAGATATTATACAAATTTGTCTTGGTCTGCTAAAGCCCCACAATCTTTAATGCTAGAACTAAGAACATGACTTCAGATAAGTTCAATTGCTTCCTCTTTATTCTCTTTAAAAATGGTTTTAATTATTTTTTTAAAATATATTTGATATATGCTTTAGTGATCGCTGTATATGCATCAAATTGGCAGGATTTAGTCAGGGATCAAATTAAATGGAGTAGGGGGGAGCATCCCATGTGGGTGTTGCCATCCCTGAGCTGGTGGCCCTAAGGTCTATAAGAAAGCAGGCTGAGAAAGCCATGGGGAGCAAACCAGTGAGCAGCACCCACCCATGGCCTCTGTGTCTGCTCCTGCCTCCCGGATCTTGCCCTATTTGAGTTCCTGTCCTGACTTCCTTTGATGATGAATAGTGATATGGAAATATAAGCCAAATAAGCATTTTACTCCCCAACGTGCTTTTTGGCCATGGTGTTTTCTTGCAGTAATGGAAACCATGACTAAGGCATCGACTTCAGCTTCTTTTCAAGAACTGATCACTTGGCAGTTGAGGAAAGGTATATTTATATTTTATCCCATGATTCTGTAAAACTCTTCTGTGAACTTGTTGTAGATACTTGCATTTTATTTTAATGTAGACAGTCACATCATCTGCAATTAGGATTTTTGTCATTCTGACTGTAATCACTTTTATTTTATTTCCCCCTCAATTTGTTGAATGTGTTATTGCTCCTAGCACTGTGCTGAATGCGATGGCAAGATGAGACAGTCCTACCTTGTGCAGTGTAGCTATTTTCTCTTGGCTTGACAGGACCAACACCATCACTAGGCAGAAAAGCTAAAGTGACCTACAGAAGACCTTGACCTATATCCATGTCCAGAACATAAAACAATGCTGCTGACAGATAAGTCTGTTGTAATGGCAATGAGTTTACTAACGCCCCCTCCTTGAACAAGGGGAAGAGTAACAAGGCTCCCATCCCAAATTCCCGTCATTATACCCTCCTATGGTAAGTGTACACAATCTTTCTGGAGCTGCCCTTTGGGCACTGGGGTGGTGGTATTGCGGGGCATATATTTAATACTACCTTTTCTTCTTTATGGGTTGGCTCTTTTTATCATTTTATAACTTCCCTCTCCACATATTATTATATTTATTCTCCAAGGGCTACTTGGCCAGTGTAGACACACACCACTAGTCCCAGAATGTGAGGTTGAGGGTTTTAAACCAAAGTCTACTGCATAACAGTTAAAATTCAGCTTGTTCTATAAGTAAGACTTGGCCTAAAATGTATATATTAATTAATTGATTAATTAAAAATAAATAAATTCTTCTTGGCTTGCTATTAATGGGGTCCATCTTCCTTCCCTCTGGTTAAGCCTTGCATGATGTATGTTCCTCCACACTCTACTTTGAGCTTGTATACTATTGTGTTGTGAAGATGGGAGTGCATAGTTGATGTATATTTTTGAGGATTATTATTTTTTGGTTATATATACAAATCACAAAACATTAACCATAGCCAGTAAAATAGATAAACCCACACCACATATTTCAATTAAATTACAATAAACAGGAATTTGAGAGTGTAAAAGAGTAGCACACCAATAAGAAGTGTGAGAAATGAGAGAGACTGTTTTATTTTCAAATTTGATATTCTGGCTTTATTTTTAGAATTAGTGACTAAAGAGAGAGGTTTATACTTTCCATGTCCCTGTTTCTTCTTTCTAGTGGTAAATGTTTACTTTTAACTTAAAAGTAAAATAAGCATAAATAAATTCAATGACAACCTTTTAAAAGATTTGTTTATTTTTGAGAATTTCATACACATGCACAATGAAATATTTTACTTACCTGTTTTTCCCCCAGATTCCTTCCAACCTGATCCTTTCCAAACTTCATGTGTTTCTTTTACTTGATAATCCACTAAGTACAGTTAGTGCTGGCTCTTATGTGCACTGTTGAAGGATCATCCACTGGAGCATGGGAAACTGGCTAGTGGCCATGTCCTCAAAAGGAGATTGGCTTTCCATTCCCTAACAGCCATCCACTGCCAATCACTCTCCGCTGAGGGGCAGGGCCTAGAAATCACTCATAGCTGTGTCAGAATTCTGGCTGGCTTCATTCTGTGATTTCACAATATTTATAGCCAGGCCATATGCACAAGACAAAATTCACACTACTCCTCTATATCCTTTGTCTCTTAACATTTATTCTGCCCTCCTCTGGCCTTTTGTAGTCTCTTGTGTACATAAGTCTCTGTCTCTCTGTCTCTCTGTCTCTCTGTCTCTCTGTCTCTCTCTCTCTCTCACACACACACACACACACACTACCACCACCACTACCATACCACATCACATCACATCACATAAATGTAAATAAATAAAAACAATTAGAGTGCTACAATTTCAAGAGAATTTGAACATTTAAGCTAGTCAGCTCTCCCAGACTCATCTTGATATCTCCCACTTATTTTCTTCTGAAACCTAAGTTCTTTAATGTTAGACATTATATGGACACCTGTCCTAGGAATGCTATAGTGAGTGGCTCTCTTTCTATCCTTAGAGCAATCAAGGCCACTGAAAGCCCTCATTGAATCCATCACTCTGAAGTCCATCAGTTTCATATGGGAAGAAAATTCAATGGGAAGAAAATTCCCTAGCTGATTTCCCTCAGATCATCAATATTGGGATTAATCTCTTCAACTGATGAATCTGCTTCCTCCTCCATGGATAACAAGATCCAACACTCTGCTTTTACCCTTTTCATGAGCAAGACATCCATATTTACACCTTTCTCTGACCTACAGTTCAACAAAGCCTTAACTCTCTCTTTTATTTTCCTGAAAAGACCATCAATTCTACCAGGCAGTGGTGCCATACACCTTTAATCCTTGCACTCAGGAGGCAGAGGCAGGTGGATATCTGTGAGTTTGAGGCCACCCTGGTATACAGAGAGAGTTCCAGGACAGCCAGGGCCACACAGAGAAATATGTCTCAGAAAACCAGCAGCAGCAGCAGCAGCAGCGACAACAACGATGACAACCACAACAACAACAACCACAACAACAAAAACAAACAAACTTCCTTTCCTTGCTTGGCTCTTATGTATTTTTACCACTTTTTCATGAAAACTGTGAACCTCCCTCTCTTGTGCCTCATCACTAGTTAGTTCTTTCTAACAGGTACCAACTGGTGCTTGACCAAAAGCTGTACTTCTACTAGGACCAACATTCTTTCCATATTCAAGGAGCCCCACTAGTGGCCTTCAACGTATTCATAGATGCCCTAGTGGTATCTTTCTTTACGGTAAATCATAGTGTTTTGACAACATATGTGCTTACTGTCAGTGGAACACTGATAAGCTACTCATCTACACATCCCAGGGCCTAGAATACAGATGTGGTTCCTAGTAGCCCATAGCTTCAGTTTCTGAATGAAAAATCATAGGGCTGCTCTTCTTCACTCAGTAACATAAGGTTGTATTGTCTGTTTGGGGCAAGGCCAAAGCATAAGAGGATGAAAAAGCCTTCTTTAGTTGGTTAAATAATGGTCTTCTTCCCCACCATCCCTGGAGCTATTGCACCATCATCTCAGTTTCCTAGTAGCCCATGGTCACTTATCCATTTCTTGTAGCAAGACTCCTTAACCCACTTAGGTCATTCACTCTTGTCCTAGATCAATAGCTCTGAATTCTTCAAGGCCTGAACCTCCATACTTATTTCTATGTGACATCAGATTATATTCCCTGCTTTTTGAGGGCAATCTTAGTCCTGGTCTCTCAGATAGAGCTGTTGCCTAGCTGTGCAGAGATAATGCTCATAGGATTAGCTTGAATGATGTGATACTTTGCATGTAATTCAATAAATACAGAATGAAGGTCTTTGCTAGAGACAGACACAATCAGTCCAGAGACACAGAGACAATTACACCACTAATGGGCACACACAAACAGACAGGACAGACAGACTCATGGGGACAAACACGGATACAGATAATGGCCCAGATTCAGACTCATACAATAGATAGAGAGAGGATGCAAGAGCCAGGAAGCATGAAGAATAGAATTTAAATCTTGATTTACACTTGGTTAAATCACTCCAAGAAGTGTTTTTATTTTTATTTTCTTAATGGTTTGGAGTTAATCAATAGTGTGCCTAATTTGTGCATTTTCATCTGAACTGAAAATCAACAAAGAAATCTCAGAGTTAAACTAAGCCATGGATCAAATGGGTTTAGCAGTAGATCTCCAGAATGTTCCATTCAATAAAAACAGAGTATGTATTTCTCTCAGGAAGCCATGGAACCTTCACCAAAACAGACAGCATTCTAGATCACAAATCAAATCTTAACTAAATACAAAAGAGTTGAAATAGTTTTGTATTCTCAGCAGATAACTCTGAACATACCCATTAAAATATAAAAAAGAGCACAGGTAAATAAACTGAAAATGAATCTCAAGTTCAAATATAAAAGATTCAAATAAAAAAACTTGTGATTGATCAGAAATGATAAAGATCAGGACAGAAACTAGTGAGACAGAGCTTAAAGGAATAACACATAGAACCAATTAATGAGTTGGTTATTTAAAAAAATAAATAATATTGACAAATTGGAAAAAAACTCTAGCAAAACTAAATAAACAAACAAACAAAAACAATGACATCAAAAACAGAGAACACACCAAAATAATAAAAATAGAGATTAAAGGTGGAGAGTTTGCTGACAACTCTGATGAAATGCAAAGAAAGAGCAGGGAGTACTTTTACAATCTACAGTCCCCAACTGGAAACTCAGCAAGAAAGGATCAGGCACCAGACACACAGGGCCTGTCAGAATTAAACCAAGAAGGTATTCGCAGCTCCACACAGGTGCACATTATCAGTAAGACTGAAGCAGCAAGAAACCATCTTCGAACAAGGAAAAGTCAGATTGGTTCACTGATGAACTCCACCAAATGCTAAAGAAGTCCTAACACTAAAACATTCCTTAGTTTTTTTTTTTTTTTTTTTTTTCCATTAAAGTAGAAAGGAATGGACTTCTGCTGTTTTGGCCATGGTTTCTTTTGCTGCAATGAAACACCACCCAAAAAGCAAGTTGGGGAGGAAAGAGTTTATTCAGCTTATGCTTCTACATTGCTGTTCATTGCAGGACGTCAGGACAGGAACTCAAGCAGGGCAGTATCCTTGAGGAAGGAGCTGATGCAGAGGCTGCTTACTGGCTTTCTTTACATGCCTTGCTTAGCCCTCTTTCTTATAGAATTGAGGACCATCAGCCTAGGGATGGCACCACCCACAATGGGCTGGGCCTTCCCATACTGATCACTAATTGAGAAAATGCCTTACAGCTGGATCTCATGGACGCATTTCCTCAACTGCAGCTCCATTCTCTCTGATGATTCTAGCTTATGTCAAGTTTATACACAAAACCAGCCAGAAAAACTGACCTATTGTCAACTTGATACACAAACACATCATTATTAAGCCACAACCACTCCTTTTTCAGTCATCCTGAAGATCTCACATTAAAAACATAAATACCTTTAAAAGTTCCGAAGTCTTTACAAATTGAAACATATGTCCAATCTATCTAAAAATCCAAAATCTCTTTTAAAAGATGAATGTTGTCTAGCTGGGGGCACCTGAAAGATCACCATACCTAGGGGGCTTTTTGGTTGATAGTTCAGTCTCTGCCTTTTGTTTGGCTGTGGGTTTCTGTATCTGTTTTCATCCGCTGTTGCATGAAACCTCTCAGAAGACAGTTATACTAGGCTCCTGTCTGAAGGCATAGCAGAGTATCATTAATAGTGTCAGGGGTTGGCTCCTCCCATGGAGTGGGTCTCAAGTTGGGCTCATCATTGGTTGGCCATTCCCTCAATCTGTCCCTGTACTTCTTGTAGGCAGGAGACTTGAGGTTCTTGTCATGCAGTTCTTTCACTGGCTTGGTTAGAGTTACAGCAAGATATTTTATACTATGGATATTGTGAAGGGTATTATTTCCCTAATTTCTTTCTCATCCCATTTAGCACTTATATAAGGGAAGGCTAGTGGTTTGTTTGTTTTGCATTAATTTTGTACCCAGCCACTTTGTAGAAAGTGTTTATCAGCTGTAGGCATTCTCTTGTAGATTTTTTTTTGGGTCACTTATGTATACTATCATATTATCTGTGAATAGCAATAATTTGACTTCTTCCTTTCCAATTTGTATCCCCTTGATCTCCATTAGTTGTCTTATTGATCTAGCTAGAACTTCAAGTACTATATTGAATAGATAAGTAGAGAGTGAGCAGCCTTGTCTTGCTCTTGATTTTAGTGGAATTGCTTTATGTTTCTCTATATTTAATTGACATTGGCTATAGGGTTGCTGTATGTTGCCTTTATTGTGCTTACATATGGCCTTATATCCCTGATCTCTGCAAAACTTTTAATATGAAAGGGTGTTGTATTTTTGGCAAAGGCGATTTCAGTATCTAATGAGATGTGGTTTTTTTCTTTCAGTTTGTTTAAATGATGAATTACATCAACGGATTTTCATATATTGAATCGTCCTTGCATCCCTGGGGTGAAGTCTACTTGATCATGGTGGATGATGTTTTTGATGTGTTCTTGGGTTTGATTTGCAAGTATGTTATCGAGCATTTTTGCATCAGGTTTCATAAGGGAAATCAATATGAAATTCTCTTTCTTTGTTTAATCTGTGTGGTTTAAGTATCAGAGTGACTGTGGCCTCATTGAATGAGTTTGGCAATGTTCCTTCTGTCTTTATTTTATGGAATTGTTTGAGGAGTACTAGAATTAGCTATTTTTTGAAAGTCTGGTAGAATTCTGTGCTAAAACTATCTGACCCTGGGCTTTTTTTTTTTTTTTTTTTTTTTTTTTGCATGTGGGACTTTTAATGACTGCTTCTATTTCCCTAAGGCTTATAGGACTATTTAAATTGTTTACCTACTCTTGTTTTAGCTTTTGTAAGTGGTATCTATCAAGAAAAATCATCTATTTCCTTTAGATTTTCCAATTTTGTGGAGTACAGGCTTTTGAAGTAAGCCCTTATGATTCTTTGGATTTCCTTAGTATCTAATGTCATGTCCCCCTTTTCATTTCTGACTTTAATTTGGATACTGTTACTCTGCCTTTTATTTAGTTTGGCTAAGGGCTTGTCTCTCTTGTTGATTTTCTTAAAGAACCAGCTCTTGGTTTTGTTAATTCTTTATATTGTTCTCTTTATTACTAATTTATAGATTCCAACCCTGAGTTTGGTTATTTCTTGTCATCTACTCCTCTTGCATTTGTTTGCTTCTTTTTGTTCTAGGTGTGATATTAAGTTGATAGTATGAGATCTCTCCAATTTTTTTATGAAGGAGCTTAGTGCTATGAACTTTCATCTTAGCACTGCTTTCATTATGTCTCATAACTTTCAGTATGTTGTGCCCTCATTTTTGTTGAATTCTAGAAAATTTTTAATTTCTTTCTTTATTTTCTATCTGATCTACTGATCCTTGAGCAGAGAGTTGTTCAGTTTGGAGGATTTCTCTTGTTGAAGTCCAGCTTTAGTCCATGGTGCTCTTAAAGGATATAAGAAGTTATTAAAACTTTCTTGTATATGTTGAGGCTTGCTTTATAACTGATAAATGGCCAATTTTGAAGAAAGGTCTGTGAGGTGCTAAGAAGACTGTATATTCTTTTGTGATTGGATGAAATGTTCTGTAGATATCTATTAGGTCTATTTGATTAATAATGCCAGTTAGTTTTGTTATTTCTCTCTTTAGCTTCTGTCTGGATAACCTGTCCATTGGTGAGAGTGACATTGTGAAGTGTCTCACTATTAATGTGTGTGGTTTGGATGTTATTTAAGCAATAGTAATGTTTCTTTTCTGAATGTGGGTACCCTTGCATTTGGGGCATAGATGTTCAGAATTAAGACATCACCTTGGTGGATTTTTCCCTATCTCTTTTGATTAATTTTGATTGAATGTCTGTTTTTTTTAGACATTAGAATGGCTACTCCAGCTTGTTTCTTTGATACATTTGCTTGGAAACTCTTTTTCCAGCCCTTTACTCTTAGGTAATTTCTATCTTTGTTTCTGAGGTGTGTTCCTTGTATACAGCAGAATGATGGATCCTGTTTTCACATCTATTTTGTTTGCCTATGTCTTTTTATTGGTGAATTGAGTCTATCAGTGTTGAGAGATATTAATGACCAATGATTGTTAATTCCTGTTATTTTGGTGTATTTTGGTAGTATATGTGTGTGTTTGTACTTCACTTCTTTTGATTTTACTGGTGTGGGGTTATTTAGTTCCTGTGTTTTCTTGGGTATAATTAACTTCCTTGGTTTGGAGTTTTACTTCTAGTATCTTCTGTAGGACTGGATTTATGGCTAGATACTGTTTTAATTTGTTTTTTTTTTCATAGAATGTCTTGTTTTATCCACCTATGGTAATTAAAAGTTTTTCTTGGTATAGTAGTCTTGGGCTGACATTTGTGGTCTCCTAGAGTCTTCAATATGTCTGCCCATGCCACTCTGGCTTTTAGAGTTTCTATTGAGAAGACTAGTATAATTCTGATAGATATGCCTTTATATGTTACTTGGTTTTTTTCCCTTCCTGCTTTTCATATTTTTTCTTTGATATGTATAGTTAGTGTTTTGATTATGTGGTGGGAGGATTTTCTATTCTGGTCCAATCTATTTGGTGTTTTGTAAGCTTCTTGTATGTTTATAGGCATCTTTTTATTTAGCTTAGGGAAGTTTTCTTCTGTAATTTTGTTGAAAATATTTTCTGGGCTTTGGATCTGTCTTTTCATGGGGCCCCAGATTTCTTTTGTATTTTGTTGGTGATTCTTGCATATGTAGCTCCTTTTCTGTTCCCTAAGTTTTCTATCTCTGGGATTCCTTCAGTTCTTGGCTCTGTTTCTTAACAGTTAGACTTTATTATACAATCCAACTATCCTATACAAGAGGGGAAAAAAGGTTAAAGGGAAACAAGAATAAACTTTCTGGTATCTGATCCACAGGATGGATCCCCGGGTGTCTCTGGCCTGCATGCTGGTCTGGCCTGTAAGCTGGTCTCCCCAAATCCATGTGTGATCCTCCTCCAAATACTGTAGCCTTCTTGTCTCTCTGGGGCATGCAATGTCTGGTCTGGGTCAGGATCCCTCCCCCCCATTGATGTACGATTAGAAACACAGCAGCCTGGCCGCACTCCCCCGGTTCACTTCCTGAATTTCAGACCCAGGATGGCTTCATCCAGTCTATCACAATGTATCCCTGGCATTTCCAAGGGGGAAAAGCCCACTAAGACTGCTTTCACCTGGGACAAAGCTTACAATCTTTCCCACATTCAGTTTGTATTTTCTTTATTGCTTCTATTTCCATTTTCTGGATTTGAACATTATTTATTTAATTCCTTCACATGTTTGATTGTATTTTCCTGTATTTCTTTAAGGTATTTATTAATTTCCTCTTTAAAGGCCCCATCATCTTTATAAGATTGGATTTAAGGTCATCTCCTTATACTTTAGTTGTGTTTGGCTATCTAGGGATTGTTGTAGGTGGTGCCATATTGCCCTGGCTCTTTTTGAGTATGTTCTTTTTTTAAAAAATTATGTATACAATGCTCTGCCTGCATATACACCCACAGGCCAGAAGAGAGCATTAGATTACATTATAGATGGTTGTGAGCCACCATGTGGTTGCTAGGAATTGAACTCAGGACTCTAGAGGAGCAGATAGTGCTCTTAACCCCTGAGCCATCTCTCCAGTCCTTGATTGTGTTCTTATGCTGGTCTTTAGCCATCTGGTTGTCCTTGGGGCTGGCTCAGTGCTCCTGATGCTGGTAGGACTTCTTGGGGAAGCAGGCAGGGTTTTGGGCTGCTCAGGAAATAGCCTGCTGCTCATCCTTGCTAGCTGTCCTCTCAGGCCTCCTTGGGAAGGCAGGCAATGGAGCTCAAGGGCCATGGTGTAGCTCATCTTTTGCTGGTCTTTTCTTAATCACTCCAAATTTATTGGCTCCAGCTAATCAGCATCAGTTGTTTTAGTAAAGTAAAAGTTTCACTTTAGTAGTCTAGTATGTATCTTGTTAATCACAGATGGTTGTTCAGCCCCAACAAACCAGAACGACAGAATATTAAATCAAAATACCAATAAGCCTTATAGAGTCTTTAATCTTTCCTTTGAAATTTTATAAGCCAGACCTCCATCTTCTGTACTGCTCACAACTCTGTTCTCATACAAGCTTCTACAGGACATCCCATTATGGTCTCAACACTCAGTGTCTTTTCTAGCCCAAAGTTCTACAATCGTCCCTTAACATGGTCAGGTCTGTCACAGAACTAGCTCACTGCACTAGTAGCAACTTGTCTTAGTTAGGGTTACTATTGCTGTGATGGAACACCATGATCAAACGCAATATGGGGAGTGTTCTGGCTACTTCATGCAAACATGACACAATCTTGAGTTATCTGAGAGGCAGAAACCGCAATCAAGAAAATGCCTTCATTAGACCTAGCTGTAAGACATTTTCTTTATTAGTGATTAATGGGAGACATTTCATCCCATGGTGGATAGTGCCATCCCTTGGGTTCTATAAGGAGACAGGCTGAGCAAGCTATATATGTTTAACAAGCAAACAAGCAGCAGGCTTACATGGCCTCTTCATTGGCTGTTGCCTACAGGTTCCTACTCTATTTCCTGCCCCAGTTTCTTTCAGTGATGTACTTTGATGTGCAGTGATGTGGATTTGTAAACTTTGTCTCCCCAACTTCCTTTTGGTCATGGTGTTAAAAGGACCAACAAACTCCATTTTGAAAAAGAAACTCTATTTTGTGTTAAACCTAGCCAAGGGATGAACCCAGATTCCAGAAAAACCACAGAGTAGTCTAAATAGAAAAATATTCCCTAGCAACACAATCAGCTCACCTTGAGAAAGTGCAAATATACTCTCTACTGCTCAATCTGACCATCAGATGGCCTGGCACATACTAACAACCAATTAGGAGATGCCAGGCCAAAGTTCCTAATGCCCCCATGACTGCTTCAACCAATCTTTTCTATAGGCCAACTTGGCCCTACAACTATTACCCAACCAACCACACTAAGGCTT
The DNA here is from genome assembly GCA_907169655.1 of Acomys percivali. Lineage (NCBI taxonomy): Eukaryota > Metazoa > Chordata > Mammalia > Rodentia > Muridae > Acomys > Acomys percivali. The sequence continues at coordinate 75,546,572 of OU015743.1, read as the reverse complement.
GTAACTCCCTGCTTGCAGCTTTTCTGCCCAAATGTCATCCAATCATATACTGTAAAAACCATTTCTTTGTCTAAAACCTATAAAAATCCCTTTCACTTGAGACTCGAGGCCACTTCCCTGCATCTGCAGTGTCAGGGCATGGGAGGGGTGGCCTGGTTTTGAACCTGCAATAAAGACTTCCTTGCCGTTTCATTTGGACTCGGCTCTTGGGTGGTCTGTTTGGGGAGTCTCTCAAAATTTGGGCATAACAGTGTTTTGTCACAGTAATTGAAACCCTAACTAAGACAAGGAGAAAAAGGTCTATTTCACTCACAGTTTTTTATAGCATCAAAAGCAGCAAGGACAAGAACTGACAAAAGGCAGGAACATGGAGGCAGGAGCTGATGCAGAGGCCATGGAGGCATGCTGCTTACTGGCTTGCTTCCCATGACTTGCTGAACCTGATTTTATATAGAACCTATAATTATCACTTACTTAGGGCTGGCCTTACCCACAATGGGCTGGACCCTCCCACATCAATTACTACTTAAGAAAATTCTCTACAGCCAAACTTATGGATATATATATATTTTCAATTGGGTCTCCTCTTTTGTTGACTCTAGCTTGTGTCAAATAATTATAAAACTAACCAGTGAATCATAAAAGTGGGTGATTTGCTATTCTGATCACTTGTCTTTACTAATTCTCTCATTTTCTCTGCAGTTCTCTCTTTAAGTACATCCACCATGTTTTGATTACATTATTGTGTTTTCACTGCTAAAATTTCCATTCAGTTTTAAAAATAGCATTACAAGAATAGGTGAAAGTTAGACATGCAGAAGAAGATAATTGAAAGAAAGCTAGGAGTGGTGTTTGGCCCACTGTTGGGGTGGTTGTTGGTGTGCAAACTCATCTTCTGATGTTGGGAGGAGTGTTATGAGATAGGAAGAGCCAGATTATCGTGCGTCTTAAGTGATTTTTAAGAAATCTAAAACTGATTTGAAATATTGGAAAAGCATTGGGTAAATTGGTTTAGAGAAGAATTTAATATTTTTGTATGTCCCATGCACTTTGATAATGTAAGCTGATATTTTAACTTTCTAATAATATTTTAAGTATATAAAATTGGGGCTGAAGAAATGGCTCATTGGTAAAGAGTACTTGATATTCTTGTAGAGGATCTGGGTTTGGTTCCCAGCATCCACATTAGGCTCACAATCGATGCCCTCTTCTGGCCTTGCTAGGCACTAGTATACACCCTGCCCTCAACACATAATTAAAACGAAAGTAAACATATTTTAAAAATGTAAGATAAAATACAGAGAATTATATAAGAAACAAACTACAATGAAAGTCTCTAAAACATGTGGTTTGTGCTGTTAGCAAGTACATAGCTGTTGATACTCACTGTACATCTGTAGCTGAACAAATACTATACCTGGCCTACAGACTCATGAAAAGCAAGCTTTGACTTTTTCTCTCCATCTTCGTTTATGACTCCAGGGCTTCTTATCTACAGTCAGTGGCAGTTTTTGTATGTCTCAGGTTAAAAAGTCTGTGGATAATTTGATTTGACATGTCATGGCTCATTATTTGTAAGAATAACAAAGAGATGGTCCAGGTCAATATCTGCCACACTGGCATGTCAATAGCTCTCTCATTGTCTTACAAATTGACAACCTGAGAAGCCTAGAGAATGAAGAAAAGCCTGAGGCATCTTTCATCTGGATATAAGAGTCTCTGAAGTACAAATAAGATAAAATGCCATTCTATTTTTTTATTTGTATTTTTATCAGCATCTTTCCTTAAAATGTGAAAACATTAAATCTTAAGGTAAAATAATGAAACTCACAAAACAGTATGAACACATACAATTTGTTTGTGCTGGAACTACAGAAATTCACCAAGGATGTCTGATAACTCCAAGCATGCCCCTCATGGAGAGAATGGGTATATTTTGAACCCAAGCTGAGCAAGTCAATTATTGAATGAATCACAGTAAGTCGCCTTACCTAGCTGTTGCCTGGACACAGGGATTTAAATGAATGCTGGCCACCCTCTGGTGACTCACAATAGTTAAGTATAAACAGAAGCAAGAAGATTTAGCTAATTTGATGTTGCATTTGATCCCAGAAAATGGGTTACTTCTTCAAGACATGGGTTCTCTGCCTCTACATACATAATTGTTAGAACTGTCTCTAAGGTAAAACAACCAGAGTTAGGAGATTAATATTTGAGGGCCACATAGATACTCATTTGCTGTTTATATAGCTCATAGGTTTTATGGTGAGTACCAGTGACCCGACCTGCAGGGTTCGACTAAAACTCGGGAGGGAGGTCACCTGGTTGACAATGCAAGACACAAGAAAGGAGAGCAAGTCTGATTGATGAAACTCTCAAACTTTATTAGTCAGGCAGCAGCTTTTATAAGTCAGAAGGCAGGGGAGCATGTTGCTATAGCAACCCAGCTGCAGGCTTTTCTCAAAACACAGGGAATTCCAGGCAGGGTCATAATGTCCTGCCACACAGGGTATCTGGCTCCCTCTTTGTTTAGTATAACTGCTAAACCATAACAGGGCTGCTTCATCTCTGTTTTTAGTCTAACTGCTGACCCACAACAGGGTCAGCTAGTTTCTGGTGAAAGGCAAGCTCTGGGAAAGACAGAGACTTAAAGATGCAGACTTGGACAAGATGGCTGAACATTGGCCATATGGCCTATTGTTCCCAACATACCAGAATGATTGAAGGTTTTACTATAGGGAATATTATACATATGTTTATAAATAAGCATTTTAACTGAAGAATATTTGGTTTCTCAAGATTTGCTTGTTTTCTCATTGCTAGCCAGTGTTTATTGAACATTTGCTATCCCCAAGACACTGTCTTGATATTATACATTAACTTGACTCTCTTGATTCTCTAGTAACATTAACTATCCTATCTCATAAAGAGTAAAGCCAAGGCAACTAATGCTTCAGTGACTTTCTCCACACAGCTGGTAAGAGGGTGATTTGGAAGAACATCTAAATTTGAGTCTGTCCATCATTTGTTCTCTGTCTTCCCCTGACTCCCATTGTAGGGAGCAGATAGAATCCAGGGACCTCATGTATATGGGGCAAAGTGCTCCACCACTGAGTCACACTTCTATGCTTATTTATTTATTTATTTATTTATTTATTTATTTATTTATTTATTTATT
>OU015743.1:75466879-75515340 GCA_907169655.1 Acomys percivali | reverse complement strand
AGAGAGAGAGAGAGAGAGAGAGAGAGAGAGAGAGAGAGAGAGAGAGAAAGGAAAAAGAATGGTAGATTTCAAAGAGTCTATTAATTTTTCTCAGTTAAATCTTGAGTGGCTGCACTTCATCAGACTCTTGGAACTGCTGGAGAATAAAAGCCACAGAGAGGCTCTTGTCAGGGTCTTCTGTTCCTTCGTTGGGAACCCAGTGTTCTGCTGTGGTCTGTCTAGAACAAGCAGAGGCTGATCTCCAAGGCCCACACCAACAGCCTCCCTTGTCCTTGGCTTCCCTGGATTTTCTGGTGGATGCCAACAGGAAGCCAGAGAGCAGGATTCAAATGAGGGTGGAGCAGATCCAATGCCTTGTCCTATCATGCAGCACTGACCATTGTTTGATTATGCTTATTGGATGATGTTCACCCCTCCTGCTCTGAGGCTGGTTCTGTGGGCGTTTCTCTCTTTTTCTCTCCCTTCCTCCCTCCCTTTCTCCCTCCCTCCTTTCTGTCTGTCTTTCCTTCTTTTAAAATTTGAGACAGGGTCTCATTATGTAGCTCAGGCTGTCCGGGAGTTCTCTATGGAGACCAGAGTGGCCTCACAGAGATCCACCTTCCTCTGCCTCCTGATGCAAGTGCTGGGATTAAAGATGTGGGCCACTATGCCTGGATTATGGTGCATTATTTTCTATCTCTTGTTATTTCTCTAAGTGTTATCTACTTTTACAGTTCTTTTAAAGATTCTTGGAGTAGCCAGTTTCAGTATACACCTGGATTGTCGTGGGATGGGACACACTGTATAGTGTGTTTCAACAAAATCTCTGACAGATGATTAGTGTATAAATTGATTAAATTTGAAGTTTGAAGACCTTCCTTAATAACAAAGGATAAAAGAGTTGAATGATTACAACAGGGGAAACTCTAGTTCATTAGAATTCTATCTCATTACAAATTTATGTATTAGATTTTTTATTTTATTGAAATAAGCCTTGTCTACTTAAGCTTTGCTAGGAAGGTCATAGGGGCGAATGTAGAATAAAAACTTACAACAGTCTGACATTTGTAACTACAACTGCCCTATACCAAAATATCACTCAGTTCATACTTATTAATGAAAAAATGCTACAAAAGTAATAAAAAATTATTTCTAATAGGCAAAGTCCTCCAAATTAATTTTAATTTTTTTTTTGAGACAGGGTTTCTCTGTGTAGCCTTGCCTGTCCTAGGCTTGCTTTGTAGACCAGGCCTGCTTTGAATTCACAGTGATCTGCCTGCCTCTGCCTCCCAAGTGCTGGGATTAAAGGCGTATACCACCATGCCTGGCGTCATTAGAGATTTAAAAAATGATCACAAATTTTAAAACTGGGCTGTCTTCTGCTCAAAGATTCTGTTAACCTTGGCCTGAAAGTGAAAGAGCTTATTGCAACATAGCCCATAGTCCTCTGTAAAACCTTTCCTTATATTTATCACAAATGAAAGTAATACAATCTGGTTGCAAGAAGGTTAATATGGCTAATATGGTAGCCACCATTTTAGCAGCACCTAAAGCTGGCGTTTCCAGCAGCATTTTCCAGGGACCTAGAAGTGTTTGTGTCTGGGACAATGTTAGACAAGCTGGCTGATTTTATTGAGTTCAATTTCAATGTATCATTCCATAATTTTTAATTCCAAAAGTATAATAGTCTTATGTAGGCTATTATAAGGCACCTTTGGTGTCACATGCTGTTCCTTGGTGTTCTATGGGAATAACTCAAGGAGAAGCAGCTCATGGGAGTAATTAGGGGGCATGGCCATGCTCTATGGTCTTTGCCAGGCACTCCACAACCCATATCAAGTGACCTACATCTCTACCTTGCTCACTGCACTGTAGATCTGAGGATTTGCTATGTTTGGGATTGATGAACCACTTCAGAAAGCATTTAGCATTTCATAAGCATTCAGTACATGTAAGTCATCTTTCCTAATAGAGTTTTCTCATGGGCACACACATATCCAAGAACATCCCATTTTCTCCTAACCATAATGGGAGAATTATTCCATGGAGTCAATAGCCAAGGGTTTCTTGGCTTTTTAATTTTTTTTTTTATCATGAAGTGGTCTTGAGATAAAGACCACTTTATTTAGAAATAAAGAAGCCAAACAACTCAGACTCACTTTCCTAGGATGACTTCAGGGAGGAAGGTGCTATAGGCCTCCACTTGCAGGCTGTTTCCCTACTCATGCCACTGAGAAATTCTTTGGCTTCCCAAGTTGTACTTGCATACTGCTAACTTTGTATGACCTGTAGGCACCAGTGTGTACTTACTGAGCCAGGGTTACCTGATTATGGTCAAAAGGAATGTCATCTATCAGGGATGGGTCAGAGGGGTCACAGCAAGACAGAAGCTGAGACAAGTTTAGTGCTAGCAATCAGGCTTTTAAATCATAAACAGAATATAATTGTGGGTTCCAGGAAGAATACAGTTGTAGTTTCCAGGATACCATGACATTTGCCAGCTATACAGGGTATATAAGATTAGTGCCTAAGACTGAATGTTCTGCCAGGCCTCAGTATGCTTCACTGACTTCTAGGGAATGCAGAGACACACAGGTAACCAGAATATTCCACTGCCTAAAGGGGTGCCTTAGTTTCTCAGGAACTGAAAGAGACACTGTGGCCCCAAGAGCTCCAGACTCTAGCCTGAAAAACCTTTAACACATACTTCATATGGCAGATAGACCAGGCAAACTCCATGATTCTCCGCAGTGTCATAAGACAGGTGCCCAATGCTCTACAGGTGGTAGCTAAGGTGCCCTGACACAACCCTTCTCTCTCCCTTCTCTCTCTCTCCCTCTTTCTTTTCCTCCCTTCCCCAGCCATGTACATGCTAAGCTGCTGCTCTGTCAGTGAGCTGCACCCTGACTTGGTCTGGTTTCCAGAATCTGTGCAATATTTTGAAGGGCAAAGATCATGTAAAGAAAGCCCACTCTGTAAGCACAGCAGCAGCCTTCTCAGATCACAGCAGGAAGAAGAAATATTGTCTAGAAAAATAAAACCTGAGTATAAAATTGCCATGTAGATGCAGTGGTTATTATGCCATGCACAGCATCTCTTGGGTTCAGCACTGTATTCTAAGTTGTGAATCTACAGGAATCATCAATAGTAACTGTTTTGCCAAAACAGAAGACAAATAAATGATAATAGCATCTAGTCTTTTATTAAAGTTTTGTGACCTTTAAGCTACTGAAACTTGGGCCATACATAAATTGCCAGCCAGACGAGCTGACTTTGATCCCAGAGTTAAGCCGTGAAAATGAACAATTTTAAGGGCAACCACAAATGTGACTTGGCTGCTTAAGAAAGGTGATGGAGAAGCCACGAATAACGATGTGCTACTAAATGAGCACACCTCTATGTGTGCACCCCACAAGCAGCATATAAACTGTGATTTAGAAGTGATCAGATATAGCGTGGGCAGCCTATGCTTCTCTATTAGCAGCCCTGGACCTGAAAATGAACAGGCCTTCTTTGAGTTGGAACAATGCTGAAACTTTTCAAATGACAAATCTTTCCCGTGACATCCTTTGATGTGTTTTGGGGTTTGTCCATTTATTAAATGCTGACTGAGTATCTACGATATGCCTGTCACTAAGAGTGGAAAAACGACACCTGCGTTCTCCTCTTGCGCCTCTCAGTCAGAGGAGGCTAAGAAAGGGTGTTGCAGATGAGACCAACTTCTGGGAAGGAGTGTGAAGGGTTAACTGTGATTGATTGGCTAAAGTATTTGCATTCTTTTTTTTTTAGCCTGTGATGCAATTAAATTGATAGATTTTAATCAATGAGAAGCGTGGTTATATTTCAGTTCGACAGTGAAAATGGTGAAAGTGGGAAAGGGATGGCAAGCTGATCAATGCAGCTGTTGCCTAGGCTAGATATGATGAGGGCCTGGGCACAACTGGCTTAGCAGGAATAAAGAGGGCATGGACTCAAACAAGACTCAGAGAGGAGGTTGAACAGGTCCCTAGTCAGTAAACAAATATGTTCTGTGGATGCCAGGTGCCCTTGAACAGTTTTATGGGCCCAGAAGAAAAGGACCCCTATGGACCCCCATGCTACCTGGCTGCAAGTATCCATATACATATGAGCAATACTAGATAGACTCAGAAAGTTGAACTTACATATACATATGTAAATATGAGAATTGACTAAACATTATATATATTTTAAAAGTAGTGAGAGAGCAGTGAGCAGGTTGCAATAATACAAAACTGAAGGCCTAAGTACCTCCAAAACGAGCCACTCATGCAAACCCATGTCCTAGGGCTGAAGAACCCAGAGTCTGATGATGTCATATGCAATTTTGGTGCCATTTATAAAAAACGTATAGAAAATTTGAGGGATGGGAAGAGTGACAAGGGATGCTGACTGAGGGACACTGTATATGCAAAGAAAGGTATCCCCTCCACACTCACTCTTGAACAGGTATGTTTCATACTGCTGATGCTGTGTTCATCAGACTCTGAATTATTCAGCCTTGTACATGGGCTTGCATGAGTGGCTCTTCTGGACTTCAGTCCGGTATCATTTCAACCTGCTCACTGCTTTCTTACTACTTTTTTAAAAAATATAATGTGTATGTGGATGCCTGCAGCCAGGTAGCAGGTCCAAAGGGTACTTTGCTTCTGAATCCATAAAAATGTACAAGGATAACTGACATCAACAGAATACATTTGTTTACCTGATTGCTGAGAATGTCCTGTGCAGAGGATGCTTCATTGAGTGTTTATACAAAACGTGATATCTGTTACTTCTCTTGTTCCAGTGGTAAAACACCCAGTAACAGCAATTTAAGAAAAGAGCACTTTCAGGGATATGTTCTGTTTTGGCAAGGATAGCATGGTGTTCTTGGTAGCAGGAACTGTCAACACAACTTGGTCACATCTTAATAGATCAGGATGAAGAGAGGAGTGGAAGCATGACTAGCCAATAATCCTCAGAGTCTGGACCCAGTGCTCCACCTAGGCTCTATATCCCAAACATGTCACAACTTTTCATAGCAGCACCACCAGTTGGGGACCAAGTATTCAAAGACACAGGAATGTGCACGTAATGGAGGGGGTACACTTCAGATCCAAATCCTCCAGATGGCATGGAGGACATCATGAGAAGATTCGTCACTCCTGAAACCAGATGCTCATGCTCCACTTGACTGGGTCCTGGACCCAAGAAACAAAGCTCTGCAAAGGTGATGAAATGGTACATTAGCTGTAACGACTGATATCTCTCTTCCTTCCACTCTCTCTGACTCCTCTTGCACTCTTCTCTTGATGGAGTGGAGGGCTACCTGCCTGGAAAGAATGGTGAATCACAGGCTAATTGCCCACAAGGGACTGGCATATTCAAATTCAGAAACTACATCTTGTAACAACCAAGTGAGCGAGCCTCAGAATTGACCCTGCCCTTGGAGATAGATATTAGAAATGGACCCATCCTATACTTGAGGCCTAGATTGACACTTTCTAGTTCTGCTTTATGAGTTCCTGAAGCAGAAGGAGCCAGCAAAGCCACCATTGACTTACTGATTTAAGCCACTCAATTCTTGGTGATGATTATTAATACATATTAGAAGTAAGCAATTCGCTTAGACAAAATTATCTTCATTATATATGTCCACTTTGGAAGAGTTATCCACTTATTTCCTTGCCAAAATTTTTCTGTCACCACTCTTCCAACATAGTCTTTTCTCATCTCTTAACTTTTGGCCAGCTTCTACCCATAAAAAAAAAATGAGAGTTCATTTATCCCACAAAACTTCATCTTTTTCTATTTTTTAAATGTCACTTATAGGAAAAGATAAAGCCCTATCTTTTAGCCGGGCGTGGTGGCGCACGCCTTTAATCCCAGCACTCGGGAGGCAGAGGCAGGTGGATCGCTGTGAGTTCGAGGCCAGCCTGGTCTACAAAGTGAGTCCAGAATGGCCAAGGCTACACAGAGAAACCCTGTCTCGAAAAAACCAAAAAAAAAAAAAAAAAAAAAAAAAAAAAAAAAAAAGCCCTATCTTTTTAGGGATCCCTTCAAATCTCCAGTCTTGTTTTCTATTTTGTCTTGAAATTTTGACCAAAAATTTCATCACAAATTTAACAAGCCCAAAGTACTTACTCACTTCTATGTTCTACATAGTTCCCTTCAATTCTAGGCATAGAACTGAACTAAATTGTTCATTTAGAATTTTTCTGTCATTGACAAACAGTTCCTCATGCCCCTAGTCCTTAGAATAGAACTTTTAAAAGTAACGCTGCATAAGAAGACGTGCTCTGATCTCTTATGCAGGGCTGTATTTATTCTCATTTTCTCTGTCCCCCAGAGACTCATTTCAATGCCACACCCATAATGACACCTTCCATAATTTTCTCCAATTGCCAAGAACAATTCCTTCTCAGGAGCTTCCAAAAACTCTTCTGAGGATTGGTTTGCCTTTGTTACAGTGCTGTATTCCAAAGCACATTTTCTAAAGTGTTTTCTGAGGAACACCAATGCTTCAGAAGCATTGTTGTTAGGTTACGGAGGCTTAAAGAATTGTGCCTATTGTCATTCATCTCAGACTGTCCTGATTTACATGAACATATGGAAGACTTCCAAAGGATCTTTAATAGAGAAATCTACACACCCTAAACTTACAACGTTGTTTTGTTTTTCTTGTTTTACCATTTTTCATGTATTATCTGGTATCATGTTGCAGAACGCTTTTGTTCTGTATAATTTTCTGTACCCTAAGTGTCATGAGTATGGCAGTTTCGTAGTGATTATTGGCTATGCTAAATGATCAGGTGCACATCAAATAACATCTTATTGATATTTTCTCTAGAGAAGCTCTGCCATACTTCATCTGGATCACCATGAACTAAAGAAAATAAATTATTGAACTACCCTCAGAAGAGATTGAATGGGAAATTGGAATTGCTGGAGGCCCCTATTAGTGGGAGAAGTGAAGGAAATGAATAAACTACACCACAGGGTTGACGATGGAACAATTACAAACATTTGAAAATATTATCTCTAGCTTGTGGAAAGCCAAAATAAGGATGATCAGAAACTCAGTATTCAAACTAAATGTGACAACATTAACTGTACTAAATAAGGCTCCCATGAATCACGCCTTTCAGAGACACACTGCATATCTTGTGACAACTTCAATGATGCGACTGTTTCTATGATTTGGCTGGCTGCTGCAGTGCATGTAGGCACGATATGCTGAGAGCTGAAGTCTGTAGCTGCGTCAGTCGACATGCTGGTCATCTGTTCTCTAACATAGCTATTCTCCACTGGGGTTCGATTAATAGATGCAGTGACCACTTTGCTCTGTTCATTGCTTTCTGTGGCACATCTTTCAGGAGCATAGTGTGCAGAGAGTGGGAAGTACAGTCATCTGTTTAGTGTCATGAAAAGCATTTCATTTGAAATGGTAATAACAAAGCAGCATTAAGTGGCTTGATTCCAAACACTCAATGCACATGAATAGTGCGACTTACTTCATTATGTGAAATGCCATACAAGAATATCTGAGCAAAAAAAAAAAAAACAAAGTGTGAATGCAATTTTGTTCTGCCACTGTGGGGTGGACAGACTTGTGCACATGCATGATATTTTGACTATTCCTTCATTATATTATGTTTACAAACCATGTGTTAAAACAATAACAAAACAACAAAAAATGTAACAGCAAACAATACAAAAGAAATAAAACAACTGCCACCAGAAGGATCTTTTATCTGTTTTGGCCCCCAGTTTAAATTCTGAAATACAAAATGATTGATTTGCTAGTAAAAACAATAGTTTACAACCTGAGACTAATTCAGCAGGAATATAAAAAACAGACGTCAGTTTGCACAGATTGGAAAAGGTCATGTCCTTACACACGAACAAGTCTTTCATCCTGAAGCCCTTGGGTAGAGGTGCTAATGGGTTTAAACCTTGAAGAGAACATAAGAGATGCTTTGTTGCTCTTATGCCTTTCTAAGTGTCCTCCCAAGGCTTGGTCACCAATCTGATTCTTTGCGGGGTGGGGGTGGGGGTGGGGGGGGGGGGGGGGGGAAGAGGGGTGGGGGTTGGGTGATAGAACCTTCAAGAGGTAGGGCTTACCTTAAGGAAGTTAATTCACTGGAGGATGACCCTGGGGGGGGGGGAGAACAAAGGGACTCTTGGTCCTTTCTCTCTCTCAGGTCCTAAGGAAAACACTTATCCTAGAGGTAGATGGTTGCTTATCAAACTTTTCCTTCCCTTTGGCTCATATAAAAATGGATTAAATTCAAATTCAAAGTGCAAAAACTACCAAGATTATTTCATATTTGAATCTGACTTGGCACTGAAATGGATATAATAAATCAGTTAGAAGGATTTGACTTTAAAAATTCTTAACTCATAAGCAAGAGCAAAATTTCAACCTTAGAATTTGTGCCTTAGCTTACACACTGTGGTGCAGTAAAACTGGAGAGATTTGACAACATGACTCAGGGTATCTTCTTGAATCTAAATATAAATTCATAGTGGTTTAACAGCTCAGGAACTTAACTACACTCAGTTTTTTTTTTTGAAAGATGGTCCAAGTTTTAGAAAATTTTATTAGACTTTTATTTTTCAGATAAAGCTTAGGTTTACACAAATCACTGAGGGAGGCTCAGTGGGGGAAGGCATTTGCTGTCAAGCCTGGAACCCATAAGATAGAAGGAGAGAATACACTTTTACAGTTTGTCTCCTGGCTTTCATACACTCCACAGTATGCATATGTATACATGTATGTGCTGGAATCAGACTGATTGGTACCTTCTCCACGTGGTTTCTTTTATTAAACACTAGTCCTTCCATGAAGTTTGTGGCCCGTTGGCTTCTTTTCACAACTGACAAGAAGTATATCAGTGTGGCTATGCCAACAGCTTGTTATTCTGTCACCTATTAAGATAATCACACATAGTATTGCTATAGCCACCCACTTACTAGTCTTCATTTGAACAGAAATTTTCAGCTACTTCGACTAGGTACCCAAGAGTATAGTAACAGATTCATTTTAAGACTATGCTTAGAGTTGCTGCACATGCTGCAGGCATATATAGGCATGCAAAACACTCACAAACATACAATAAAATCAAATAAATAATAAAAACTAGAGTATAGAAAGAGAGGGGTTTGAAGTCTTCAGCTATAATAGTGAATATGTTAATTTCTCTTTGTAATTTGACTTTTTGTGTGTCATATGTTTTCATTTTACCTGGCATATTCAGACTATTTTCATTTACAATTATTGAGTTAGTTATATTAGTAGATATCATGTTTATAGCTACTGTCCATATATTTTATTGGCTACTCCTTTGTTAATTTTCTCTACTTTTTCTTGACTTGCTTTAATTATATCAAAGTTAAATTAAGATGAGATAAGCAACTTAAACAGACCTATAAACCCCTAGTGAAACAGAAGCAATCTTTAGAACTCTTCCAGCCAAAAAGAAGAAGAAAAAGAAAAACAAAACCAACTAAACAAACAAAAAGCAAAGTCACATGGTTTTAGCATAGAATTCATCCAAAGTTTCAAAGATGCCTTAATGCCAGTACTCCTCAAATTATTCTGCAAAATAGAAGCAGAAGAATAGTTGCCCAATTCAACTTATGAGGCTACAGTCACAGTCACCATGATGTCCAAACAGCACAAAGACTCAACACAAAAAGAAATGCGGACCGATCTCCCTCAGGAACATTGATACAAAAACACTCAATAAAATAATTGCAAACTACATGAAGAACACTTCCAAAAGATCATCCACCATGATCAAGTAGGCTTCTTCATCCCAGAGATGCAGGGACACTTCAACATGCATAAATCTATAAGTGTAATCGATCATATAAACAAACTGAAAGACAAAACCACATGACATTTCACTAGTTGTAGAAAAGGTCTTTAAAAAAAAATCTAACACCTTTTCATTGTAAAAATCCCCAAGAGATTAGAAATACAATGGAAAAACCTTATATACATACATAAACATAATAAGGACAGTTTACAGCTAACATTAACTTGAATGGAGAGAAACTCAAGTTAATTCCACTAAGTCAGGAACAAGACAAAGTTATCCATTCTCTTCATACCTATTTAATATAGTACTTGGAGTGACAGCTACAACAGTAAAACAACTGAAGAACAAAGGAGTACAATCTGGAAAAAAAGAAGTCAATGGTCTTTATTTGCAGATGGTATGATAGTACACCGAAATGGCCCTAAAAACTCAATCAGGGAACTCCTACAGCTGACAAATACTTTCAGCAAAGGAGGTGACTTCAAAATTAACTCACAAAAATCCATACCCCTCCAATATACAAATGACAAATGGACCAAGAAAGAAATCAGGGAAACACCATCTTCCAAATAGTTTCAGGAACTATAAAATATCTTGGGATAATGCTAACAAAGCAGGTAAAATTCTTGTATGATAAAAATGCCAGGTAATTGAAGAAAGAAATTGAAGAGTATATCAGGAAATAGAAAGATCTTCCGTGCTCACAAATCAGTAGGATTAACATAGTAAAAATGTTCATCCTACCAAAAGCAACCTACAGATTCAATGCAATTCCTACTGAATTTCCAACAGAATTCTTCACGGATCTTTTTTGAAATGTATTTATTTATTAATTCATTCATGTTACATCTCAATTGTTATCCCATCCCTTCTATCCTCCCATTCCTCCCTCCCTCCCACTTTCACCCCATTCTCCTGCCCTATGACTGTGACTGAGGGGGACCTCTTCCCCCTGTATATACTCATAGGGTATAAAGGAAAGCCTGCTATCCTTCCCCTCAGTGCTACTGGGCCTCCTGATCAAGGGGATGTGATCAAATATGAGGCACCAGAGTTCATGTGAAAGTCAGTCCCTACTCTTCACTCATCTGTAGAAAATGACCTGTCATTTGGCTACATCTGGGTATGGTTTCAATGTTTATTGCATGTATTGTCCTTGGTTGGTGCCATAGTTTGTCTTCACAGATCTTTAAAGGATAATCCTCAGCTTTATATGGAAACACAGAAAACCAGGAAAGCTAAAATCCACGTCCCTATGGACATTTGATTTTTGACAAAGAAGCCAAATCTATTCAATGGAAAAAGGATAGCATCTTCAATAAATGGTGCTCATCTAACTGGATGTCTACATGTAGAAAAATGCAACTAAACCCCTATTTGTTACCATGCACAAAACTCAAGTCCAAGTATATTAAAGACCTCAACATAAAACCAGAGACACTATTAGAAGAAAAAGTAGGGAAGAGCCTGTGACTCATTGGCACAAGGAGACAACTTCCTGAACAGAACTCCAACAGCCCAGGCCTTAAGGTGAACAATTAATAAATAGGACTTTATGAGGCCGAAAAACATTTGTAAGGCAGAAGACACTGTCAACAGAACAAAGCAACAGCCTACAGACTGGGAAAAGATCTTCACCAACTCTACATCTAATATCCAAAATATATAAAGAACTCAAGAAATTAAACCAAACCAAACCAAATAACCCAATTAAGAAATGGGGCTCAGAACTAAACAGAAAATTCTTTGCAGAGGAATATCAAATGGCTGAGAAACACTTAAAGAAATGCTCAATGTCTTTAGTCATTAGAGAAATACAAACAAAACAATCCTGAGATTCCATCTTACACCTATCAGAATGGCCAATTTCACAGCACATGCTGGAGAGGATGTGGAGAAGAACACCCCTTCATTGCTGGTGAGAGTGCAAACTTGTACAACCACTTTGAAAATCAAACTGGTGCTTTCTCAGAATACTTGGGATAGGGCTACCTCAAGACCCAACTACACCACTCCTTGGAATATACCCAGAAGGTGCTCCACCACACAACAAGAAAATTTGCTCAACCATGTTCATAGCAGCCTTATTCATAATAGCCAGAACCTGGAAACAATCTAAATGTCCCCAGTCAAAGAGTGGATGAAGAAACTGTAGTACATTTACACTATGGACTACTATTCAGCTATTAAAAACAAGAAAATGCTGAAATTTGTGGCAAATGGAGGGAACTAGAAATGATCATATTGAGTGAGTTAATCCAGACTCAGAAAGAATCACATGGTATATACTCTCTTATAATTGAACAGTAGCCCAACAGTGATGTCCCCTGAAAGTCTTCACTTACCACGAGATTAGGATTGGTGTGGGGACCTCCTATTGCAACTTTAGGTGCGAGAAGTACAAGAGAATAGGGAAATAGAAGGATCCAGAGGGTCCTAGAAACCTACAAGAGGAACATCATGATGGTCAGATCTGGACACAGGAAAGTCTGCCCAAGCAACAGCACCACCCAAAGACAATATATGCAGTAAATATTGAACCCCTACTCAGATCTAGGCAAGGGACAGGACATTATCCATAGTCATGTAGAGAGCAGGGACTAACTCTGACATGAACTGGTGCCCCATATTTGACCACTTCCCCTTGGTGGGGAGGCCTGGGAGCACTCAGAGAAAGAATAGGAAGGCTATCAAGATGAGACTTGATAGGCTGTGACCATATGGTGGGGGAGGAGGTCCCCTTCTGTCACAGACCTAGGGCATGGAAACAGGGTAAAAGAGGGAGGGAGGGAGGAATGGGAAGAGACAAGCGAGGGGATAAAAATTGAGATGTAATCTGAATAAATTAATAAAAAGAAAAAAATTAAAGAAAAATGAACACTCAACTGGTGATGATAGTGCAAAATTTTTACAGCCATTGTGGAAATCAGTGTGATGGTTCCTTAAGAAATGGGAATTGAACTACCTCATGATCCACATACAGTGATCTTGGGCTTATGCCCAAAAGATGCTTCACTGTACCACAAAGACATTTGCTCAACCATATCCACTGTTGCTCTATTCATAATAGCAAAAAATTAAAAACAACCTAGATGTACATTAATGGATGAATAGATGAAGAAAATGTGGTATATTTACACAGTGCAATATTAGTAACTCAGCTATTTAAAAAATGAAATCATGAAATATTCAGGTAAATGTATGAAGGTAAGAAAAAAAATCATCCTGGATGAGGAAACCCAGAACCATAAAGATAAATATGGTATGTATTCACTTATAATGTTAGCTGATAAGTTAATGATAACCATGCTACAATCTGCAGCACCACAGAGGATAGGAATAGAGGAAGGGACTAGAGAGAACAGATATAGCTTTTCAGGGAAAAGAAATAGAATAGATAATTGTGGATGGATGGGGTTGGTGGAATGGGGTGATCAAGAAGGGAAGGCAGGAGGTAGCGGGCTGTGGGAGGGAATTAAAGGGCTAAATTGGGCAGCTAAAATTGAAAGTTTGTATAGTAATACAATACAGCAGAAAAAATTTAAAATATATACATATATAAAGACCATCTAAACATTATGATAGACAGATTTGGGCCAAGGGGTCCCGCTCAAACTAAGCCACCAGCCAAGGATAATACAGATGGTAAACTTTAAACCCCTGCCCAGATCTAGCCAATGGTCAGAACAGTCTCCACACTTGAGTGGAGAGTGGGATATGACTTTCTCATGTACTCTGGTGCCTCACATTTGACCATGTCCCCTGGAGGGGGAGACCTGGTGGCACTCAGAGGAAAGACAGCAGGTTACTGAGAAAAGACTTCATATCTTATGAGCATATACAGGGGGAGGTAATCCCCCTCAGGAACAGTCATAGGGGAGGGGAATAAGGGGAAAAATGAGAGGGAGGGAAGAATGGGAGGATACAAGGGATGGGATAACCATTGAGATGTAACAAGAATAAATTAATAAAAAAAATTTTACTCAAAAAAAAAAAATAAAGACCATCTAAATGAAAACATCAAATAATGGGAGGAGACAGAGTCCCTTGTCATGAAAGAAAATTTCCAGTGCCAGAATTGGCTTAAATCCAATTGAGTTGTTGCACAAGGAGGTCACATGGGAATCCCCAAACAGCTCAGGCTGTTTCCAAAACTGACAGCAGGGCCCCATTGCTGAAGGCAACACCTACACATCTCAGTAAAAATGGAGATGTCAGGGCTGGAGAGATGGCTCAGCAGTTAAGGGCACTGACTGCTCTTTCAGAGGTCCTGAGTTCAATTCCCAGCAACCACATGGTGGCTCACAACCATCTATAATGTAATCTGATGCCCTCCTCTGACCTGCAGGTGTACAGCAGACAGAACACTGTATACATAATAATAAATAACTTTTTAAAAAATGGAGATGTCAAGCAGGTACCTACATAAACCCTCCACTTCTACTTCTATTGTCTTTAGTGCAGGAAAGCACTCAGAATGCTACCAAAAGAGGAATGCAAAGGCCAAGCAAGCCACAAAACCTTTGATCCACAGAGGTATAGTGTTTGCAAGATATGCTAGGGCGGTGGTGGCACAAAGCTTATGGTAATAACCAACCAATAGCTGATTCACTATGGCTCACTCCCAGATATGGAACCCATATCTGACACTGCTTGGCTGAATAAGAACCAGAGACTAAATAACCCAGAGACAGGGTAAAACCAAGCAATACGTGTTTGAAAAACTGTAATGATAAAATGACTCCAAATAACACTCTGCTATACTTATAGATCAGTGCCTTGCTCAGCCATCGTCAAATAAGGTTTCTCTTGCCACAGATGTGAAAAATATAGAGATCCATAGCCAGGCACTGGAGAGGAAGAGAGGAGGGGCAGGGAGGGAGGGAGACAGGGAGGAAGGGAGGGAGGCAGTGGTTAGAACATGTAAGTCTAAATGGGATGTCTCCTCCCCTCAGAGCTCAGGGAAACCCCCATAAGAGGAGTCTGAAAGAGCCAGAGAGCCAGAGGAGATGGAGAACAGCAAAAAGACAAGACCCTCTAAATCCAGATGAGCAAAGCTCATGTGAACTCACAACTGAAGCAGTGTGCACGGAGCATGCACAAGTCTGTAGCATGTCCTCAGAATGTATATTCTGACTTCCAGCTTACTGTGTCTGTGAGATTCCTGGGTGTGCAAATGATTGGGTCTTTGATTTTCATCTCTCCTCTTGGGATCTTTTCCTTCTGTTGGTCTGTCCTGTCCAACTTTAATGTGACAGCTTTTGTTTTTATGTTACTATATTTTATTTTGTTTTATATATGTATACATATATATTTACTTTTTCATTCTTTATGATTTTCACATTATGCACCCCAATCTCACTCATTTCTCTCTTCATACCTGCCCTCAGCCTTTGCACCCCCCCCCAGAAAATAAAAATAATGATAAAAAACCAAAACAACAACAGCAACAATAAAATCTCATTGTGGAAGGTGTGGTGTGTCACAGTGTGTCATACAGTATATCCTTTTGTGCACAGATCTTTACTTTCAATATTTATTGCAATGAGTCATTGGTTTGTTTTGAGGCCTCTGGCTTCAGCTACTGAAACCTCCGTGGGACTCCTCTGGGATGTTCTGTTGTTACCCTGTGTTGCCTGCTGTTCTGGACCTATAGAACCAGCCTGTTCATGTGCTCCAGTAGTTCACAGATGGGGTAGCTTTTGGGACAGGCCAATTCAAAGCCCTGGATCTGAGCTTGAAGTTGTCCTATACCCACACCACTGCTGTGAGCTCTCCAGCACTGCTCCACCCCCAACCCACCTCCAGCTCACCCAATGCCTCAGCCTACAGACAATTAATTAGTTTTCTCTATTGGAATGCCACTGGGTATATCAACAGCTCCAGAGAGTAGCTGACCAGTGTATAATAAACATCATAGTGTGTGTGTGTGTGTGTGTGTGTGTGTGTGTGTGTGTGTGTGTGTATTGCTTTCATTTGATTACAGTTTAATGCTTTTCTGCTTGTTTTGGTGTTGTTATTTAGTTTTATTGGGCCTAGGGTTTTTTGTTTGTTTGTTTGTTTTTTGGTTTAGTTTGTTTTGAGGCAGAACTTAAAGGTGGGTAGGTAGAGATGGAAAGGATCAGGAAGACTGGGGGAGGGGAGAGAAGAGTATGATCAAAACATATTTAAATTTAAAAATTCTTTACAAAATAAAACATGTAATGAAAAGAAAAAGAAATAAAACACGGTATGGAAACTTCATCTCCAATTATTCTTTAAAAACAGAATATTAACACTTTCACTTTGTCATTCTTAGATTCAATTCCTGATGGGAAAGCTTTTCACAATTCCAGATAGCTGAATTAAACTTCAGGAAGACAGTAAAGAAGCTGTTTGGGGGCTATGCTGCTTTCTGTTAGATCAGAGGGTTTTACTAGGAGAAGAGTGGACAGGGGTGACAGATTGACAGAGACTAGTAACTGTGGCTCTGTGCTCCCTCCACCTCAGGCTCTTGGGAGAACTGGAGCAGCCTCTGGGCAGGCATCAGGAGGCAGACCAAGCTGGTAGACACTGCTGCTGCAGCATTCTCCAGCAGACAGTGGAATCCTGCCCCCGACCTACCACAGAAGACACAGATCTTTTCTGGGACCGAGGTAAGATAAAGATTGCTACTGGAAGTCTTACTATCTGGCATGCACAGAAACCAGCCTCCTTGGAGTTCGGTGGGGCGACCTGAGTGTGTCCTGGTGTTCTAAAACAGGGAGTGGGGGTGAGATTACTTTTTCCTAGGAGTCAAGAGGCTTCTGCATACCACTTTGATGTATTTCAATAGGCTGGAATCAGATTTCCACAGGTGGAAGGAAAAGCCTGAGACTCTGCAGCCACTTCCACCTCTGGACTCACGTCTCCATAAAGCTACACCTCGAGGAATCTAACCTGTGTTTTCAATTCTCATTTCAGCAACGGAGCCCGGGAAAGCAGTGGGCTGAGTAGCAGCGGGGAACGCCCCTCCTGTGCACAGCTAGACAAAGGCTGGGAGACTCAGGCAAGTGCCGGGTTGCAGATTCCTGTCAACGTAGACTTACAGACTTCAAGCCCCGCTGGGCTCTTCAGGGGAATCCGAGTTGTCGCCAGCTCTCCTGCCCTCGCCAAGATGCACAACTCATCTCTCTTCGAGCCTGGAGGGGGCAATGTGTCCTGCGGCAGCTCAGCCCTTGTCTGTCCCAACGGGTCAAGCCCGGAGCCTCTGCCGCTGCCGCAGTCACTGGCGATAGCAGTGCCCGTCGTCTACGCGGTGATATGCGTCGTGGGACTCGCTGGCAACTCCGCGGTACTATACGTCCTGCTGCGCGCGCCGCGCATGAAGACCGTCACCAACGTGTTCATCCTCAACCTGGCTATCGCAGACGAGCTCTTCACTCTCGTGCTGCCCATCAACATCGCGGATTTCTTGCTGAGGCGCTGGCCCTTCGGGGAGGTCATGTGCAAGCTCATCGTGGCCGTCGACCAGTACAACACTTTCTCTAGCCTCTACTTCCTCGCGGTCATGAGCGCAGACCGCTACCTAGTAGTACTGGCCACAGCAGAGTCGCGCAGGGTATCCGGGCGCACTTACGGTGCCGCTCGGGCTGTCAGTCTGGCGGTGTGGGCTCTGGTGACGCTGGTGGTGCTGCCCTTTGCGGTATTCGCCCGGCTGGACGAGGAGCAGGGCAGGCGCCAGTGTGTGCTTGTCTTCCCGCAGCCCGAGGCGTTCTGGTGGCGCGCCAGCCGTCTATACACACTAGTGTTGGGCTTTGCCATCCCAGTGTCCACCATCTGTGCCCTCTATACTACGCTGCTTTGCCGACTGCGTGCTATCCAGCTAGACAGCCACGCTAAGGCCCTGGACCGTGCCAAGAAGCGCGTGACCTTGTTGGTGGCCGCGATCCTGGCTGTGTGCCTCCTCTGCTGGACGCCTTACCACCTGAGCACCATAGTGGCGCTCACCACCGACCTCCCGCAAACACCACTGGTCATCGGTATCTCTTACTTCATCACCAGTCTGAGCTATGCCAACAGTTGCCTGAATCCCTTTCTCTACGCCTTCCTGGATGACAGCTTCCGCAGGAGCCTCAGGCAGCTGGTGTCCTGCCGCACAGCCTGATGTCCTCGAGGCACCACTGCCTGCTGGGTTCAGGAGAGCCCTTGGAGTGGGGGTTCCCAAGCAGCAGGAAGCCCCGACGCCTTGAGGCTCCTTTCTGGCATGCAGAATCGCAAGCCATACCCAGAACTAATCCTAAATCGAACTTAATGACGAGTAGTTGGACAGTGTTGTTGAAACCCGGAGTCTAACTCTCTCTTGATTTTTCAGTGAGTAGGCTCACAGGATGTCGCAGGCTCCACCCTCTGGCATATCAGCGCTCGCCAATGTATTTTGCTTCTTTGCCTCCCAGGATGGCTTTTGATCATGCTGGTAAATAGCCTGCCCTGACACTTCTTAGGGGCGTTGTAACTGCCTGGCAACAGGGTCACGGCCATACCTCACTAGAGGGGTGTGTGTGTGGGGGGGGGGGGGGCGATGTGTGTGTTGGGTGTGGTGGTGATGGTAAAGGAGGCTGTAACCCAGCTGTGACTGACAAGAATAGAGGTAATCCTCACTCAGTTTGCCCCACAACCTTTCTTCTTTCCAACTCCTGATCCCAAACCCAAAAGACTATCACAGAAGCTCCACGAGCCAGGAATCCAGAGAAATCACCAGAGAGCGAGGTTCTAGCACCCTCTAGAGGAGCCAGGTATCCAGAGCGTTTCTGAGATCCACTTTTGTACTGGGGTCGCACTAGCTCTTTAGATCTTGGTCCTTTGTAGCTTCTGTAAAGTTCTCCAAAGCTTCCCTCCCGCCTCGTGGCTGTCACTGGCCTCTTACAGGACTTGGACTATTTCTTTGTTGTGTCGTGTATAGCTTTTTAGCACCAAGAACTCTGTAAATAATAGTATGTCTTAATTTCACAGGCTATTCACTTAGAGTACTACAAAATAAAAGATGCAACCTGTTCCATCCTTGGCTTCCCTTCCCCGAATATTCTTCTAGGACCCTCCTTCAGTGAGATCTCCTCATGGGAACGGTTGCACCCTTAGCTTTTTCTTGGTTGGACACTTGTCTGCGTTCTAAGACAGGGAACTCCTAAGCTTTGTCCAATTCTGAAGGGAAGCCTCCCAGAGGCCAGGGAACATCTGTTTCTGATTTCCCATGGGCTTCAGCTGGCAACTACTTTTATGGGAGACAAGCTTGTAGGAGTCTGCAGCTCACACCTCAGGCAGGAGGCCAGGAGTGACCAGGCTCCTCAGTGAATGCACTGCTTTAAACCATGTGTTTAGGATGATCCCCAGGAAGGAATTATATGATTTCTGAGCCCCCTCCCCCTAAGAAAATTTGACTTTATGTAGCCAGAGTGTCGCCAGCAGATTTTGTTTAACTAGTTTGGCACTTAAGCCAGTTTCTCAGTAATTTACAATCAAAGTACCCTTCAAAACTATGCGGAAGGGAAATATGCTCTCTTGCAAAAGGAAGGCTAAGCCACTCTCTGATTTTTGTGTATGAGAATTGGTTCCTTAGCTTTCAGAGTTGTGGGGAAATTTAGATAATTTTCAGGTATTAGTTGAGAAAGTTAATCTAGAGGCTGTGTCCTTAGTTGCATTTGAAATAAAGTTTTCCATCAGGCATACATTTGAAGCATGACCACCAGGGCCTCAGAACTGGGCCTCTGCTGTGCTCTTCACAAGTGTCTGCAATGTGTTCATAGTCTTCAAGTTTCTGGGAATCATTTTACAGATATTTCTTTAAAATTTAACTTTTGTATGAGCCCTCTGAAAAGTTTCAAAATTAGGATTTTTAAATTGAGTGGCTTGTAGGCTGTCCAGGGTGATGGATAAAGGATACAATTTGGCCAGAGATGCCGCCAAGCACTGTCGCCTTAATTGGAAACTCGGTCTTCATAAAGGTAGCAACAACAGAGATCAGAGGGAGGTCCAGGTAGTTTTATGTCCATTATACCATCCTTACTAGAGATGGATTTGTGTCTGTCTTGTATGGGTCATAGGGATGGATATTATTGTGAGCCTCATGGCCAAGAACACACTGGCAGTCTAGTTTGCATGACAAGGACCTAGTATCAGTGTCACTCTGGCTTTTTAAGCCCCTAGTGACCACTGTATCACCTCCAAGCTGTCACCTTTTTGAGTATTTGGGAATTCAGACAGTATGTCTTTTGCCTAACCCTTTATGTCTTAAACAATACATAGAATAAAATAAGCCAACAAACCATGTGGGAGTAAAAATTATAATTATAATTCCATGTTAATTCTTGTAGTCTTTGTATGTTGTTTGGCTTTACCACTTCTAATATCTAAAAGTGTAAATTTGGTTTTACTTAATTTAGTATAATTGTATAATGTGGGTTTTATGCTTTCTCAAGAAATGCAGGGATTTGCTAAGTGATTGCAAAAGGTCTCAGTTTAAAATAAAAGATGAACCATTCTGTGTGACAAGCCTTTTTTGTGTTTTTTAATAAACCCACCAAAATAAAACAAAAACAAAGCAAAAGCAACAGCAATGATGCCTCTGCTCAAGAAACCAAACCAAACCAAAATGGGTTTGCATCACATTGTTGGCTCTGTTTCTTAACAATTAAACTTTATTATACAACCCAACTAGCTTACACAAGAAGGAAAAAAGGTTAAAGGGACAAAAGAGTGAACCTTCCGGTATCCGTTCCATGGGATGAATCCTTAGGTGTCTCTCTGGCCCATGTGATAGTCCAGCCTGTTCGCTCTCCCCCACAAGCTCAAGCCCCGGGCTGAATCTGTTGTTCCTTCCTCCCCACCTGCCTGAGTCATGTGGGAAGGGCGGTCTTCTTCTCCCGTTGAGGGTCAATTAGGAAAACAATAGCCCAGGTGGGCTTCCCAGGTCTGCTTTCTGAATTCCAGACCCAGGATGGCTCCACTCTGTCTGTCACAAGGTATTCATGGGGTGCCCCAAGGGTAAGGTCCGCCAAGACTGCTTCCACCTGTGACAAAGCTTAATCTTTCCCACATCACATGAATAGAAAGCCAAAACAAGCATGGCTGAGAGGAGAAAGATTACGTGCAGCCGTGAGAAGAGCTTGAGAAATGATGCAATGCCATAGTTTCACTAGAAAGGGGGAATTCGGGAATTTTATTTGGAAAGCTTATACATATTCCTTTGAAAAAGCAGTTCAGAGACAAGCACATCTAAATATGCTCAGTTAGATGGGTGCTACTGAGCATGTTCAGTTGAAGGTCAGAGTTAAAGGGAAAATGATGGGCAGGAATACATCTGGACACATTCAGCTTGCATAGTAAATATGTGATGGACAATATTCCTGGCTGTGCTTAGCTTGCATTGTGTGTAGTGGGTGGTCCACTTCAAAGTTGGACTGCAGTACTGGGTCATAACTAAAGCACAAGAGATGTTCCCAGAAATCTTTCTATGTAGTTTTTACCTATGGCCAAAGACATAGAAATGTTGAAGGTGACTTAATGCAGGTGATTTAGTGCAAACCTTAATTACTAAGTTGTGAAAATATTGCCTTTATGGAAGAGTCATACAATGACTAAGTGAAGAAAAAATTTGATAAGAAATGAGGAAGGAAGTCTCCACATACATCTTTTAATTTGATTCTTATGAAAAGGATACAAAGCTTGGCCTAGGAGTCTTAAACTTACATTGGCCATAGAAAAGA
Source organism: Acomys percivali (assembly GCA_907169655.1). Taxonomy (NCBI): domain Eukaryota; kingdom Metazoa; phylum Chordata; class Mammalia; order Rodentia; family Muridae; genus Acomys; species Acomys percivali. The sequence goes on along the minus strand of OU015743.1, from coordinate 75,493,814 downwards.
TAATAAATGTTTACCATACAACCACAAACTGCTTTTCTTGAATATTTGAACAACCATGAGGAAGGAGAGAAGGAAAGAATTGCTGTTACTAGCATACATATGTCATCCTATTATCAGTATAAATAAACATGGCCCAAATATGTGCAAGTCAGGAACCCTCACTGAAATCCTTCCTTTCCCCAGCAACATGCCTTCATAATCTACCACAGACAGTGCTATGGATTGAAGGTCAAATATTGTCTGTAGACTCCTGGGTTTGAGCATTTAGTCATCAGTGGGTCATGATGTTTTAGAAGGTTTTGGCAACTTTGAGATAGGAATTCTGGATGTCAGAAACAGGTCACTGGGTGTTATAGTGTTATTCGCCCTGCCTCTGGTACTGTTCTCTGCTTCCTGCCTCCTATGATGTAAGAACCAGCTTATGCTCCAAGCACCATGTCTTCCTGACCATGATGGACTAAGAGCCTTTGAAACCGTGAGTCAGAATAAAATCTTCCTAAGTGGCACTAGTTAAGATTCCATACAGTGACATATAAATACTGAGTCATAGTCTCTTTTGGACAAGATAGATTAGGAAAAAGCCAGTCTTAAGAAGGGCTAAGAAGAATTCAGTTATCCTCAAACAAATTCAAGAAGTGATTTTTTTCCTAACATGCCAGGAAGAAGTGAGTCAGCAAGAAAGAATGTAAATCAAAAGGATGCATGTAAAAGGAAAACCACAGTCAGTTTTATGTAAAATGCATTTAGATTATATAAATTTCAATGGTAATTTGCTATAGTAATATTAAATATTAAACTACAGAAAGCATTGATGTATTTGAATTTTATGGACCTACTATTTCATTACAGAGGATGCTAACTGTAGTAGGCTACTGAACTATAGCTATGTCATCTTAGGAAAGTATTTATAAAGAATGCCTAAAGTGCTAAAACTATCTTGGTAAAACTGGTCTCTGTAACATCCCTAAATTCCTAAAGTAAACTGGTCGCTGGGCAAGTTCTTACACAGTGTGATCCTGAGCTAAAGGTTAACTCTTAACCAAGTTAACTGCTCTTTCTTTGCTTCTGTAAAGAACAATTTCGGCATACACCACAATTGCATCACAATCGTACCTTTTGCTCTTAAAAACTCAAACCAATTAGAGGTTGGGGATGCTTCTCGATAAGCTGCTTGGAACAACCTCTATTCAGGCTTCTCAGGAGTTCTTCTCTTCTGGTACATTATGACAATAACAACAATAATAAAATTCAATAATCAAACTTCAATGTTTGGGTGTTGTCTTGTGATGGGATGCTTACATAGCATCCATGAGAGCCAGGTTTTGGTCCCAAATGAAGAAGGTAAGAGAATATAAATAGTCCTAACTCCCTTGCCTTGTAAAGCATATGGAGTTGTTTACATACAAAAATAAAAGTGGGGTACCCAGCACAAGCCCCTTGGTTAGTTGCAAAGACACCTATACTGCAGCCTCTAGGCCCCATGCTTGTAGAGCTATGCTCCAATACATGCACTATAACAGAAATTGGGCTGCTCTGTTTTCTTTGGATTACAGTTAGCAATGAATAATATTCTCCTCGGAATCCTGTTTATACCATATCTCATGAGGTTACCTGGCAACATCACATCAATTAGAAGGACAATAGCAAAAGATGGACGAAGAGATGAAAAGAGAAAAAGATATCCAGAAACTATCAGAATGGATTTTGGGTTTATATGCACAATGCAGAACAGCCTTCCTCTTGTGACAGACATTGTCCTGCAGCAAGAGCTCATCACACTCCCCAGAGTGTTTCTGTATACATGACTGCACCGAGACCAGTGAGACACTGCCAAAGGATCATTTGGTGAAACTCAGATCTAACAAAGAAGGCGTGTCTAGGTCATCCTGTCTCCAATCAAAGAGTTCTGAAGAACAGACTCAATGACCACAGTGACTAGCCAGAAGGATGTGTGGTCCTCTGTATTCACTTGTGTATGCTTAATAAGGTGGGAGAGATTTCCAGTGCTCCCAAGAATGAGGAATTTATCATTCAGATGTGCTAGGTAACTGCAACAAAGTCCCACAGTCTTCATCTGTTTGAAAAAGTAGCTTACTCCAGGCAGCAAGGCTGTTGTCATAATTATGTTTTATACCTTAAATAGTTTTCTTTTTATCCAAATATTACACATACATGAGTTGAGCTTTTAGGACTGTTCTGGAAGGTTTCATGGAACCAGGCCCTCTTGTCTGGTCTTTCTAGACCTGAGTCTCTGTGAGAGCTAGCTACTTCAGTTATTCATTCTTGGATTAAGTTTATACTTCGCTGTTTAATTCATTTGCAAATACGATTAGGAGGATTTTGGTGTGCTATTGGCATTCCTGAATGATTGTCTTCTTTTAGACTTTGAATTTGTCTCCATTTTTGCTCTTGGCTCCCCATGTCCATGAAAACTCTCAAGTAGAAGTCTTCCTGTTGTGGCTGTCTCATGGGGTTGGGTCTCAGGGGTTTCCTGGCTGCCTATTCCTTAGACAAACTTTCCTTCAGCTTCCTGGTTTGTAACCCCTGAGATTCTCTCTCCAACTCCACAGAGTTTGGTTAATCCTTCTAGAGACATATTTCCTCTCTATGGCTAACTACTCCTGTTTATTGCCTATAAAAAGCTGGGGATGAGAGCTGTGCAGGAGTAAACCAAACCAATCTGCGGCATGGAGAGAGGTGGGCTGGGTACCATGAGTCCTGTGTGGATGTAAAGAAGACCAAATTTCAGCATGAAGAAGGGATCTGGGGGCCAAGTTTCATCTTTAGCCAAAGAGAGTATCCCCTGAGAAGTTGACCACACTCCAGTGGAAGACCACACATCCAAGGATATTTAAGTAGCACAAAATGGCCTTGAAAGGGGGGGGGGGCGAAGAGGGCACAAAGTTGAGTGGATAGTGAAGTAGAGATGGGTCTGTACAATGTTGGAGAGGGAAGGTGAATATGATCAAAATACATTTTATAAAATTCTCCAAGAACTAATAAAAAAAAACTACTGGTACCCCTATTGTATCTCATTCTTTTTGTCCATTCAAAACACTTTTTTCTTTTCTTTTCTTTTCTTTTCTTTTCTTTTCTTTTCTTTTCTTTTCTTTTCTTTTCTTTCCTTCTTTCTTTCTTTTTTACTATAGTAGGGTTTCAGAGAAAAGCATAATGAAAATTATATGAACGTCATCATTAAAAATGCACGTATAATGTGGATGCACATATAGCACATTTGCCAGAATCTTGGTGAGCCTGGATAAGCCTGGCTAACACATAAAGGAACCTGCCACTTAGAAGATATTTGCTGTATAAAATCCAAACCTCATAAAGTGTCTGGAAATGAGACAGCTTTTAGCAGTCTGAAATTCTGGATTTCTCTGACATCAAGTGCTGCAGAGCCTAATAGATACTTCCCGGTGAGTGTCAAGAAAACATGGCTTACCTGCAGTAGAGCCTAATCTCTGTATTGCCTCCTCAGCCAATGTCAGGCACAATAGACAAGATGCACCCACTGTCTACGTGTGCCAGACTTCCCTTGACATATATTAAATAAGGTCTCTGGGTGGCACTTGACATCAGCACTTCTAGCGCTCAAAGCCTGAGTTCCAGAATGAGACATGGAAGACAGCCATGCAGGTGACACACAATAATGTGAACAGGAAAATGAACCTGCTACTAGTTTATAAAGACAGCACCCCCAAAGTTCATGTTTGACTTCGTCCCATGTATAGTAGTATTGAAAGATGAGACCCCTTGGAGGAGGCAGGGTAAATACCTCTGTCAACTTTATTTTATAGCAATAGGCTAATATCCATTTTATATTATACACACTAGAATCTAAAGTATGAAATGTGAAATAATACTGTTTGCTTGGGCACAGCTTTTTTTGATTGTAGGACCTTTTAAAATCATGAGATTATTTTTCTTTCTTGGCATGCTTTGTAGATAAGTTTTTCTTCTTTTATTTCTATGTTGTATACAAACATTTCTCCCAAATAAATAATTTGTTAATATAGTTTATGCTCAGCAAACTGGTTTATTAATTCTGTTTGCTATTCTCTGTGAGGTGAGCCAAACTGCTGAAGACATCTATCGGAGCTGCCTATTTACTTTCTCTTGTTTAATGTGTCTGTGGAAAGTGGAGCTCCTGACATCTTAAAGATGAATTACACAAAAATATCAGGCTCTACATTTGCAGCAAAGCAAGATTAAAAAAACAAACAAATGAAACAGAAACTAAACATAAAATCAGAAAGAAGAACCATATGTGCTTATAAGAAAACCTCGACAATAACAGCACCCCTGGCGCCCACTTGCAGAGTTTTTTTTATCTTTCTCTGATTTTCTGAATTGTCCTTTTATTGACATAATATTTTCTAAAGATTGAACATATAGCAGTGCTTTCCATTTCTCTATTGCCATACCTTCATTTTAAATATGCTGGTCTAACTAATTACTATAATGGGTATATTTGTGCATGTATTTTATCTTTATATTTTTCGGACCATTTTTTTTTGTCATGCCTAGATGTGGATTTATTCCCTCACCTGACATCTAAGCTGCCAAACTGTTCCTTTTCCTCCTGTGGAGTGGGGGATTTGTCTTTCCAATCAAACATCCACTACATGATCTGGATATACGTCCCATTTCTTTTCTTGTCACCCTCTAAAGGCTCGCCATTTATCTGTTTGTTTTTTACTGTCCCTCTTCTCATCTAACTCATGCATAGACAGACATCTTGTATTTCATAATGATTAAGGCCATTCAAATATTATAATATTATTTCAAACTACTAAAGAGAGAGAAACTACCTTCAACTGTTCTATGTGGATAAAAAGCTGCTAAAAAGAAACAGAACTAGGAAAGTCACCATTGTCTTTAATTAAAATATAATTTTCTTTAGAATTATTGATTTAAGCAAGATTCATCAACGAATGGCAAAATAACTGGATAGGAGATGTGCTGAGAGAAAGAATATTGACATTGTGCCAGAGTGTCACCCCAAGTGAGGCTTACTGATTGAAAAAGTGAAAGATCTGTTTTCATAAAGGAGTGGTGTGAGTGAGTTACTAATGACATGACATTATTCTCAAGTAAAGTGGCGCATGTTGAGTAATGCCCATCTAGTGTGTGTTCTTGCCCAAGTTGTTTAGTCCTCCTTATAAAACGTGTGACTAACTTCAAATTAAGACAGAAAAACTAGGAATAAAGAAATATGAAAACAATGTCATGAGAGACAAATCATATAAATCTAGAATATTGGTGATTCTGTAAGCAGCTCTCAGGTTGGACTTCATATAAAGTAGGTGTTACATGAATACAACTCTAAAAGATCAAGGAAATCTTGTTGGTCAAAACAAAATAAAAAAAAAAAAGTCAAGTTAAAGGCTGTGTGTGTCCCTTGACTGGGTCTTGATTTGGAATTCCTGCTGCAAAGGGCTCTCAAAGATAATGGGAAAATTTGGATATGAATTGGCCTTTAGAAATTATTAGGTTTTTTCTTTTTCCTGTTTATAATAGTTTAAATATTTCATTTCCATAGTATTTCTAACCAGTTTTAAGAGCTATTTATAAAATGTGTCATTCTATTGCTATAATCCTACATCCTAGCTCGAACACACCAAATCCTCCTAGATTTGAAAGATAGATATATAGAAAGATTATACAGAATAACTTTTTCATGGGGCTGGAGAAATGCTCAGTGGTTAACAGGACCCAGGTTTGTCCCTTATAAATATAACAGACTTGAAAAAGTACATATGTGTAACAAGAATTATAATTTAAAAGTCTCTGACACATAAACATTCTCATTTAAAATCCTCTCTTTCTCCACAAACCCAGTGAGCTCAATGGTCAAGTTTATGGAAGATGATCTCTCTTAAAAATATTCATGCATTGCTGCTGCTCTAGAAGCAGTGGGATCAGGGAGAATGGAGCTGATAAATGAGGCATACTAAAGGCTCATGCAATAGCCAACTTTATTCAGAGCCTCAGACAATTTATGTTGAGGGTTAAGAAAGGCCAGATGAGTAAAGCTCTCACGAATTCAAGCTGGGCACAGTGACAAGGACAAGCTTCACTTGGCAAAAATATGTTTTTCCGTAGAGGTCTACAAAGGATAGTTTAAACACTTAATTGAATAACGACAATAAGCAAGCAATAATGAGCAATCTGAAGTAAACTCACTCCTATGCACTACACCTGCCTGAAACATAAAAACACATTCCAAGAACAGTTCTGTGTTTTGAAGAAATTGAGGTCACAAGTCTCTTGTCTTTTTTTCTTGGTGTGTTCTCACACTCAGAATTCTCCTCACACAACTCCATTCCTTGCCTGTGTTCTGATCATTGCCATGTTCCAACAATCTGACAACATTTTTGTGTACAATATTCATTAATTTACTAACTTCTTTGGTCATACACTGAGAACTTAGTTGACATCTCAAAAGACGTTGAAGACTAGGACTCATTTGTAAAGGGCATACACAGCTGAGTAAAACAAGATGCACATACCAGGTGTGTTAGTTACTTTTCTGCTGCATTATAAAATGCCAAGACCAAGGTAACCTTAAAGGAAGGGTTTATTTGGGCCTATGAATACAGAGGGTCTGAGTCTGCTCTACAGGGGATATGGCATCTGTGGTGGCTGGAACAGCAAGCTGGGAGAGCTCACATCTTCAGTTACAAAGCAAGGAAGCAGAGAGAGAAAACTGGGAGTTGTGTGAAGTTTTGGAATCTGAAAGCCATCCACCAATGACATACTTCCTTTAACAAAGCCAGATCTCCTTGATCTGCTTGAAAAGTGGCAACATCTAGGGACCAAGTATTCAAATGTGTGAATGGGAGATGATCTCTTTTGACCCACCACACCTGACAATGAGTCCTTCCTGACTTGTGAGCACACTGGCATAGAGCTCTGTGCATGCCCAGATCCTCCCTTCTTCCAGATACACAAAGTCTCCTCATACTCAAGAGGAGTATAGTTACCCCGCCCCCAATACAGTTAATCAAACAGGCTTAAGGTCAAAATACCGATGACCTTAGAGTTTAACCTCTCCAGAATTTTTCCCTCATGTGTAAATCTGTATTTTTTTTCCAATAAAACCACACAAACCAGATTATAAATAGTGATTACAGTAAAAATATGTACCTTGAGATTTCTGTGACCTGAGGATCCTTTTGAGCCTCTTTGGTCAATTTCTGTCCGATGCATCCATAGTCTCTTTCTTCTGTGTGGTTTGTACAATGCCTCCCAGAAGCCAAATTATGTCATTTACAAAAGGAGTGCCTTTAGACTAAAAACAAGTATACCCAAACATTTCTTTAAAATGTAATCTTTGAAAGTTAGGTATAGATTGCATTCTTTGAGTAATTTAACTTCTAAAGTGATGACAATCTCCATCCCCCCCCTCTGTCTCTCTGTCTCTGTCTCTCTCCTCTCTCTGCCTCTGTCCCTGTCTCTTTCTCTCTCTCACACACACACTACTGTTAAGACATGTAAGTGTGCTTTATTTTTGAGAGTTCTGCAGTCACACCCTTGTGGGTACCACTGTTTCTTTCTTGATAAAGCTGAACTTTGCTTCATATTGACTCATCTTGAAATGCAGCTTACATAGAAACCCTGGCTGCCTCTGTGAAGGCGGCTCTGCGAAGGATTCCTCAGACAACGCAGCTAGCTAATGGCTGTTTGTTTCTTCCACTGCTAGTGACACATACACATATGCAAAGGCAAAGTGAATACATGAGAGCATTTACACAGCCAGTCTTGGAACCTTCTGTTCTTTTGAGACAGGTCTATGCTCAGGCCTGCCTTGAACTCATTTCCTATGTAACTTGGGCTGCACTTAGACTGCAGAAAGCAACTTCAGATAAAAGGAGACTACTATGCAAAAGAACAGTGAGTGGTCAAAGCACTCAGGGATCAACTCTGAACCCTTGGTTAGATTTTGGGACTCCCATGGAAGGGATACATAACTATTTTTCATGGTTAAGAGCTAGTTGGCATGTATCTAAAGCCCCTCTAAGAGTCTTGTAAGGCTTATACTAGTGTGGAGCCAGGCAATACAGAAGTTAGAGTTACTAAAGCATTTGCATTAATGGATATATGCATGATGTTTTAAAAGTATAAAGCTAAAGTATCTTTGCTTTCAGTAATGGTAGCTGCAGTCTGTGCTGTTTAGTGTCTCTTTCTGCATGGCGACATTGGTGAAGATCTTCAGATGTCCATCTGGTACTTTGCTAGTTCCAAGCTTTGCAGCAGTCATGGTAATCTCTGCAGTATCAGAAAATGGTCCATACAACTATGGTCCATATTAACTACCTGGGCATGCTTTCCTGTTCCATAGAAGGGGAGATAAATTGAACATCATGTAGCCTGAGCCAGAGTGGAGCTCAACAAAGGTCAGTTAGAACCTTACTACAAACGCTGATGAGTCTGGGAGAGGCAGCCACTCCATGAAGCACTGCACCAACGGGAGGTGCCTTCCAAGGAAAGTGGCCTTCAATCTTTTGTTTTCTTAAAGCCATTCTTACTGAGTTATTTACCATTTCTTCTACTGTATAGTTCAAAAGCGATGACTAATATTAATAGTTGCATAATTCACATTTCAATCAAGATACAAGAAGCTTGCTTTACCCATAAAATGTCTTTCACATTCCCCACACCAGTCTTGCCTGTTAAACTATTCTACTTTGTCTACATTGAGATAATTCATTTGAGAGCAACATGGACCTAGGAGCCAGGGATTCCTTTGTTTTTGAGTTCCATCCTTGTAAGCAGAGGACAAGAGTATCTCTTGGTACCTGGTATAGATACTAGTTTCTGTATGCATATGGGATTGCATGTAGTTCTTTGTGTTGTGTTTATTTTATGCAATACGCTTGTGTATTTATGCTTATTTTTATATCAACATATTATTTATGTTTACTAATAAACATGTACTTGTCTATTTCTATGTGTGCATTTTGGGAATGCATTCTTCCCAGTAGATGACAATGTGGATGCAGGTTAATGTATGCATCTGGTTTTCTTTAGTTATGTGTACTTTATATGTTTGTATTCATGTTGTTATACATTTGTGTACTTGCCTCGTACCCATTTATTTTCATCTGTTGTTTGGCTTTGTTTGACTGGTTATTTTAAGATAAGGTCTTACTATATAGCTGAGGTTAAACTTAGAATTGGTGATCCTCTTGTCTCATGCACGTGAGTGCTGATATTACAGGTGTGCATCACTATGCCCAATATATATATATATATGTGTGTGTGTGTGTGTGTGTATTTATGTGGGTACCTATGGGTACATGTCTATTTTTTCTCTTCTATATTTCTAGGTGAAGCAGATATATTTACATATTTATATGAATAAATTCACAAATAATATTTCTGTGTTGTAAAATTTAAAATTGTTCACATATTCCTCTCTATTTATAAATATATGTGGGCTGGAGAGATGGCACATCCATTAAAGTCTAGCCTCACAACCAAAAATATAAATCCATGTAAATAGATATTATCAAATGGGCTTTAGCCCAGCAATAAGGACACAAGTCTTGTAGAGCCCTCAGTTCAAGGTCCTCAGACAAGCTCAGCCTCGGCCCTCACCTGTGCTCCTATCTTGCATGTGGGAATTTCACATAGTCCAAACTCCAGCTGGTCCAACAGGCTCAACTTTAGCTTCATCCATGCATCCTGGAAATAGGACCCGAGAGTATTGTCTTTGACTTTCTTCTTTCCCTTTGCCACTTGATTTGATGGCCAGAGTATATGTGTTGCTGGCTCTTCCTCTTCTTTAGTACTAATGAGACACAGGCCACTGTGCTACAACAGGTGATTCTGATGCAGGTATTAATTTTTTTCCTTTCTGTAGAACTAAGATGTTAAATGTGCTTGGAGCAGGCTTATTTAGAAATATGTAGCCTCTTGTGTGCATATGAGATTGTGTGTGTGTGTCTCTATAGGCTGTTTCCTGTGTTTATATGCAATGGGTGCATACATTTACATACATTTCTAGGGTTTCTCTTCTTAACTACATTCAGTAATCAGCAAATATCACTTTCAATTTGCCAGGAGGAAGTTTTGTTTGGCTCACGGTCTTAAGGCTTCAGTCCACGGAGCTATGCCCCCAGAAAACAAGGTTGCACACTACGGAGGGAGCACAAGGTTAAACAAAACTGAACCTCATAGCTAGGAATCAAAAGAGTGAAGAGGCTGGTGTCGCACTATCCTTTTTTGAGGGACCCCCCCCCCCAAGGACCTAACACCTTCACATTACATGCCAATTCTTAGAATTTTCACATGAGTAGATTTACACCGAGGACCAACACATGAACTTTCAGAGATGCTCAGATCGCGAATGATGATACTATATGTACATTTGTTCATACTTGGTCATGTGTTTTGTCTCCCATCTTTGTCAGTAGGCAAGAAAAGCCCTTTAGTCTCAGAATAAGGGCAATTGAGTGTTTTTATATGAAATCCTGAGATTCCTTGACTGATGCTAATTTAATGCATATCTGTCTCTGAAATTATGTATCTATATATCTAACATTTATAATATAAATTAGCTTATATTTTGTTAATGTACATGTTTATGCATTTTCTTTCACACGGTATGTTAAGGCCTCCTTAAATGACAGAACAACAACTAATTTATGTGACTGCATTTTTATATTTTATGTGCACATAATATGCCTATGTGAATGCTACATGTTATGTGTAGATATTTATTCTATACGTATGTGTATATGTAACATTGATATATAATATATAATGTAATAGCTATCACTCTATATGTATTGATCAAGCGGTGTTGATTTTGTTTTGGGACAGTCTTGCTAACTATCCTGGCAGTCTTGAACTGAAAACCCTCCTGTCTCAGTCTTGAGAGTAAAAATTATGCTAGTTATAATTGAGAAGGCCACAAACTGCTTTGCCTAGCATGCAGAGCTGAAAGAGACATCTCTGCATCACAGACTAGCTTCGTGATGCCCTTCGCCTGGCCCAAGGCCTTGAACACTCCACAGGTACAGTGAAGATGAGCAATAAGCACAATAGTTAACACCACTGGCTTTCCCAGCCCCCACAAACATGGGTGTAAGGATCACGGCACCCCCAAATCTACAGAAGAAATTAAGTAATCTTTTTACACATCACAGTAGAATTGATAAATTCAAATGAATCAAATAGGAACATACACATGCAAAACACTTCACCAGCCAAGCATAGATGTGAGAGTTTATTACTTGAAGTGCTACACCATTGTGTATCTTAGTTAAGGTGTGTGTTGCTGTGAAGACACTCCACGATCACAGCAACTCTTATAGAGACAAACATTTAATCGAGGCTGGCTTACAGTTGTCATCATGGCAGAAAACATGGTGACATGCGGGAAGACATGGTGCTGGAGAAGGAGCCGAGTTCTACCTCCAAATTTTCAGGCAAGAAGAAGAGAGAGTGACACTGGGCCTAGCTTGAGCTGCTGAAACCTCACATCCCACCCCCAATGACACACTTCTAATGAGGCCACACTTCCTAGTGTGCCACGCCTTATGGGAATACGGGGCCATTGTCATTCAAAACACCACATTTGTGTAATGGCCCTGTCATTCATAGAGTGAATGCTATGGAAGCACCAAGAAATTTGTAAATGTAAAAATTAAGTTAGAAAATACATTTCTTAATGGCTGTGAAAATTATCTCCAATTCTTAATGATATAGGTGTCGTGACACTATCATTAATATTTAAGCAATAAGTAATAAAGATAAGTAAACAAACCAGAGACGATTATATTACTGGAATATCATTAAATTAACCAGTCTCCTTTACGCCTTTTGACTTTGTAAGTATTCATTGGCTCACTAGGTGGCGCCAAAAGCTCAGCCATGTAGCACTCAGGTCCCGTCTCCTCCCCCCACCCCCAAGCATGCTTCTAGAGGATGTAAAAGGCTTCTGTGACAATCCCTACCACCATGCCACCCTCCCAAAAGTAACAGCCTAGACAGGAAGCTACCTGAGAACTCTTAAAAGTGTGATGGGGAATGCTAAAGTGTATCTCGCCACAACTGATGGCTTCTGGAGGGGGGGTCTGGGAGGGGAAGGACTCACTTTTATTCAAGGGGATGGCCACAGAGAGTTTGATATACATACATACATACATACATACATACATACATACATACATATATACATACATATATATATATGTGTGTGTGTTTGTGTGTGTGTGTGTGTATCACAATTGGATTTTTAAAAAGTTCTTATTTTTATTTTTACTCTTTTTTTTTTTGCCTGGTGGAGGTCACAAGGGAGAGAGTAGACATAGAAGGGCTGGGAAGTGAGTATGATTGGGGTGCATGATGTAAAAGTCCTAAAAATCAATAAAAAGGTTATGGTTTTTTTAAAACGAAAACGTTGGGGGCTACACAGATTAGGGGAGGCTCGTCTAACAAACGTATTGGCTTTGGCTCTGGGTATGATTTTTCAATGACAGACTCTATCATAGTATATATCTATTTGAATCACGACATTTAAGGTATTATCAACAGGGCCAGGGAGATGGCTCATCTAGGAACAATGCCTCCCGATTTGGATCGGCAGGACTCACATGGTGGGGAAAGAGAGCTGTGTTGTCCTCTGACTTTTACACACTGATTCTGATGTGTGTACATGATTGTGACATGTAGAAAAGTAAATATGTAAATGAATGAGAAAACTTGGAAACGTAATATCAACCTATAAAGTGATATTTAACAATCAGCTCATGGAAATATGATAACAGATTCCATTTCCGAGCATTGGCCATGGAGAGAGCTCAGGGGTTAAGAGCTTGTTATTACTTTTGCAGAGGACACAGTTTCCGTTTCCCAGGAACCCTGTTGGGAAACTCACAACTGCCACTAAGGCAACCCTAGCTCCCGGGGTTGCAGCACCTCTGGCCTCCATGAGTATGTGCACAAACCCATACACAGGCACATAGTTTAAAAATGAAAGCCCTCAAAAAATAATTTCTTCTTATTTTTATGAGTTCTTCGGTACTTTAGAATATATTTAGATCCTATTGTCTCCTCTCCCGACTCCTCTCAGACCCAGCCCCATTTCCCTACCCATCCAACTTTGTGTTAAGAAAGAAAATCCATAAAGTCCAGTGCGTGCTGCCGATATATTGTTGGATGGGTGGCCTTCCGCGGAAGCATGGTTGACTTACCAGAGGATGCATTTCAGAGAAAACAGTTTCCCTCTCTCAGCTTCAACAGGTTGGGGTGGGACTTCGTGCCCACCTTCCTTCTCCAGTTTGCGATTTTGTTTGGCTTGAACTTGCACAGGTCTTATGCGTGTCACCACAGCTATTGTGAGTCTACGTGTGGCCTAGGAAACACTGTTTCTTTACACTCATCCACCATTCCCAGATCTTAGCATATTTCTGCCTCCTCTTGTGTAATGATCCCTGAGGCTTGGAAGGGATTATGATACCGATATCCTATTTGGTGCTGATCATTAGTGCTCTAGTGTTCTCTGCTCTTAAGAAAGTTGTAGAGTCTCGGTGTTTACACTCTTTTACTTTAGATAGAAGCTTCTCTGATGAGGGTTGAAGGATGCATTAATCTATGGCTATAATGATGTCATTAAGATTCAGTTTAATACTACACCCATTAGTATTACGCTCTCCCCTAGGAGCTATGATCCATATAGCCATGGATTCTTGGCCCATAATGGTGCTAGATGAGTTTCATTTTGTGGAATTTGACTTTAATCATAAAGTAGTCAGTTCCTTCCATGATGTCTATGCCACTGTTGCACTAGTGGGCAGGTCTTGCCAGGACAGTGGTTATTTCAAGTATTACAATGATCAACTTTTACTTTACAAATAAAAAGTATTTTTGTTACATTTTGAAATAATTTCCTTTAAAGATCTAGTCACACATTCATATTTCAAATATTGTATGTATGTATGTATGTATGTATGTGTCATCATATATTTATGGAGGTCAGAGGAAAACTTGTAAGAGTTGTTTTTCTCCTTTTCTACCACATGTGTTCCAGTGATTGAATTTGGGTTGTCATGCTTGGCAGTAAGCACCTGTTTCTATTGAGCCATCTTACCAGCCTGTTCACATTACAATATTTTTATTGTTTAAGAATTTCATATATATATATATATATATATATATATATATATATATATATATATATATTTATCAAATCCACCATTTAATTTCTCCTTAAAAATTTCTTTCCTAGGGCTGGAGAGATGGCTCAGTGGTTAAGAGCACCGCCTGCTCTTCCAAAGGTCCTGAGTTCAATTCCCAGCAACCACATGGTGGGTCACAACCATCTATAATGTAACCTGATGCCCTCTTCTGGCCTACTAGCAGACAACACTGTATACTTAACAAATAAATCTTTTAAAAAAAAAATTTCTTTCCTACTCCCCTACTTTTCCCTAATGACTTCATGTGCTTTGTTTTTAAAGCCACTGAGTTTATATAGTGTTACCTGTTTGGACATGGGTGTCAGACATGGTTGATCTTATCCTTGAAGAAAAATGCTTCTCACTCTTCCAACAACTGTCACCTTCTCATAGCTCCTCAGCTAGGGTGGGGGCTTCATACAGAAAAGAAACTAGATCCACATGGGAAAGGCCATATACAGTGTATTAGTTTGATGGCACAGTTTGCTTTCTGGATTGAGTAAGTCCACCACAACTAACCTGAAATTTCAATCCACTACCAGATTAATGTTCATACATATCCTTTAACTAAAACAATAAGTAGGAAATTCCAATTCTAAAATGTGAACATACTCACTGGTACTTAATTCACAATAGCTAGGAAATGACCGTGCCAGTTCATTGTCTGAGCATTCTTGTAACGTCTGTTTTTAAATTGACCTACGCTAGACTGTGAGTTCTTTGAAGACACTAACTATGTGTTATCAACCATGTGTTCTTGACATCAAGCACTGTGACTGTCAGACAGCTGGCATTTCTATGAGTCAGGAGTAAGAAAGCTCCACAACAGATACTGGTTTATTTTTCAGTCCCATTGCTTATTTGAATGAGTTCTGTAATCATGGATTAATAATAATAATACTTACTTATAGTAGATATTCTGGAAAATTTTGGCAAGTTTTAAATGTTTTAACAGGTGCGTATACTTCTTTGAGCATAATTGAATATTATAAAAATTTTAGTTTTAATTTTTAATTATATGGATATGTGTGTATGTGTTTGTGTTTGGGTATGTGCATGTTAGTACACTACTCTTGGAGGCCAGAAGAAAGCGTCAGATTCCCTGGATGTTGGAGTTACAGGCAACTGTGAGCTGCCCAGTGTTATGGGCGCTGGTTATTGAATTCAGGATCTCTGGAACAGCAGTATGTGTTCTTAACTGGTGAGTCATCTCCAGAGCTCTTTAAGGAACTTCAATAAGCAAAATGGCTCCCCAGAGTGAACTTCAGTGGAATCATGCCTGGCTTGTCAGTGGTACCTTAGGAGTAGATGCTACTCATGTCCCCCATGGGAAATTTTTAACAACAGAAAGATTATTCACTGTGCTCTAGTCAGAATGCTCATGCCCCACTCCTCAGTTAAGATGTTGAATATTGTTTTTGAAGTGATGCTGATGAAATGTGAGGTTCATATTCTAAATGATTGGTCCCCAGCTGGTGGTGTTACTGTGGGAGGCTCTGGTGTGGGGTCTGGCTAAAGGAAATAGGTCAGTGGAGACTGATGCTTTGGAACACCTTGTCATTGGGCCCCATCTAGCTCTCACTCTGTTTCCTGTCTATTTGAAAGTGAATAACAACCTCTGCCACAAGCTTCTCTCACTATGATGGTCTTCCTAAATTCATGAGGTCCAAAAGCACTGTCTGTGGGCTGAAACAAATCCTTCCAACACTAAGTTGTTCACATCAGGTATTTTGGTCACAGCTGGAGGCTATGCTTAAGTAACTGATACACGAAGGCCCTGGCTTTGTGAGTAAGATTTTAATCTCTTTCATAAAAGGCCTATGGGAGCTTATTCTTTACCCTAGCCGAGTGAGGACACATGGAGAGTACTACTTATGTGAAAACAATTTCCCATGAGCTAGCAAATATTCTGACATGTTATTGGATTTCCCAGACTTCAGAGTGATAGACAGTTTCAACTGTGTATAAAGGATGAAGTCTGATGTGTTTTTTTCCCATACTATCTCAAATGACTAAGATACTTGAGCCTTCTATGGTGCAGGCTCTTCTCCTACTTTGATGTATAAAATTAGAGGTATTATTAACTGCTGCTCTTAAATTTGTAGCAAAAATTGATGTACTGTTTCTGTAAGAACTTGACAGAAATATTGTCTGAAATTTATTTTATTTTTTTTGGTCATTCTTTTTTTTATGCATATTACATCTCAATTGTTAGCCCATCCCTTGTATCCTCCCATTCCTCCCTCCCTCCCGCTTCCCCCTCTACTCCCTTCCCCTATGTCTGTGACTGAGGGGGACCTCCTCCCCCTGTATATGCTCCTAGGGTATCGAGTCTCTTCTTGGTGACTTATTATCTTTCCTCTGAGTGCCACCAGGCCTCCCCATCCAAGGGACATGGTCCAATATGGGGCACCAGAGTTTGTGTGAAAGTCAGATCTCCTTCTCCACTTAACGGTGGAGAATGTCCTGTCCATCGGCTAGACTGGGTAGGGGTTCGAAGTTTACTGCCTCTATTTTCCTTGGCTGTTGCCATAGTTTGCGGAGGACCCCAGGGCCGAGACCAGCTTGTAATTTTCCAGGACCCTCTGGATCCTTCTATTTCCTCATTCTCCCAGGTTTCTCACCCCTAAAGTCTCAATAGGATTTTCTCCCCTCTGACTCAATTTCCTTACCTACCAGGAAATTGTCTGAAATTTAGAAACTGGCAAAAGTGATTGTTGGTTGATCTTTCCTTGTAGCGCTGTCCTTCATGTTATAGTCCAGATAATCTGCCTCTCTGGAAGCTCAAGTTAGCGTATAGACGTTCTAAAAGATCTATCTGTTTGTTTATCTATTTAGTTGTGAGTATGTGTGTGTGTGTGTGTGTGTGTATGAGTGTGTGATGTGTGTATGCAATTATAGATGCTAGAAGAGAGAGTTGGGCCACCTAGATCTGGAATTACAGAGTGTCTCGGTGGGAGTGCTGGAACTGAACTTGAGTCTTCTGTAAGAGCAGCAAGTACTCTTAATTGAATAACAATATTTTTCAGCTCCAACTTGTAGATCGTTTTCAGTGGACATAGCCATGATTTCTAACATTAGTCAGGAAACCCAAAGATAGTGGTGAATGACCCCAGTGAACTGAAATCAATTTTGTACTTATTACAACATTTTCTTGTTAAATATGTTATGCCAGCATAAATTCTTAAGTGATTTTAACTTATCTTATCTTATTGCTCCTTTCACTGAGTACTAAGTTAAATCTGTTTTGTAATATTAATCTTAAATATGCATGAGTGTAACAGGTTTCAATTAGTATAAAAGTCAACCTCAATGGGATCAAGTACCTACACATACAATCTGAATCTCTAAAGCTATTAGAAGAAAATGGGGAGGTACTTTAAGACATTGATATAGGGTAATGATTTTCTGGAAAGGACCTAAAAGTAAGTAAACAAAGCAAAAATTGATAAACAGGATTATGGCCACCATAAATGCTTCTGTACAGCAAAGGAATCTACCAGCAGCATCAAGATATGACCTACAGAATGCAAGAAAATATTTGCTAACTACTCATTTTCCAGAGAGGGTAGTAATAAGAATATATAAGAAACTAAAAAAAAGTAACAACAACAAAAATAAATCCAATTAATAATGGGCAAAAGACCTGGATAGACACTTTTCAGAATATGAAATACACATGGTCATTAAATATATGAAACATATATAATATTACTATTAAGACATTTAGAGAAAAACAAATCAAAATTATACGGAGATATCATTTTACCTCACTTAGAATGGCTATTATTAACAAGAAGACAAGCATGGATGAAAAATAAAACCAACCAACCAACCAACAACAACAACAACAACAAAAACCAAGATGGAAGCTCCTAAAGGATGAAAGGTAGGTCTACCTTGTGATCTATCTATTTCACTTCTAGGTGTGTGTGTGTGTGTGTGTGTGTGTGTGTGTGTGTGTGTGAAATCAGTACAACAAAGGGATATTAAAGACCAGCTGAGATATCAAGCTTTGAGGACTGAGAAACTACTGGATTCTTGGACATTCCATTCATAGATAGCTGTTGTTGGGTTAGCTAGACTATAAGTCATACTAATAAATATCATTTTTAAATAGATAGATAGATAGATAGATAGATAGACAGATATTTTTATAAGTTCTATTACTCTAGAGAACCCTGACTAATACAGATACATAGACTAGAGCGAATAGATAGGTGATAGATGATTGCCACTAACTGGCTAGGTAGATGATATAGATAGATAGATAGATAGATAGATAGATAGATAGATAGATAGATCAGGACATAAAAGTATAAGGCAAAGTTCTTGGGAAGAAGCAATAAAAGCACATGTATGCATGTGCATGTATAGTGCATATCAGTGAAATAAAGGGATACTTCCTGTCTGTGCTTCTTTTTGTGCTAGTAACAATAATAGAGATAAAGAATCAGTCTTGGTGCCTATCAACCAATAAATGGAAGTAGAAAATACAATACAATGAAGTATTATTCAGCCAGAAAGAATAAAATCCTGTTATGTACATATACACACACACACATATACACACCAAAAAAAAAAAAAAAAAAAAAAAGAACTTCAGGACATTATGCTAAGTGGAACAGTATAAACACAGGAAAGAAGTACTGCATCGTTTTTAACATGTGTAAGTTTTTTTTTAAGTTGACTTGAGTATAAATCATAATCATTAAATATTGAGAAGTTGTCATAGAAAAGGGGAGCTGGATTTGATCAAGGTCTGCTGTATTTAGGTTTAGAAATGTAAAATTGACCGCCATTAACATACACAATTAACACGTTAGTAAAATAACTAAAAGCACAGGTGGCACTTTTAAAATCCAACAAGTCAGACTTGAGCAGGCCTGTGTAGAGAATGTCATTTCTCCCATTTGTATCTTCTACTTTATTTTCTTTGATGACTCCTTACCATTACAAGTTCAATGACAGAGTAAGGCAACTCCAATATTTGTTAGTATTCATGAACTCCTAATGGCATGTCAAAAAAGTAGCAACAAAGTTATAGCATCCTTGTCATATAAGGAAGCAACATCTTTTTAAATTTTTTTCATTTGTTTGGTTAATTTTGTTTTGTCTTTGCATAAGAGAAATTGCACAGTTTGTTTCTTAGTGCCAGGAAAATAATAGTTTAAACCATTCAAGGAGGTTCCTAGAGAAAGAGAAGTTGTAACATTCCCTTTAGTAATATTTTTATTGTCATATATTCATTATATAAGGTGATAAGTCTAATTATGGCCTTCATGCTAAGGTATATCATGCATTTGGACATGTTCAACCTCCATCAGCCTTTTCTGTCCTGACCCTGCTTCTTACTGCTTCTTCCCAAGTACTTTTCCTTCTACTTCCATGTTCTGACCAATGATCTCTCTATCTATCTATCTATCTATCTATCTATCTATCTATCTATCTATCAATCATATAGCTATTATCTGTAGTCTATCTGTCTGGATTGATGAGGGTTCTCTAGTGGGACAGAACTTACAGAATAAATCTATCTTCTATCTATCTATCTATCCATCTAACTATCTATCCATCTATTCCCTGTCTTAAGGGGATTTATTAGAAATACTTACAGGCTGCAGTCTAGCTAATGCAGCAATGGCTGGCTATGAATGAAATGTCCAGAAAGCTAGTAGTTTCTCAGTTCACAAAGCTGGATGTCTCAGCTGGTCTTCACTATATGCTGGAATTTCAAAGAAGTAGGCTCTAATACCAAAGAAGGCATGGATGTACTGGCAAGGCAAGAGCAGGAAGACAAAGAGCTTCCTTTACTATGTTCTTATATAATCTTCCAGCACAAAGTGTGGCCCAGATTAGAGGTGGGGTTTCAGCTCAAATTATCTGAATCAAAGATGTCTTTTCTCAGTTCAAAAGATCCAGAGTAAAGGTACATCTTCCTACCTCAAAGATCCAGATCACAAGTGATTCTTCTTATGTAAAATTAGTCCCTCATGGATATGCTCTTCACTTTAGAGTTTTAGTTAGGTCCAGATGTAGTCAAGTTGACAATCAAGAATAACAATAACACTACCCATCTCTATCATTAATCTATTATCTAGATTCCACATATGAGAGAAAACATTAGTTAATGTATTGTTTGATTCAGTTGACAGTTCTAACAATGGTGTTTTTTTTTTACATCTTGTTTGTTTATTTGTTTTGTTTTGTTTTCCCAAAGGGATTCTATTTATTATTGGACTGCATTCCAAGTATTTTAAGAACACATTTTTGGTTACAATTTCTCATGTATTAATACAGTGTGATATTTCTGGTTGTTGAAATAGTTCATCTTAGGGTAGCATTATCTCAAATACTTTTGTAAATGAAACAAAATATATGAAATGAACATACATTAAAATGATGTGATAGTTTTGCTAATCTTTGTTGTTGGTTGAAAAGACTGCACACAAAAATGTATAGCTGTGGATGGTGTTTGGAACCTAACTTAGCTGACCCTGCTCATCAGAAGGGTCATCAACACATGCACGGTCCTTGTGCCAACTAGGAAAGGATGTCTATTCAAGGGGAAAGGGCAGAAATTGCCCGTCCTTCGCTTGGTTTTCTTAGAACTGAAAGTTTCTTTGGAGAGCTGGGCCTGGAAGAAATGATGAGCTTGTGCTTCTACAATTTGACTGTAGAGTAAAAGAAGCAAATCTTTCATTACAATAAAAGAATCTTATATTACAAGTGAAAGAAACTAAGATTCTGTCCCTGGGTACAGGTTGAAGTTGTTTATTTGGCATCAGGTATCAGGAAGGCTGATGTATCCTTAACTTGTATGTCCAATTGCTGTCTTGTCTTTCCCCTTCCCACAATCCCACTGAGCTCAATTCTGCACTAGCTAATGAAGACAATTCTATCGCATGTGCTAATGATTCCATTTGATTGCTCCTTTCTTTTCCATGCGATTGCAGCTTTTAAAATTTTAATTGTATTAATTTATTCAGATTACAATCAATTGTTATCCCACCCTCTTGCTTTCACCCTATTCCCCTCCCCCAGGTCTAAGACAGAGGGGGACCTCTTCCCCCACTATATGGTCATAGGCTATTAAGTCTCATCTTGGTAGCCTGCTTATTCTTTCTTTGAGTGCCACCATGCCTCCCCACCAAGGGGAGGTGGTCAAATATGGAGCACCAGAGTTCATGTCAGAGTCAGTCCCCATTCTCCATATAACTGTGGAGAATGTCCTGTCCATTGAGTAGACAATGGTGCTTTTTGGATGCAGTTTCTGAAGTTGCTTTTATTTGATTTCAACATTAAATTTTCTTCTCCAATATGTAAGACAGTAATCAATCTAAAGTCTGCATCAGCTTGTTGTTGGCAAAGGAAAAATTCATGTTTCAAAGAAACAGCTCTGGAAAGTCTCCACAAAGCAAGATGAGAATCCAGAAGCTCTCATTAAAGAAAACTCAATGACTAGATATGAAGAAACAAGAAGCCTGGATTTGCTGAGGCTCACAACATTCTTCAAAAAGTGGAAGATCTCTTGTGGGGTCTAAACATTTTATCATGTATTACATATAGACACTACTTTTAATTATATGCATACACTAACATCAACTATCAGAACTCCCTGGCTTGGTAGGGGACAGATATCATAGGAAATGTGGCAGGAAGAAAAGCAAATGCTCCTGTCATTATTAGAAATAATTCTTGGTGAAAAAATGGATGTATCATGTCTAACTCCATTCTTCAACCCTAAATTCCATAGTCAGTTTGGCATTTGCCATGACAGCTGGATATTTCCTTCCAAGTAAGAGTGTGCATAAGTCTGCTCAAGGAGAATCAAGAATGTCAGGAACCAGCTGGGTGTGGTGGCATACACCTGTAATCTCAGCACTCCAGGAGGTATAGGCAGAGGTAGGAGGATCTCTGTGAGTTCCAGGCCAGCCTGGTTTACAGAGTGAGTACAGGACAGCCAAGGCTACACAGAGAAACCCTATATCGAAACCCTCCCCCCCCAAAGAATATCAGAAACCTCTGTAACATGAACTACTCTGACTATGTGCTTTTGAGGAATGGACTATAAACACATACATGTTTATATCTTTGTTTCCAAGTGTATACAGTAGTTTATACTGTAGTACTCACATCTCCCAATGTCTCAAGCTGTGTTACATGTTGTGTATTATTACTTTATTGTAATTTTATTGTTTTCCAGTTGATAAAATATATCTACAGACATGTAAGTACATTTTTATGATTGTAAAGACACAAACATGCTTTAAATAGCTAGGAAGACTGTACTATTCCCCTACCCTCACCCCTTTTCTTCTTTGCTTCTTCAAAGCAAAAATAACACTAGTTTTCTAGTGGTTTGTACAGCATATGAACATTTCTGGCCAAAAGAAAATTACTGCAGAGGCATGAAAGCAGGCCACAGTCACCCCATGACACAAAGTTCTGAGTGGCAATCACAAGCAGTAATTTCAATGGCTTCTTAGACCACAAGGGCTTTTCAGCTGAAAAAGGGCAGCAAGAAAGCTCTGGACACTCAGCTCATTCACCCAGCACAGAATAGCTCTTCTCCGTGCCTGAGTGAGATTAGAAGCCATATATATATATATGCCTAACTAGATAAAGCATTCAGTATATATATATATATATATATGCCTAACTAGATAAAGCATTCAGTGAATCTGTTAAACAGACATTCACATTCATATCAAATATCTAAGTTTGGCAATGTATAAATACACAGCCCCATTGAGCCCCATTGAGCTTTACAAAATTTTGCAGAGTCTAATGTGGGGTGTCCCTACAGTCTTTATGGCAGGAAAGGAAAATGATTAGGGTGAGGTAAGAATGAAACTCCTTATCACCTTTTGGTAACCCGTGCTGGGCCAAGACTTCTTGGAGTCTGACATCAGCGCACATATTTTTGACATATTTAATTATAGTACAACTAAAAATTTTTTTTCAGATAACAATTAACTCAGCCCCTTGAGCAAAACAAAGCTCAAGATATGTTTATATTGAAGCTCTTTATAAAGTGTGGGCTTTGCCCATAAGAAGGGTCCTTGTTGACTTAGAAACACTGCTGAAGATAAGGTCTAGGGAGAATGATCCAGGTAAATATAATGTCTGGTGGTGAACCAGCCTGACTTCATTTTGAGGATAGAAGTAATTTTAAAGTCAGAACAAGTTCATTTCCATTGGCTGAAAATTTCAAACTTGACTGTGCTTTGACCTGTTTCTAGAATTTGACATGTGCCCCACCCTATGGAGTTTGACAAACACCTTGAATGTACCCTGATAAGATAAGATGTTCTGCCAAATACTTAGAAATGCTCACCCACAGTCCTACACAACCAAGATTCCTTTGGAAATCTGTCAGCCCTTGAAAACACCCTGTCTTACAGTTTTTTTGGACTGTATAATACCTATTTTCTCCTCTGTTTGATGCTATTTTTTCAAACCCAACTTTAGGGAGATAGGCCTGCCTGACAGAAAATAAACTTGCATTATTTGACCAAAGGATTTCTTTTCATTTGATTGGGTTAACATCTGGATCCAAGATAACATCGAAGTCACTTAGGCTGTTGTAAAGCACAAATGGCATCTCTCACAAGGATGAGGTTTATGGCTTAAAATTAATACTCAAGGTTTTAGGAGTAAAGGATCTGGGATAAGTAAAACATAAGTTCTGAGAGATACAGGGTGAGCCTGGCTTTTCAGACAGAAAAGAATCACCAGGTTGTAAAGCTACAACAGTGTTGGCTCTGTTTCTTAACAATTAAACTTCATTATACAACCCAACTATCTTACACAAGAGGGAAAAAAGGTTAAAGGGAAACAAGAGTGAACCTTCCGGTATCCGTTCCCTGGGACGGGTCCTTAGGTGTCTTTGGCCTGCAAGTTGGTCCGGCCTGTTTGCTGATCCTTTTCCTGATACACGTGCGCTCGAGCTCAGTCTGAACCTGCTGCCCCTCTTGTCCTCTCTGCCTGCCTGTCTCTCAAGTGCAAGGGCCAGTCTCCTCCTCCCATCGAGGGTCAATTAGAAACACAATAATCCAGGTGGAGTCCCCAGTCCACTTCCTGAATTCCAGGCCCAGGATGGTTCCACACAGTCTATCTCAAGGTTAATCTCAGGGAGTATCCATGGTGTGTCCAAGGGCAAAGCCCGTCAAGAATGCTTTCACCAGTGACAAAGCTTACAAGCCTTCCCACACAACAGTTCCAAGCATTCCAGGAGGAACAACTAAGCACCTCATTCCACTGAAGAGATAAACTGTGTGTTTCACTTTTCTGGTTGCTCTAATGTTTATCTGTATGTACAAGGTCTTTTATGCTCTCTACATTCTAAGAGTGACATAGGGATAAAAATGGCTGAATACTTGTATCTTTAATTAACTCATTCATTCATTCGTTCATTCAGTAAATTCTTTTTTTGGGGGGGCATGGTCTGAATTATATATTAACTATGTAGCGGTGTGTAAGGAATGCATTGCCTGTGTCATCATGGACCACAGGTGGAGTTCATACCCACAAACTGAACATTTTCATCCTGTCTGCACTGTGTTGACCACTGGAGCTACAAACACAGGGGAAATTTCCCGCTCCAGGACCTGGTGTACAAAGGGCAGAGGTGAACACATCCAGCACCAGCTGCTGAGCAAAGCATGAGGTACTGTGTGTGTGTGTAAGAAGTACATCTACAGAAATAGTTCATCTACTAGATGCCTCAAAACATTCTAGGCAACCAAAGGAAAACTACTTTGTGGTATGACTGAGTGTGTGGATGTGCACGTGTGTACACATGTGTTCGGACCAGAACTGACTGTGGGTGGCTTCCTTAATCACTCTCCACTTCATTTACTGAAGCCCAATTTTCTGCGTAAACCAGCACTACCTGATTTGGTGAGTCTAGTTAACTGGTTTAACTCAGGGCTCCTGTCTCTGCCTTTGGACTCTTGGGATTACTGGTGGGCCACTGTGCCTGGATTTGAAATGGGTTTTGGGGATCCACAATCCAGTCTTTGCATTTAAACAACAAGCATTTATCCACTGAGCCATCTCTCCAGTCCTGGCTAAAAAGCTTTTTACCAATCAATTGCTGATAGACCATATCAACCACTCCATTTGGAGAAAAAGAGTTTGTCAGTGGGATCTTAGGGGTCTCTGCACTAAGTAGACAGCTACAGAAAATTAAAAAAGGCAAATTATCACTAGTACACAATGAGACGCTGTGTTCTTCGATGTGAATTTGCACTTATAAACAAGAATATGAGGCACAAACCATGATGCTATTTTGATGCTGCCCCTGTGAACCTAAGATTGGCTTTCCACTTCTAAACAGTCACAGTCACCACCAGCGGGACCTTAGCATTTGAATACCTCCTCTTCTTTTCCTCAATAGCAGTCCTTTCGAAGGAAATCATGTGAATAATATGGGGGCATAAACTGTCGATAATGCAAACCTTCTATTATTTACCTCTTGATTAACTACCCAGAAATCAATTCTTATCTTCAGTTTCACTTAAGAAATGCCTAGTACTGTTCAGCTTTTGGGAAACAGGATACTTAGCTTTCATGTCTAAGTTTCATGTTAAAAACCTTAGTTCAGACTTATTTAGATTGGGCAGGTCCCTGCTCTCTTTCAGCCATCCTGAGTGCTAGGAATTCAAGCTCGCTGTCTCTGTTTCACTAAACATTTCCTTCTCACGGTTCTCTGTCAACCATGGCCTGAGTCTCCACACTTTACTTGTGGTATATAATTCTTAGAGCTATCTCAGGTCATCATGAATTAGCATTTTCAGGGTCTGATTAGAATACATGCTAAGAAAACAGCTTTTGTGTTTTGAGAGGCAAAGGGACCTGTGTCATATTCAGTGTGATGGAGAACTACTTTCTAAAGTTTCCAGTTTTGTAAAATGAGGGCGTGGGGACAGAATGATTTCAGCAACCAAGAGGGCCTAGTTTAAACAAGCAGATTTCTTAGTCTATCCA
This sequence comes from Acomys percivali, assembly GCA_907169655.1. Lineage (NCBI taxonomy): Eukaryota > Metazoa > Chordata > Mammalia > Rodentia > Muridae > Acomys > Acomys percivali. Next base: position 75,467,628 of record OU015743.1, on the reverse strand, counting down.
ATTGCATTGTAATCTCAGGTGAATGCCTGGAAACTTGTTAGCAAGAAAATGGGTCTGTTTTTAAAAAGCATTTAAGAAATGCTACATATTATCTACAGCATTTATTCTGTTTAATAAAGATAATTTCTGATATGTCCTATGCTTAATTACAAAGGCTGGAGAATGGAGAGAAAAGAGATGGTCAAGGTTGATTGGCCAACAGCTCCTGACATTCCTGACTGTATCCTTAAACCATGGCTTCCATCCCATCATGATCCCTGAGATATGCCTACAACCTGCTTCAAATCTCATCCAATACAGAGCAGTGACTATTGCCATGAATGGCCTACTGCCACACCTCCTTCTGTATTGTGTTTTCTTGCTCACCTTATCTGTACACAATGAAGGTTCCTTCCTCTCCCACATTTATATTATCAAAAGATAACACAACAATTTCCCCAGCTACTCCCTAGCCCTGCTTCTGGAAGCTGAGAAAACTCATTCCTGGGCTTGGTTCCTTTCTGGATGACAATTGCTTGAAATGGTTGGATAGACCTTTCTATTGCCATGATAACTCAAGCCCTAGAGCTTTGTTAACACTGTCACTGAAACTGAGTCACAGTTGATTTCTTAAAAATTTTGAAATTTACATAATTTATTTTAATCCATTTAAAAATGAGTACCTTAGTGACCTTCATTATATTTACAGAATTTTGTAATCACTAACTCCTAAATTTCAGATTTTTTGTCACTTCAAATAAATATGTCCT
>OU015743.1:75421988-75453315 GCA_907169655.1 Acomys percivali | reverse complement strand
TTGTAATTTGTCATGTGTCATATGCAGATATCTTGCCAAATATGTTGGTGCATGGCATGATTGCCTGCTGTTTGAGCATTTTCTTTCTTTTAAGCTACTTCAATGAAGGTGATTGAAACTATAGAAAAGCCAGTTCAGTTCCCTTTTAACTGCTCTGAATATAGCTTTAAAAGAAATTATTGTAAAATATTTTTAAAATCTGTAAAGTCTATCATAAAACATCAAATTACACAACACATATTAGTAAGCAAATGATCTTCCATAGTTTCTAACTTTTAAAATACATAAATAAAAATTATTTTAAATGTTTTTTAAAATTCATTTTCTATCCTAAAGGCAGCTCCCCTTCCTCTCCTTTCATTACCCACTCATAACCCCAACCCTCATTCTCCTTTCTCCTCAGAGAAGGGCCGTCCCTCATGGGTACCAACCTGCCTTGGCAGACTACATCTATGCAGGACTAGGCACATCCTTCCCTACTGAGGCAAGACAAGGCAGCCCAGTTAGGGGAATGCGATCCAAAGGGAGAGGCATCAGAGTCAGAGACAGCCCCTGATCCAGTTGTTGGGGGATGCATATGAAGACCAAGCTGTGCATTTGGCATGTATGTGCAGGGGTCCTAGGACCAGTCCATGGATGTTCTTTGGTTGGTAGGTCAGTCTCTGTGAGTCCTCATAGGCCCAGGTTAGTTGACTCTCTAGGTCTTCTTGTAGAGTTCTTGACCCCTCTGGCTCCCTCAATCATTCCTCCACCTCTTTCATAGGTCCCCCGAACTCTGTCTAATGTTTGCTTGTACATTTCTGCATCTGTTTCCATCAGCTACTGGTTGAAGCCTCTGAGTTATGCTAGGCTCCTGTCTGTAAGCAGAGCAGAGTAGCATTAATAGCATCAGGAATTGGTTCTGTCCCATGGAATGAGGCTCAAATAGGGCCAGTCTTTGACCATTCCCTCAAGCTTTGCTCCATCTTTGTCCATTACATCTTGTAGGCAGAACAAATTTGGGGTTGAAGGCTTTGTGAGTGGCTTGATGTCCTTATATGGTTTGTGTCTTATCTCTCCACTGGAAGTCTTACCTTATAGGAGGTGCTCAATCCAGGCTCCATATGCCCCATTGCTAGAAGTCTCAGCTACAGTGACCCTCATAGACTTCCTGGGGCCTCCCCTATCCCAATTCTCTGATTTCCATTCTCTCACTGGCTCTCGCTACTCCTGAGTCCCACCCCTGCTCCCCTCCCCATCCCCTCTTTTACCCAGTTTCCCCCTCCATCCACCTGCAATGCCTATTTTATTTCCCCTTCTGAATGAGATTCAGGCATCCTCCCTTGGGCTCTTCTTGTAACTTAGCTTCTTTGGGTCTGTGGGTTGTATCATGGTTATTCTGTACTTTATGCCTACTATCCATTTATGAGTGAGTACACACCATGCATATCTTTTTGGGTTTGGGATACCTCACTCAGGATGATATTTTCTAGTTCCAGCCATTTGCCTGCAAATTTCAAGGTGTCCTTGTTTTTAATAGCTGAGTAGTATCCCATTGTGTAAATGTACCACATTTTCTTTATGCATTCTTCAATTGAAGCACATCTAGCTTGTTTCCAAACTGTCTTCTCTTGCTCATTCTACCTTCCTCATCATGGAATGCATACATAAATTTGGCATGAATACAGGAATGTTTCTACATAATAACCTGTCATTTATCTATCTATCCATCCATCCACTTATCAACCTACCTACCATTTTTCCTTTCTCTGTGTTACTCAGTTTTATCATCACTGAAATAGACCTCTGAGAAAGCCAACATATAAGGAGAAATTACTTACTTTGGCTCCTGTTTCAGTCTAGTATCCTTGACTTCTATATTGCTGGGCCAGTGATAAGGAAAACATCAAAACTGCAGGATCATGTTGTAGAGGCTACTCATCTCACAGTGGCCAGGAGGCAGAGAGGGAGAATACATTCACTCTATGGTTTTCTTGCTTCCCTTTATTAATTTCTGTTTCTCATCTCATAGGATGGTACCACCCACATTCTTGATGGGCACCCCACCAGTTAATTCTCTCTGGAAGTACCCTCACAGATACACTATTTATGAAGAAAAAGGGTTTTGTTTATCTCAGTTTTAGAGACTGATAGTCACAGGTTAGGTAGTTTTATCTGTTCAGATTTCATTACACGTCTCTACTGATGTGTCCCAACATAGCACAAGAACAGAAAGGAAACAGCTCTTTGTGGAAGACAATGGCCAGATGAGTGACCTTGTATTGTAGCTACCAACACACAAGACCAGCTTTAAGCCCTTCCAATGACTGACTCTTCAATTTCTTATTTATCTCTTATAAGTCCCATCTCTTACTGTGTGTTTGTGTTTGTGTGTGTGTGTGTTTGTATGTGTGTGTCTGTGTGCGTGCATGTGTGCATGTGTGTGTGTGTGTGTGTGTGTGTGTGTGTGTGTGTGTACATTAGTGTGCATGTGTTTTGGAGTTGTCCAGGCTGATACTGAGCTCACAATTCTGCTTTTGCTCCTCAAGGGTAGAAGTATAAACATATTCCATCATACCCAGCTAGGGCTTTATCTCTTAAAGATTCCAGCACCTCTCAGTATCGCCACAGTAACGATCAAGCCTGTAGCATAGGAAGCCAGAGAACACACTCAAGCAGTGTACAAGCTATAGAAAATGGGTCTAATAGGTAGTATGTACTTAAAATCTTTAACACATGTGTAAAATAGTTAACCTTTTCTATGTAATAATGCTAAAAGTTTCACAACAATATAAACAACGGACACATCTATCACTGGCAAAACTTACCATACTCACTTGCTGCCGCTTTGCCACACGCCCTCTGCTGGCATTTGTGGAGATAACACTAAGCCTCAGAAGTGAAGGCAGGGAACTGACTGAACCTGTGAGCTCCACTTCCTTTCTCAGCTCTGCTCCAAAATTGAGCACTAGTATAGTCTGAATTCTGCAGATCATTTCTGTCTCTACTTGTAAGGACTAGTGAACTCCCAACTTGTAAATTCACCTTTGTTTGAGTGAATCTGAGCCTGAGCTTCCATCCTTTTTTGGGTGGAAGGTTCTCTCTCTCCCCTATGCAGAAGGAAATAGTGTGGTGTTCCCCAAACAGGTATCCTCCCTCCCCCCTCTGTCTGTCTGTCTGTCTGTCTGTCTGTCTGTCTGTCTCTCTCTCTCTGCATGACAGGTGCCCCATGGAGGCCAGAGGTGTCAGATCCCTTGGAGCATGGAGTTACATGTAGTTGTGCGCTGCCTGATGTGCATGCTGGAGATTGAACTTGGGTCCTCTGGAAGAACAGTAGGTGGTCTAAATCACAGAGCCATCTCCCCAGGCCCAAGGACTCAAATATTCTAATTCTTAGGAGCAATTGCATTTAAAGGGATGTCTTAGAACTTCAAATCTCATTGATGATATTATTTCCATGGGGGAAAAGCCTCCCAAATTTGAGAAAGTCAGGCAAAAAGAGCTTTTGGGTGTGAACTGCATGTGAGTTGGAAATATTTCTGTAGCTACAGATTCCGTTATGTACGATCCCATTAAGAGGGTTGCTGTCCTCCCCCATCCTTCTTCCTCCCTTTTCTGCCTTCTCTCCTCTCTTCTTTATCCAGTGGTTCATTTCTACCACAAGACAGGCAGCATGAAAAGCCCTAAGTTCACAATGTGTCACCTTGTCCTGATGCAAATGCTAACTCTTCTGTGTTGGCAGGAGCACAGGGTTGATGCTTCATAGCTGTTGGTTCCCAGAATGAGTTTTACCCAGAACCAAGGCTTAGTCTTCAGTTGCCGGAGTCCACTATTGAGTTTGAAGAGTAAAGGCTTTAAGTATAGAGTTGTCTGGTCCAACTTGACTATGACATACATTTTGGATTTTGGAACCTATATGTGAGATGTTTGAAAGTGAGATTTGATTTTATAATAATAATGAGCAGACTGAGCTTAGTCACAGTTCCTGAATTTGTGTCTTTATGCAGAGGCTTACTCATGCAGAGCAGAAATAGGATATGAATAGTTCAACCTCTAGACCTAGAAAGTTAGTACTTAATTAGGCTAACAGAGTCTAACCAATGCTTGACTGCCAACATTGTGAAAAAGTTTGAATCTCCTACTTGGTGAATAATTAGTCTCCCACAGCTTGTTACAATGAAGTTAAAGTAAAGGTCACCTTGAAAGACAAATATTTCATAGCTTGTTGAATCTTGGCTTTGGTTGGCATAGAAATATATCATTAAAATACCAAAGAGGAGGTACTTTATTATTTTAGCTTTTTTTCTTATGTGGATTTTGGATTGATACTGTCTAAAACTAGTACTGTAAGATCTTAGTATTTTTTAAGTATGGGAAATAAGGGTCAGCAGTTTTTACACACACACACACACACACACACCTAATTATGCTGCATCTTACCTTAAGAAATAAGGAGAAAATAGTTAGAAAAAAAGAGAAGTATGATGGAAGTCACAGAATGAGTGGTAAAGAAGTATGGAGTCTCTGCCATCGAGGATCCTCTCTTGGGAGGGAACTTTCCAAAGTATAACCATCGAGGAGGAGAGAAGCCAAAGTTATAAAGCTGCAGAATCACAATGAACCTCTCCTGGCTGCAATTGGCTTTTTCTGCTGACAATCATCTGCTGCCTTTATAAGCCAGCCACTAGGCAGCCTAGAGATGGGTATATATAGTTCTGATCCTCAGTAAAAGAAAAAATTATATACTTAGTTAATTGTAAGTTTTAAATTTGCTTTTCTGGTTTTTCTTAGACATCAAGAAAACAACAAATCTACCTTCCTTATTAGAGATCGCTATTTGCTTTAATTAAATAAAAATTATTTAGCATATTTTATGTGCCTTGTCATCAGATGAGAGAGAAGAGGAAAAGATAGTCTTGGCGACCAATGGTGTAGACATTTGTGGAACAGCCACAACTCTTCCTAACAAGCTGAAGGTGAGAGGAACATAACAAAACCAAATATCAATTCTGATAAGGAACATAACAAAACCAAATATCAATTCTGATAAATAAGGAATTTGCTGAGAACGTCTACTAATGGTCTTGTTGTAAGATCAGAATACATTGGAGAATGACACCAGGCCATGTGGATGAAGAAAGATAAATGCACTGTATGTATAGGGGCGTGAGACTGGAGCAGATAGACAGAACTGCAGGAAGGAGGGCACATGGGTGTGTGGTTTTAAGCTGACTGGAAAGGTAAGCTACGTCTGGATTTTGAATGTTGAAGAAATCAGAAATGAAAGTTCTAGAAAAGTTTGTTTTTGTTGTTGTTGTTAAAGTAGGGCATTGTCATGACCACAATTTTTAGATTTACAAACTAATTTTGGAGTTAGTGTAGGCATCAGAGGGGAGAGAGAGAGAGAGAGAGAGAGAGAGAGAGAGAGAGAGAGAGAGAGAGAGAGAGAGAGAGAAACTGGAAGCTAAGGCTCTATAAAGAAGCCATTATGCCAGCATGTAGATGAGGGAGGATCCAGATTGTAAGGATGAGCACTGAAAAGATGCCTTACAGAGCACCAGAACTCTCAGCATGGACTCTGAATAGTGTAGTTTCTGACTGTGCCCATGTAGGTGTTTAAGGCAAGTCTTAAGTGACAAAGACTCCTTCCCTCATCTGTGGAGAGTGGTGAAATCTGCCTTACATGAAGTGATCAGGACTCATAAGATTACTGCGATAAATGAAAGGAAGTGAAGGTAGCAGGTAGACTGGGAAGAGGAAGCAGGAAGTGTGAGGGCAAGGGTGTGTGCAGAGTCTGTGAGGAATCATATAGAGACCATGTGTTTATAGCAGAGGCACAGAAGCTGGTCATGGAGTGTTTCTGGAACCTGGTGAGTATTTTGGTTTTTCCCATTCATGAAAAGGGAAAGAATTGAAGATTTCTAGAAGAATAAATAAGGCCCCAACTGGATGCCTTTGATAGTAAGTTGGGAAGCTATGTAGGAGGTAAGGATAGGAAAATAGCCCAGTTTGGAAACTGCTGGAATCATCCAGGCACAGATATACTGAAATGGGATAAGATGTGAGAAGCATGCACATCCCTGATATGTTTAAGCACAGTATTGGTGGACAGACACTGGACAAAGTGTAAGAGAAAGAAAAGTCATAAACAATTTTCCAGCTAATGAAGTGAGGTCTTAATTGACTTAGAGAATAAGTGTGGGGTGAAGTGAGGTGGATGAGAATACCAGGAGTTCCATTTTGAGCACATCAGAGGACAGTAGTCAGCTCTGAATGAACAGAGCTTTGTTTTTCTCACTTGGCCTTGGTTGGTCTCTACGTCCCTCTCCTGTCTTTACATCTGGAAATAAGACTCTACAGAAGTATCCATGGATGCATCTAGAAATAGAACTGGACTGCTTTACCCCTTAGATTCCCCCGCCAGAAGCACTATAATATCCTTAGGTCTCTTTCCTCCATTACCTTTTTGCTTCCTATGAATGTACCAACCTGTCATAGTTTTAAAATATCTAGACTCATTGTTGATGCAATAGTATGCATCAAGGAACAATTATAATATGAAATCAGCTCTATTTTTTTTAACCAAGAAGCAGCTGAGTTGAAACAATCAATTATATGATCAAGTTATTGTCCTAATATGGCTCTTTGTACAGAAATTAGTAGAACAGTTAATAAAACTGTCATATTTTGTTTGGTTTAAGCAATTCACTGAAAAGAATTTTTCATGACAGAAGATGTATTTATTCTTTTCAAGACTCAGATATCCCCAACTGACTTAGGTTATGGTCAGGCCTAAGCTGCATATCTAGTGAGCTCACATATGAAAGATTTTAGCAAGCTAAGTCCAAACAGTGATAGGGTGCACAATTACTATCCAATGAGATTCACAACAAGGTTAGTATAAAGGTCTCACTGACTTAACTTGTGTTCTGAAAGGCACAATGCCTCATCTTATGTAAGAAGAAGCTGAGCAGAGAAGGACCCCTTCTGAGACCAAAAAGGTTGATTTATTGTGTCCAGCCCCCTTTTCTTTTATGACAGAAGTAGGCTATTGCTTCAAATTTGCTTTACTTATGGAGTTAAATCAGACAGCAATTTCTTGTCAGGTCTGTCAGCGAGACAGGACCCCTTCTGCATGGCCTCCATTAAAACAATAACAAAGACAAAAAAACCAAAAACCAAAAACCAAAAACCAAAAACCAAAAAAAAAAAAAAAAAAAAAAACCAACAACAACAACAAAGAAAATTGGGCAATTTGGTTATGCAGGAATTTAGTATGAGTTCCTGTTTTAATTGGTTTGTGCTGCTATTACAGAATACCAGAGAATGGGAAACTTATAAAGAACAAAAATGTATTTCTCACAGAATGGAGGTTGGAAGGTGCTGGCATTGGTATGGGTGAAGACTGCCCTCATGCTCATGGTGGAAAGAGCAGAAGTGAGAGAAGCCTTAGGCCTTCACTAGGGCTTAGACATTATGGCACCATGCTCCTTTCTTTCTTTGTGTTAATTTTTTAAATGTTATATTTCTTTTTTTACGTATACATTTATAGTATTAAGCATAAATGAAATAAACTACTTGCAGCAAGAGAACCACAAAACAATCAGGAATTGTATAAATGTAACATTCATAGTGTTTTGGCTATTTGTATTTGGCAACCTTGAGGAAAACATCTTTTTCCCATCTTGGTGCATCTAAAATTCTGAATGAAAAATCAAAATCTATCATATCTCATTCTATCAACTTAAAACATCTACTAGACCTAAGATCCATCTTAACCCCTAGGCAACTAAGCTTAATTGTAAGACTAAATTATCTGCCCTTCAACCCCATCAGAGACTTGAGAAGGAATAAAATTAATTACCTGAGTAAACCAGAAGTGCAGGTTAGCAGCTTCCAAAGTTAAAAAAAAAAAAAAAAAAAATGACAGAGACAGTTTGTTGCTACTGGGCACTGTCAGGTCTGATGCAGCATCAGTGTCCAGTTCTTCTGTTCTGAAAACATATAATTTCTCACAAGCATTATACAGTCTTAAAACTATAAATGTATTAGGTGTGCGGGATGCACAGAACAATTATTGTGGGGAGCCAAGACCACAGCCGGCAAGCATCTCCGACCTTGGCATAATACATCGAGTGGACCTGGGGCAGGCTGCCTTGTGACCTCTTTCCCTCCTTGCCTCAGGGTACATTCCAGAAGGCTGCCTTGCGACCTCTTCCCCTCCCTCAAGGTACTCTCCAGCTGTTCTCAGTATTCCTGGAATTACAGAGGCCTTCAGAGGAGGAGCGAAACAAAGTCTATAGATAACACCTTGTGGTTCCAGATGCCTAACAATTCCACCCAGCCCCAGAACCACAGGGGCCCTTGCCCTGCCAAACTTCCTGACTTCCTGATATCTTGTGAAAACCACCCACCCGGATCACCCCACTCAGGCTCCTGCTTCAATGGTATATAATTGCCTGTGAAAAAATAAAATTTGCTCAGCTTGATCAGACTCCTTGACTTGCTGTCTGTTCTTCGCGTCTCTTGTCCCCCATTCTCCCCCTAGGGGTCCGAAGGTCCCAGTTGATTGTCTGGCGGGTCCAGACAAATTATAGCTGGTTCTCTGCTCGTTGTATGAGCAGAAAAAAAGACATCTGTAAAGCTTCATTCATGCCATATGAAGAATGGCATCTAATAATAGGTCACAGGGATTCTGTGACCTACAAGAAGCCTTTCTGTGCCTAGACATTCATGTCTCAGCCAGTCTCAGAGCTATTCCCACATAGTGGGATTAGCCATATGTTACCTGCTTGTTCTGCAGTTTGAATTTTTTTTTTTTTACATCCTCTCCATATTTTAACTATAATGAGACAAACTGGCTATGTCTTTTATCCAACCAGAGGGAAATCTACTTGGTCCTTCCTAATGCTCTACTCTCTAGGAGCTTTAAGCCATCATTAATGACATCGCTCCAGAGGACCAGTGACTTCAGACTTCCTACAGGTAAATATAGACTGTCAAGAGCAAATTAGCATATAATGGGCATGTCCCTCAGCTTCCAATAAATGACACACATGCCTTCAAAACATGGCTTTGTAACTTGATTTTCATAGATGGTACAAATCAAATGGGCTCCACTGAATAACCCTGTCTCTCTAACATCTCTGTGGCCATAAACATAGCACCTCAACTCCCGTGAGTCCTCACTAGACAGGTCACTTGGTTGCTTCCTAGTATGCATACCTTGATTTTCTCAGATATCTCCTTTGTAAATAATCCTTTGCTGGCTGGCAATCCATAGCCATTTATATATTCTTTTATCAATAAAACATGGGCCTGGACAAAAGAGGGTTTGACCTTCTTTCCACTACAAAACAACCTCCCTATTGGTTCTTGTTCATATCTAGCACCTCAACATGCCCTAGACTGTGTTCAGTCTTCTCACATGAAGTAAGAAAGGATGGAGGTCCCTGTCCTTAGCAGGACTGTCACATCTCCTTTTGTTTTGGTAGCACTTGAATGACAGCCCTCAGGAAGTTCTTATGGTGGCAGGACACAGCTAGCTTTAACACACTGAGCAAGATGCTCAAGACCAGAAAGTCAAGAGAATGGTAGAAGCTATATATACTATTAAAGATCAAAATTCAAAGTCTTATTAACAGCTGTGTGGGCCTGTGAATCTCTCTCAGAGCCTCTCCCTTCATACCCACCCTCCATGTCACATTCACAGGGTATAGTGAACACACACTCTCAAGCCACAAGAATATGCTCCAAAGAAATCCTTTTATGTGTAAAATGAATTGAGATGTGCCCAAACAAAAGAGGATTCTCTCTCTAATTAGGATGTACTCTGCTAACATTTCTACAGAGCTGGAGAGATTCCCCCACTCCTAATTAATGACCTTCGGGAAGACCTGCTGCAGAGGGCTCTGAATTGCACAAACAGATTCTATGGCTACCGTGTTGTTTTGTGACTCTCTGAAGGTCACCATGACTCAGGGTGTTTCAGTGCCTTTTCTCGGAGATCTGTGGTCCCCTCTGTGAACCAAGAGGGAAGAAATGAATCAATTCTAGCTTCTTGATGATTCTAACACTATGCAAATGAGTTAGCAATACAGTCCACTCTAAATGTATCTAAGGATAAGTACATCTTGAGGGATCATTTAAAAAGGTGTGCTTTGAATTTTTAATCATTCCTAACCGAGGGCAAATATGAGCCATGATCTAGATATGTCATAATCTTTTAGCTAGCATGTCAAGACTGAAGCCTTTACAACGCACCCCTGAACAGCTCTCTAGCTCAGCATTTGCTGAAAAGACCCCAGCATGATTACTGCCCCATCCTTGCACATGACAGATAAAGACAACAAACAACATGTTAAGGTGAAATTAGAGCAAATATTTGTTCTTGAGTGGTTTCTTTTGTTTATCATAATCCAAAATGATTTCTAAATGTTATCTCAGGACACAGTCCCTAGTTACAGCAAGGTATCCTGGAAACTCTCCTGTCATCAGCCATGCAGTATCAGAAAATATTACCTACGAACATCCTACTTTGGCACAGGGATTATTTTGACCTGAAGGCAACTGAGAGATAGCAAACTGAAAAAGAGCTTTCTACTCTTCCAGGCATGTATAGAGGAAGAATATACATTTCCCTGCATATGTTCTCTAGTCTTTCCTACCATCAGGAGGAAAATGCTTTTAATCAGCTGAGATGACTCATTACTGGAGACATTTGGGACATTATCCTGCATAAACAACCCTTGCTGAAATGACCTTTATATTCCATTAGTTTCCTCATGTACCTTCTTACAATTTACCACCTCCAAGCCCAGGCCCCCTTTCTTTGTCTAACCAATTACATATAATTTATCCTCCTGTGTTAAAATTCAATATAAGTGCCTCTTTTTCATTTCTTTACTGTGAAGTGTCTATATGCATGCAAAATATTTTTTCTTCTATTTATTTTTACTTTTCAAGTTGAATTTACAGGGTCCAGACATTTGTCTACAAAGTTTAACATGTTTTTATATATGCTTACACCACAATTTGAGTACCTGAGCTATTTAATATGCATGAGCATGTGTTTTTTGGTGAGATCTGTCAAAATATGTTCTCTTAGCAATTTTTAGGTATATGATGTATTAGCTGCAGTGACAAGGCTATGCAATAAATCTCCACAATTTATTCATGGTGTCCAACTGAAACTTTGGAACATTTAGAATTTTATTCAGCCCACAGAAATAAGACTTTTTGTAACAGCATTAAGGTTACTGAGGTCAGAGTAGGTCTAAAATTAAATTGACTTTGCTTAAACTGGAAAATTTTCAGCTCAAAATTAACTGCCTTGCAAATCGTTTTTTTTTTTTTTTTTTTTTTTTTTAATTCAGCTTCAGAGACACACAGAAGTCTGTGCAACTGTGGTTCAAGGGGATCAGAGTATTTCTTCAAATGAAATTTGAAGTTGACTGTCTCATGCACTTTGCACTGGTTTTGTAAGCAAAGAGGTTTGAGTCATTCTGGCTAATTTCTTTCTGACCGTATTAGGCATATCATTAGGACCATGCATTTTAAACTCCTTGACTCAGTTCATTACCTCTCAGATAGAGTCCATAAAGCCACAGGTTGTTCTGACCTGAGAGCCAGTTTATCAGGAGGTCAAACAAGAAGACCCTGAGCTTTCAGGCCCCTAAGACACAGAATTTTAATTTGGACTTATAATGGTGGCACACACCTTTAGTACCACTCAGAAGTAAGGGAGGCAGAGGCAGGTGGATTTCTGTATGTTTGAGGCCGACCTGTCTACAAAAAGTGAGTCCAGGACAGCTACATTTATACAAAGAAACCCTATCTTAAAAAAATAATTTGTTATAAAATATTTGCTTAGGAAACATTAAAACACAGAGAGTAGAATTTAGCTAAGGGGGAAATGTCCCCCAATTTCCTAAAGATAAGTAGTTTGATAACCTGGCCTGTTGGAGACAAAGTAAATTGATGATGCTAGGATGTAAATGTTTGTTTGCTAGGATTGACCAGCCACTAGGCTCATCCCCAGCTCAAGGGGGCAGCATGATGTCACAAATATCATTATATCCTGGTCTGTCATTAAAGTCCTCTGTGCCAAAAAAGAAAAAAGAAAAAAAACAAAACCTCTCATGATTCTGCTGGGTGGGCAAGATGACCCTGAGTATCAACTATTCAGAAAAGAACAATGCTAGTATACTTAAAATAATTTGGACAAGATATAATATCTTTGCTCTGTAAATATCCTATCTACCTGAACAGTTTCAGTGAAAGAGCAGTGAAAGAGATTTGAGGATGACAGACTATGTGAAATACATAAGTTAATCTTCTGTTCAATATGGACTCTTATTTGTCTGTTTGCCTGAGTCAGCCAGAGCCTTTAGGAAGCAGGTCTTCCTTCCTCTCTAAGTGTCAAGTGATTTCTATAAGATGGTGTATTATTTATATAACAACATCATTAAACGTGTAGGAAACAGAAAAGGAAAACAAACAGAAGAACAAATAATAAAGGAAAAAGATACAGTGTTAGAATAGGTTCTTTTAGAGGTATGTCTGTTGGACTTAAATCTTTGTTTTCTCTGTACATATTGCTGGTAGGCGGCCTGGATTCTATGTGTCTAGCAGTGCGGTCTGTACTTCAGTGCCTTCCCCTTTTTTTGCCTACAAGGACCACTAGCTTTGTAGTTTGTGGTCTAAGACCTTCTGCCATCCCACCCTTCTCAGGTCACACATCCAGGAATGCAGATAGGTGGCCCCAACAGTCATCCCTACAGTGTAGAGCTATTGAACTGCAAGGCCACTTCAGTTAGTGATGTCTGCTTCCAGCCCTTGAGAGTAGGCCCATCTTTCCCTATTCCTGTTATCTCATGCTCCTCATCTCTGGTCATCGCAATTTTTGTTTGTCAGTGTCTGATCTTCCTATTATCTACAGATGGTTCTGAGGACTCTCACCCAGATGCAGTGGCAGGTGGAATTCAGGTTCCCTCCTGTAGCTCATCCTTGTTTTCATATTTTTTCATCAAAAATCAAATTTTTTATTATTGAACTTACAATTTTTTCTTTGAATTTACTATTTGTTTTCATAGTCAAACATTTTAGTAATTAGTTCTGCATAATGATGAATTTTTCATTAAAAATGACAGAATTCTACCTTAGAAGTCCCAAACTCCAGATGTTGCTTTCAGGAATAATGTTTTTTTTTTTTTTTCATTTTCATTTCAGAAGATTTATTTTAAAATTAAAATTTATAGTTTGGCCATTATAGTCCAAGTAGCAAATTCAGGGGGAAAGACCTAACATTAGACAACAAGGTACAAAGTCATGATTTATGTGCCTTTGTGATAAAATTTAGATTAGCATCAATAAAAATTAGAGATTTAATGCTACGTATTCTGAATAAATCTGGAAGGAAATTCTAAATACAACACTTGGGTGACTTCTTTTAGCTTCCTGTTATCTTGATGTTGTTTATTGTTCATCATGACAGTGGGAACTAGGACACTTGTTAAGGAGATAGATAAGGGTGTACTTTTCTTAAAAGGGTTGTGCAGAACAAATATTCTAAAAAAAAAACAAAAAAACCCAAAAAACAAAAAACAAAACAAAACCCAACCCACCAAAAATAATGTCCACCTCTCAGATACTAACTCCTTTGACCTTTTCTTTTTTTCTTCATTTTTAAAATTTATTATAATTTATTTATAATACATCCTGATTATTATCCACTTGCTCCTATCTTCCCATTCCCACCCTCCCTCCATTTTCCACCCTATTTCTCTCCCCTAGACCTCTAACAGTGGGGACCTTTTTCCCACCATCTGACCATAGCCTATTAGGTCTCATCAGGATAGGCTGAATCTACTTCCTCTATGTCCCCGCTGGGCCTTCCTACCAAGGGAATGTGATCAAATTAGGGACACCAGAGTTCATGACACAGGCAGTCCCCACTCTTTCCCACAACTGTGGAGAATGAGCTATATATGAACAGGAGGTCTAGGTTCTCTGCACACATTGTCCTTGGTTAACGCAACAATTTGGCAGACCACCTGGATCCATATCCACCAGCCTTGATGGTCTCCCTGTGGGGCTCCTGACCCCTGCTGGTCCTTCCATCCTCCCATTCTTCTAAATAACCCTTAGCCTTCCTCCCAGAGTCTAGCTGTAGTACCAGCATCTTTCCCAATTCCCTGCTCAGTAGAGTCTCTCAGAGGACGTCTATGTTGGGATAATATCCACTTGTAAGTGAGTATATACTATGCATGTATTCCTGGGTCTGAGTTAGCTCACTCAGGATGATCTTTTCTAGTTCCATGCATTTGCCTGCAAATTTCAAGATTTCTTTGTTTTTAATACCTGAGTAGTATCCCATTGTGTAAATGCACCACAGTTTCTTTAGCCGTTCTTTGGTTGAGGGGCATCTAGGTTGTTTTCAGATTCTGACTATTACGAATAAAACTGCTATGAACATGGTTGAGCAAATGCCCGTGTTTATGGTGGAACATCTTTCAGGTATATGCCCAGGAGTGGTAAGATAGTACTATTCCAAATTTTCTGAGAAAGTGTCAGATTGATTTCTAATGTGGTTGTACAAGTTTGCACTACAACCAGCAATGAAGGAGTGTTCCCCTTTCTTCACATTCTTGTGAGCATGTGCTGTCACTTGAGTTTTTATTCTTAGCCATTCTGATAGGTATAGGATGGCATCTCAGAGTCATTTCGATTTGCATTTCCCTAATGACTAAGGATGGTGAACATTTCTTTAAGTGTTTCTTGGCCATTACATATTCCTCTGTTGAGAATTCTGTTTAACTTTCTTTTTTAATTGGATTATTTGGTTTGGTGTGTTCAATTTCTTGATTTTTAAAAAATATTTTGGACATTAGCCCTTTGTCAGATATAGAGTTGGTGAAGATATTTTCCCAGTCTGTACACTGTTGTTCATTCAGTTGACTGTGTTCTTTGCTTTACAGAAGCTTTTCAGTTTCATGAGGTCTCATTTATTAATTGTTGGTCTTAGAGCCTAAGCTATTGGCATTCTGTTTAGGAAGTTGTCTCCTATGCCTATGAGCTCAAGGCTATTCCCCACTTTTTCTTCTAACAGATGTAATGTGTCTGGTTTATGTTATGGTAGTTAATCCTCTTGGACTTTAGTTTTGTGCAGGGTGATAAATACGGATCTATTTGCATTTTCTACACCACTTGTTGATGCTCTTTTTTTTTTTTTTTTTTTTTTTTTTTTTTGTCCATTGTATGGTTTTGACTTCTTTGTCAAAAATCAAGTGTCAATAGGTGTGTGGGTTTATTTCTGGGTCATAGATTCCATTCCATTGATCAACCAGCCTACTTCTATGTCAGTACCAAGCAATTTTTTTTTTTTATTGCTGTTGTTCTATAGTACAGCCTAAGATCAGGAATGCAGATTCCTTCAGAAGATCTTTTATTGTACAGGATTGTTTTAGCTATTCTGGGTATTTTGTTTTTCCATATGAAGTTGAGAATTGATCTTTCTAGGTTTGTAAAGAACTACATAGGTCTTTTGATAGAGATTGTACTGAATATGTAGATTGCTTTTTGTAAGATGATCATTTTTACTATGCTGATCATCCCAACATAAGAGCATGGGATATCTTTCCATCTTCTGATATCTTCTTCAATTTCTTTCTTCAGAATCTTGTAGTTTTTTTTCATACTAGTCTATAACTTGCTTGGTTAGAGTTATACCAAGATATTTTAATGTCATTTGTGGCTCTTATGAAGGGTGTTGTTTCCCTAATTTCTTTTCAGCCCACTTGTCATTTGTATACAGCATTTTTTCGTTGATTTTTTATATCCAGCCACCTTGCTGAAGATGTCTGTTAGCTGTATGAGTTCCTTGGTACAATTCTTGGGTTTGCTTATGTATATTATCGTACCATACTTGGATAGTAATACTTTGACTTCTTTCTTTCCAGTTACTATCCCCTAGAATGCCTTTAGTTGTGTTATTGCTCTTGCTAGTACTTCAAGTATTATATTGAAGAGATATGGACAGAGTGGATAGCCTTGTCTTATTCCTGATTTCAGTAGAATTGCTTTAACTTTCTGTCCATTTAGTTTATGTTGGCTATAGGCTTGCTGTATATTGCCTTTACTATGTTTAGGTATGTTCCCTGTATTTCTGATCTTTCCATGACTTTTAACATGAATGGGTGTTGGATTTTGTCAAATGCTTTTTTAGTGTTGAAGGAGATGATCATGTGGAATTTTTCAGTTTGTTTATATGATGGGTTACATTAATGGATTTCCATATATTGAACCACCCCTGCATGTCTGCAATGAAGCTTACTTGGTCATAGTGGATGATATTATTGATGTGTTCTTGGATTTGGTTTGTGATTATTTTATTGAGTATTTTTGCACCAATGTTCATAATGGAAATTGGTCTGAAATTCTCTTTCCTTGCTGGGTCTTCATGTGGCTTAGGTATCGCTGTGGCTGTGCCTTCATAAAATGAGTTTGGTAAGAATTCTTTTGTTTCTCTTTTGTGGGATAGTTTGAAAAGTATTAGTATTAGTTCTTTGAAAGTCTGGTGGAATTCTACATTGAATCCATCTGACCCTGGGCTCTTTTTTGTTGGGAGACTTTTGATGACTGCTTCTATTTCCTTAGGGGATATAGGAGGGTACTCTGCAATCAGGATATATTGTAAAAGAGAAGAATCTATTTTCAAAAGCAAGAAAAGCAAGCAAAGAAAACCAGAAGAACGTAGAGATGACCAGGTTTTCTGTAACAGTTGTTTTTCTCCAGTTACAGGAGAGTCTTAATAGCTATCTAAATGGTCTCACTTTTATAGTTTAATTTCATTGTCAGAGCTGTTTAATTTAAATGAATTTGTTCAACAGATGTTTTCCATGGCAATTTTCTTTAATTTCACATTTATTTTTATTTTAGGTGTACGGGTGTTTTATATGTCTGTACATTAAGGATGTGCCTGGTGCCTCAGCAGGCCAGAAGAGTGCAAATGCCCTGAAACTTGCTTTACAGATGGTTATGAGCCTCTGTATTGGTGCTAGAAATGGAACCTGGATCCTCTAGAAGAGCAGCCAGTCCTCTTAACTGTTGAGTCACCTCTCCAGCCCCAAAACATTCTTCCTCAAGGAGGTCAGTTAAATAGGAAACATACTTTAACCGGGAATGAACACAATAAAAAAGCTTCCAAAATCTCCAGAATAACTTCTGTCTTTTTAGCCTTGGCTGTCCTGGACTTGCTTTGTATACCGTGTTGGCCTTGAACTCATAACAATCTGCTTGCCTTTGCCTCCCATGTGCTGGTTTTACAGGCATGTGCCACTGCGCCTGGCTATGCTGTCTCACCTAACATAAGAGTTTGGGGATAAAACCTCCCTGAACAGTGGAAAACAAGTTCTTCAATATATTGGAATACACTGAGTGGCTTATTCAAGCTTTCTGAGGAATAAACAGCTCTCCAAGCCTCCAAGCCAGGCTTGTGGCTGCCTCTATCAGCATCTTTTGTCCTCGCCTCCCGCCTTCCTTTCTTCTTTTTTCTACTCTTCTTTCTCCTTTCCTTGTGATGTTGGTGAAACTAAGGACCTTGACTATTCTGGCGAGTGCTCTACAACTGAGCTTATGCCACTTCTTCAGTGTTCTCACCATAGAAAATGCTGGCCCTCTCAGTGGCTCTAAGTCAGCCATAATACTGAAATCCATTTACAGTTTTGCTAATCATGTATCAGAACAATGGTTTGTGACACATCCACCTATCTGGCATCCAGCACTTCCCACTTAATGATAGAGATTACTACTATGTGATGCTCTTCTCTTTCACCTTTGCAGACATTGCATTTTCACTTTGCTAAATTGCTCAGTTATTATTTATTTCCTTAATTGCACTTCTAATTATCTACTTTTCTTGACAAATTAAATTGTGTCTTAGTAAGATTTACAAAGGTTAGGTTTCACATGAACTCATGCAGAACATGTGTTTCTTTGTAAAATGCTGGCTTTGTCAGGACTATGTAAAATGATGGCATTTCATTTTTTTCAATAAACTGGAAAAACAAGCAAATTTTATAATCTTTATCTATCTCTTTATCATCTATCTATCTATCATCCATCTATCATTCTATCATCCATCTGTCTGTCAGCTATCTATCTATCTATCTATCAGCTATCTATCTATCTAGTTTATCTATTATTTGCCTATCAACTATCATTTATTAATCTGGTTTTTATCAACTTGAAGGAAACTAGTCACTCATATAGTTTTCTATTACCCACTGCATCAAATCGTCCTACTGGGAAAGGAATGGCAACAGGAGCAAAGGTCTCATTGCATGGACAGTGAAGTAACAAAGAGTTAACAGGAAGTGGAGCTGCGTTGTAAAACAAGGCTTATCCTTAGTGATCCATTATATCTAGGCAGACTACACCTCTCAAAGTTTCCACAATCTCCCTGTCCCAGAGTTCTTTCTGTTGTAGTGCTAAAACAATCTGACCAAAAGGAACCTAGAAGAAGAATTTATGTATTTGGCCTATACTTACATCATGTGGGGGAAGTCAGAGCAGAAAATTAAGGAGGAACTGAAAGCAACATGCATAGAGGAATACTGTTTTCTGGTTCAGTCACTTTCTCACCAGCTCATGTTTAGGACTCCCTGCCTAGGGATGATGGGATGGGCCCTTCTGCACCAATTAACCATCAAAATGATCCCCAGACATGCCCAGGTCAATCTAATGTAGACAATCCCTCAGTCGAGGCTTCTCCTGGCAGATGATTCTAGGCCACATTAAACTCACTACAACACTTGCCAAGCAGCACCACCAGGAACCCAGGGTTTGAACACATGAGACTATGGGAGGTCTTTTGCATTCAAACCACAACAGATACTGACACTTCCTACATTACATAGGATAGCTAAATATATCAAAGAAGTGTGTGGTCTAAAGTATCAATAGTGTCAGTGTACTTTCCATAGCTCATCTCATCCTCTACCCGTACACCTGCTTTATCTTTGCCTTGTTGTATATTTCTATCTTATATACACTCTGTTATATTATATCCAGTTAAATATAGATAAACAAATAATAGTACATAAGCTAGACAAAAAGATGGAGAATGTATAGTTTTGTCAGAAAGTATAGACTGGACTCTTCCTAATCTTTGTTGTAGGCAAGATACAGTGAAAGATATTTAAATTAGTGGTCAGAAATTTGCAGAGAAAGAATACTTTATTGTCTCAAATTATCTTCCTTCAGGTATGTATTAATTAATAAGAGAAATACAACTCATATCATTACTATCTTACAGCTTTAAAAAACAAATGACTATGAAATTGTGGTTTGATATACATCTATTTATTTTCTGTTTCTCTGGGACAAGAAGTAACCTCGGTATGGAATCTCTTATAAATATGCTGCTCAGGGTTGTCATGTAAACTCAGGTAGTGTGTAAGCAGAACAATTTCCTCAGCTGTGGAATAGAGTTACCTCCACTCCACCCTGCCTTCGGTGGACCCTTATACTGGCTGTCATTTAAGGTCTTATCATGTCCTAGACACCACGCCAGTTCTCTGCCGTGGGAAGTGGAGGTAGCTCAATTTGCAGTTTGCTCTTTCAAGGCCAGCAGGGAAGTCTCTCTCTCTCTCTTATTTGCACCTGAGCTCCCTTCTCTTGCTCGCTGTTTACATTAGTTCAGACTAACATAGAAATGTCCTTTTTTGCTTGGCCCCAAATCAGCTGACCCTATTTAAACTACAAAATTTGTTTTTCAGTATAATACCAACATGGGAGTGTTCTTTATCATTTCATTTTCACAGCCTTTTTTCCCCCAAAGTCTCAAATTATTTCATAATGAATGGTTAAGAAAAATCAATGCTCTTTCCCAGAAGGTGGGTGAGTTCTAAGAGCTAATGATTGGGAGCTAAATGTTCCTGCCGTGGTCTTATGTGCTTGGGGAAGAGAAGAATTCATCATCTTTCCTTTTCAAATAGTAAACCTGTTGTGGCAGGCAGAGGCAGGCATAGAAACAATCTGTCACAGAACTGGGAATTAATAAACAATTCACCCCAAAAAGAGGAGGAAGGAAAGGTGTCATTACACACTGAGAGCACAAAATATGCGGAGGATTGTGTGTGCCTTTGGTTTCTGAGGTGAGATGTCTGTTTAAATGAACCTAGGTGGAAAGCTCAAAATTTAAACAGAGGCAATTCTAAAGCGTAAAGGCAAGGCTGGTCTCCTTTGTGTGGCACCAGATCAGCAGGACCAGGTCCTGCACGTGAAGAAAGGTAGGAGAATGTTGGAACTGTACAGGGAGGAATAAGATCCAGAGAGCACCCTACAGACCAGGGTGCTGAGCTGAACCTAAATAGTAACCATCAAGGATAAGAGTAGTCGGAGGATGCCTCAAGCGGAAGTTTGAATCAAGCAACCATTGTGAAGAAGGACCATAGCAGCAGACTGGCCAGGGCACAGACAATTCCTCATTTCCATTCCGTTCTGAGGTCAGAGAAGTTGGCTAGTGATGTCCTTTTATTTGTGACATGATCTGGAATCCAGGCATAGCAGAGTTAGGCAGACATAGGAAGTCCTGTCAAGTACCAGGTGGCTGACTTGGACATCGTGCCTGAAAAGTAGCCAAGGGTTGGGTCAGGTAGTGGCAGATTTGTAAGTGGAGGCAGAAACAGGAATGGGCTGAACATACAAAGGGGATTCATAGGCAGATTCCATCTTCATGACCCAGACCCTATAATGCCTAAAAATAGTAGGAAAGGCCTGTGCCTATTGTGATGCTGCTGGTAGGAGGATGGGGTGAGGATTCCTGTGCCCGCCATAGTGTGCTCTGAACGGAGCATGAACAGCAAATAAATCAGCTCTCTCTCTCTCTCCTTATAGGATCCACAGCCATGGAATGAACCAAGTTCAACCTGAAATATTTGAAAACAAATATATCTATACAAAACTTTCACAGATTTGTTTTTTCTTATTTATCTCTAGACTATACAGTAGAAGAACATTTTAAACATTTATATGAATAAGTGTTTTAGGTAGTCCAGGAATAATGCAAGGTATACAAGAAGTTTTTTTCCCCAATGGTTGATTGTAGGTCCAACTACAAAAGAGACATGAATAGTTACAGATGTTAGTGTTCCTGAGAAGGCACTGAAATCGCCCACACAGATGACATTGAAGGGCAACTGTACTGACAAGGCATGTCCAGGATGGGCAAGGCCTCACCCAGGTCTCTGAGCCAGTCCTGTGCATCAAATCATTCTTCACTTTATTTTGATATATTTTGAGTGTTATAGGTGCAAATGTATGAAATAATTGAATATTGTTAATCATTCGTGGATTAAATGTTTAATGCACTGGTCTTGATCAGTGCTCAGAAAAATGTTAACAGTTTCTCTTCTTGGTTTGTCCTATTCACTTTTCTCCATGGTAGCATAAATCCAGAGAGGTGATTTCTGGAGCAGCACGCCTCTCTAAAACCTAGATGCTAAAACACACTTCGGCTTTCAGTGGAGCGCTTTTAGCTGCTCGCACTAGAGGAAGCAGGAAAGAATGATATTTGCAGATGTGTCATGGGGAAAAAGTAGTCAGGAGGGAACAGAACGGTGCGCATTCTTCTCGCTGGCAGTGGAACTCCTGCATAGATTTTTAATAAGCACTGTTCTCCTTAACCTCATTTCACAAATTTATTTTAGAAGCTCACTGCATTTATAAGAACATAATTTTTTTTTAACACACTGAAACTATTTGCCTAAAAGCTATGTTTTAGTCAGGGAATATCAGTATAATATACAGTACTCACATAATTATATTACATAACAGAAACAATAATAAATTGTTAGAAAACTTTCCATATAGAACTTTCCATATAGAAGCAAAATATTCTTTTCTTTTGGTATTTTTTTTTGTCATAACACAAGAGAAACATTTTCTGTTTCATATGTTACCCTGTTTCTTGTTTTTACATTTCTAATTACTGTAGTCCCTTCTACCCTTGTATATAGGATTCATCTTAATAGATTCACAATAGATATTTGAAATACCACATAGTACTGAATCTTAGGTACAAACACTGTAATGTAATGAGTGAGAGACAATCCGATAATTAAAATGGCTACCAAATGACCAATGGTAGTTGAGTCTATACAGTGTGAATACTCCATACAAAGGACTTTTCCTATCTTGATGGGATACAATAAGAAAGCAGGTTTTCATTAAACGGCTCAGGATGATACCTGACCTCAGTCAAATGAAATATTTACTTTTGAATTTTTTCTTTCTTAGTATTTTGGGTAACGGAAACCATGTGGTAGGGAAATTTACTGTATTTTAACACCCTATTTCACAAGGAAGCAGGAAATGTCTTCCTAAATGCACGATGATGATCTATAGCTATTAGACCATTTTCTTTCTCTCTCCACCCTCCTCCCTCTATTCCTCCCTTGCTGTTTTTCTTTTCTTTTTCTTTTTCTTTTTCTTTTGAAACAGGGCCTCACTATTTAGCCCAGGTTGGCCTTAGACTTGAAAGTGCTATTATAGACGTGTACTACCATGCCTAGTTTCCAATTTCCTAAAATCTACAATCTATACTCTTAATTTTTTCTTTCTTTCCTCCCTTCATCCAACCAGTCCTTCCTATTTACACCTCTCCTTTCCTATATTTTTCCTTCTGTCTTAGAGTTCCTATTGCTGTAAAAAGACATGATCATGGCAACTCATAAAATAAAACATTTCATTGCTGCTGGCTTACAGTTTCAGAGATTTGGTCCATTATCATCACAGAAGAAACATGGCATGCAGGCAGACATGATGCTGGACAAGAAGCTGAGAGTTTTACATCCAGGTCAGCAGGAAGAGACAGTGAGCCACTCTAGGCCCAGCTTGAGCATCTAAGACCTCAAAACCCACCCCCACAGTGACACACTTCCTCCAACAAGGCCACACCTCCAATAGTGCCACTCCCACACAAGAGTCTATGGGGGTCATTCCTATTCAAACCACCACACCTTCCTTCCTTCCCCACTTCTTTTTTCTTTGTTTGGTTTTTGAGGGAAGATATCATGAATCTAAGTTGACCTCAAACTCGCTATACAGCTGATGCTACTTTTTCCTCCAGCAGAGAGCACAGGTATGCACCATGATGCCTTGCTTACATTTCCCCATAAATAGTTTTATGCTTTACATGACATACAAGTCACTACTTTAATGTCATCTATGACTCAATATTCTTAGTATATACATGCTTGTATATCTAGTGCCACAATAAGCCTTAGAACACTGAAATGACTCCCTAGATGATCCCTCAAACTCTAGATACCAGTCCAGATCCCTCTGTCTCTTCTAGCCTGGGACAATCATTAATATACATCAGTCTCAATAGATTTTCTCACTCCAGGTATTGCATCTATATGAGGGTACACACTCCTTGGTCTTTGTGACTAAGATTTTTTTTTTAAATCCAGGGCATTGTTTCTGAAACTTGCTCTAGTTTGGCATATATTACTTCATTTCTTTTTACTGCTCAGTAAGATCTTTGTTTAAGGACACTTGAATTAGTTGAACTTTGGTGCAATTCTGCATACATCAGCTAACATACCACTTGGGTAAGTTTTCGTGTGTGGATACAAATTTTAATTTCCTTTGGCTATATACTTAGAAGTTGAGTTGATGGGCCAAATGCTCACATGGTAACACTGTCCATTCTCTTAAAGGAGCCACCAGAGTGTTCCTAAGTGGTTTCACCATTTGACATTTCAGTTTCTCCAAAAATGCTCCAACACTGCTTTTCCCACCAGGATCCTTTTTACAGTTACAGGATGCTCTCTTACTCTGGTTTTGATCTCCATCTTTCTAACAACTTGTGAGGTTGTTGTCTTTTCCTGTCATTGGAGAAATGTCTTCTCAGATCACTCATTTTTTTCATCTTTTTTTGTTATTGAACAAGTGTCTATATACTCTACAGGGCCCTTATAGAAATATACATTTCATAAAATTTTCATCCTATCTTACATATTTTCCCCTGACACCTATCTTTCCTTCTCCTTCTTTTTCTTTGTTCTTTCTGTTTTCCCCCTGCTTCTTTCTTGTATTGGGTACTAAACAATAGCTTTTATATTTTTACTTATATAAAGGAAGAATAAAGCTTTGGTAGTGTTAAATTAATTCATCTTTAGTTGTGTTGCTTGAAAAAAGTTAAAAGATGTTCTTAGCCTATGGCAACTGACATTTTTATTATACTTTTTTCATTATTTCTTAGCTTTAGCCTTAACACTTAAGTTGCATTGTTTACTTAAATCTTATTCTCTATGGAAAAAAACCTACAAACTGATAAATTTGCTGCTGCCATATGTCGCTTTTCCGTCCAAGTTTTCAAGACTGTCAAAAAGGATCGTGCCTACAGACCATCAAGGGAAGGAGGAGGAATAATTGTGACCCCTAAGTAAGCAGATAGCACCAGGGACCAGAAGTGTATTCTGGAATCTAGAGGCTAAGATTTGCTGAGCTTGGACACTCAGGGAAACGGGAAAACCAGCACTGCACAGCTGCAGGTGTGATGCTGGGAGAGTGGTTATCATGTCAGGGACAATCCTCAATGCACAGAGATGGGCAGTAAATTCATTCTCTCCTTTAGAGAAGCCAGCCTTTGCCTCCAACAAAGCACCAATTCCATGGTAGTTCAGCCTAATGAGAAATTCTGCACAAGAAAATAAGCTCATAGTATTTATTGGGTAAAATTTTCATATAATGAAGAGGTGATTTAATATTTTTAAAATTCACACTTTTTATTATTTCCTATCTGAATTAAAGTTATTGTTTTAGTAAATGAATCTATTTATGATTAAAACATACATATAAAAAGCATTTAAAAATAGTTTGAAAGTCAAGCAACTAAGAAGAAATGAATGAGAAAAGTAGACTGACCCACAGGACCAGGTCAGGTGTGGCCAGAGATAGTCCAAGAAAAGGCTCTGTCTTAGCCAATGTTCTATTGCTGTGCAGAGACAGCATGGCCAAACTCTTATAACTGAGGGCTTGCTTACAGCTTCAGAGTCTTAGTTCATTATCAGCATGGCACATGCAGGCCGATGCAGTGCTGGAGAATTAGCTGAGAGTTCTGTATCCTGGTTGCAGGAGACAGGGAGAGAACAAGAACTAGGCTTGGCAATGGCTTTAAAACCTCAAAACCCACCTCCAGTGACAAACTTCCACCAATAAGACCACACCTGCTCCAACAAGACCACACCTCCTAATCCTTCTCAAATAGTGCCACTCCTTGATGACTAAGCATTGAGATATATGAATCTATGGGGGTAATTCTTATTCAAACCACCATGGTCTCCAAAGAAGTGTCAGTTCAGAAGGAACTCAGACCAGCACTAACAGGATTGAGTAAAGCTACATGTTACCAATACTGGTCAAGGACAGAGGAAATGCAGCTTGTATCCTTTCCAAGGGGCACACTTTTACAAGTTTGCTTAGCTAGCCGGCAGCTATTCCTCTGGACCACTTGCAAAGTAGCTTGAACCCTGAATGGCATCTTGTGTCTGAGCCAGTATAAGGTCTAGAACACTCTTTAGTAGAGTGGGGACTATATTTCCTGTTTGAGTAGGAAAGAACAGTATTGCCCATTAGACAAATCCCACAACTAGAAAATTCTTCCCCATCAAGAAAGAACTCAAATGGAAAAGAAAGAGAAAGCATACTGACTTGATGGGTTGATCTGCTTGTTCATGGAGACAATTATGTATCTAAGGCTTAGTTAATTGGTACATAATTATAAATAACCTGCAACAAAATTAACTGCTCTCAGTATGTTACTCTAAAAGGTATCTATTACTGGTGTGTGTGTGTGTGTTTGTGTGTGTGTGTGTGTGTGTGTGTGTGTGTAAATGTTTAATCATATGCTTTCATAAAATACCTCAATTTAAATGAGTAACTATTTTGAAATTTTTCTTTTCAGAGGATAATCAGTTTTAGTTCATGATGGTGTTTTTTTTTTTTGTTTTTGTTTTTTTTTTTTTTTTTTAAAGGAAATGGCCTTATATATTTTTCCACAAAAATAAAATATCTGCTAAAGAAAATTTTCTAAAAGTTAAGAATCTTCCATTTTCCTGAAAAATTATCTCCTGAGATTGGCAGGCATTTTTGAAATCACAGTGACACAGGCAGGAAAAACCTGCTGCTCATGTTCAAGTTACTTTTCAAGTTCAGAAATAAAACGCTGTAATTCTTGCACCTTTCCATTGTAATGCACCACAGACAAGATATAGAAAGAATTGCTTGCGGTCCCTGTCAGACTAAGAAATTATTGCTGCCTTCACTGGATGTGAAAATATTCATTCAGCTCTCCTTTTTTTGGTTTAACCTCAAAAACAGAAGTTCATTCGAAAATTGAAATGGCTCTGCCATAGAACTTCATCTACATTTGTGTGGGAGTCTGATGAGAACTTACTGAGAAGACAAAAGTTTCTGTTCTTACCCAGAGCTGTGCTGGCATAAGGGGAAGGTAGATTCCATAATATTAGCAGTAACATTGTCCGTTAACATTTGATTAAATAACTGTTGTTTCTCTGTCTATATGCCTACAGAGCTTTGCATGTTAAATTTGAAATTAGAGAGAGATAATTTGTGAGCTTGGGGGTACACACTGGATTCACCAAGTGCTTCTGCTAAAAATGTTTCCATCAGAAAAAAAAAAAAAAAAGAAATACTTCTAAATATCTACCCTCAGATCTGCTGTCTTGGAATCTGTTACTCAGGGGGTCTGTTTTCTCAGCGATCTCATCCTAAGATGCTTCTGGCAGGGAAACAAGTTTCTTTACATTACAGAAAAAGAAGACTCAGCTTGAATTAAGCCATACACAGTGTGCTGACTTGTTTCATGTAAACTTGGCACAAGCTAGAGTCGTTTGGAAGGTGGGAACCTCAGTTGAGAAAGTGCCTCCACCTGATGGGCAAGCCTATGGGACACTTTCATCATGACTGGTGTGGAAGGACCCATCTCACAGTGGGCAGTGCCATCATGGGGTTGTATGAAAAAAACAAACAAATCAGGCTGAGCAAGCTTGGAGAAGAATCCAAGTGTTACTTGGAATTATAATTTATGTATGTAACTTCTGGGAAATGGTTCTCAAATATCAGTGCAAAATTTTTATTCCTTTCACAGGTATTTAATGCATATTTGGAGACTAATTAGATGATTTTGCTCAATGTAGACCCTGTGATTGTAGGCTGGAATCTGTAAGTAATGGACAGTGTGTGTTTGTGTTGTATGAATGTGTATGCAAACAAGAAATCAAGGGCCAAAAGAGGATGTAAGGTGTCCTGTTAAGTCACTATTTTTCTTTCTTCTGTGATATAGGGTCTGTCCCTGAACCTAGAGCTATTCTGCCTAATGAGCTAATTTAGAGCTGGTGTTCTAATGATCGTCTTACCCTCAACCCCCAGAACATTGAATATAGGTGCTCTGGGCAATGGCCTGCTTTTTATATGTATTCTGGAACCTAAACACAGGTCCTATTCATGGCAAGCACTCTTGCTCACTAAGCCCTCTCACTCTGGATATTTCTTCGTATTGACTCTGTGTAACATAAGAACATGGTCAATGAATGAAGTTGTATGAAGAGATTTCTGAGGCTTTGTGAGAAATCTCATCATAAATAAGACAAGTGTCTTATAATCTTTGTTTCTTAATAACATGGATTGTTCTTGCAATGGGCTTTTGCTTCCCTCAAAGGTGTAATATGTGTAGAAAACATTTCATCATTCTGTAAAAACAGATATTTGATATTGTTTTTCTCTTTTGATTTGTTTTTGAAACCTGAGTTGGCCTAGACCTTAATATGTATTCTATATCAAATTCATAACCTGTCTCAGCCTGTACTAGGACTACAGGAACATACCAACATGCCTGGATCTGGAGGTTTTGTGTTGACCTACCCTATGGCCAGTGAGGTTAAGTCTATAGGATCAAAAGAGATATTCCAAAGATCTGAGTGGAGACCAACCAGAGGACTTCAGGCTTCTGAGCTCAAATGTAGTTCAAACAAACCATTTGTCATTTTTATTATTAAAGAAAGCAAAATGAGGTGATGTTTACAATCAGCTTAAGAAAATACAATTATAATGAGGGAATACATCTGGTGTTACATCTTATCATCTTTGATCATGCGAATATTCTTTGTATTGTCTTTCCCATGGAGATAATGTGGACATATCATCACCTTTGCTTCATGTCCATGATCTTTTCTAGCTCCATGAATTTTCCTGAAAATTTCATGATTTTCCTGTTTTTAATAGCTGAGTTGTATTCCATTGCGCAAATATACCACATTTTCTTTATCTATTCTTCAGTTGAGGGACATCTAAATTGTTTCCAGTTTCTGGCTATTACAAATAATGCTACTATGAACATAGTCAGGCAAGAGTCCTTCTAGTATGGTGGCGCATCTTTTGGGTTTATGCCCAGGAGTGGTATAGCTGGGTCTTGAGGTAGAACTGTGTTCTCAGTTTTCTGAGAAACATTCAGATTGATTTCCACAGTGGTTGTACAAGTTTTCACTCTAACCAGCAACAGAGCAGAGTTTCCATTTCTCCATTTCCTCACCAACATGTGCTCTCACTTGAGATTTTTCTCTTAGCCATTATGAATGGTGTAAGATGGAAACTCAGAGTTGTTTTTGTGACTAAGGATGTTGACCATTTCTTTAAGTGCTTCTTGGACATTAGAGATTTGTCATTGAGAATTCTCTGTTTAGCTCTGCACTCCATTTTAAAATTAGGTTATTTGCTTGGTTTGTGTTTAATTTCTTGAATTCTTTATATGTTTTGTATACTAGCCTTCTATCAGATGTAGGGTTGATGAAGATATTTTCCTATTGTGAAGGTTGACATTTTGTCCTGTTGCCAGTGTCCTCTGTCTTGCAGAAGTTTTTCAGTTTCATAAGGTATCATGTATTAATTGTTGTTCTTAGAGTCTGAACTGTTGGTGTTCTCTTCAGGAAGTTGTCTCTTGTGTCAAAAGTTCAAGGTCATTCTCCATTTTTTCCTCTAATAGATTTAGTGTTTCTTGTTTTATGCTCAAGTCTTTGAACTACTTGGATTTGAGTTTGTGCAAGGTGATAAATATGGATATATTTGCATTCTTCTACATGCAAACATCCAGTTAGACCAGCACCATTTGTTGAAGATGCTTCCTTTTTTCCATTGTATGATTTTGTCTTCTTTTTCCTTGAAAACCAAGTCTCTTCAAGCATGTGCATTTATTTCTGGGTCTTTGATTTGACTCCATTGATCAACTGGTCCGTTTTAAGGCAATACCATCTAGCTTTTATTACTATTGCTCTGTTGTACAGCTTGAAATCAGGGATGGTGATACCTCCAGAATTTCTATTGTTATACAAAATTGTTTTATCTAGCCTGTTTTTTTTTTCTATATGAAGTTGAGGATTGTTCATTCAAGGTCTGTAAGGAATTGTGTTGGAATTTTGATGGGAATTGCATTGAACCTGTAGATTGCTTTTGGTAAGATGGCCATTTTTACCATGTTAATCCTACCGATCCATGAGCATTGATGGATTTTCATATGTTAAACTATCCCTGCATCCATAGGATGAAGTTTAATTCATCATGGTGGATTATGCTTTAGATGTGCTATTGGATTCGGTTTGTGAGTATTTTATTGAGTATTTTTGCATCAATGTTCATAAGGGAAATTGGACTAAAATTCTCTGGGTCTTTGTGTAGTTTAGGTATCAGGGTAACTGTGGACTCATAGGATGAGTTTGACAATATGCCTTCTGTTTCTATTTTGTGGAGTAGTTTGAGGAGTATTGGTATTAGCTCTTTTTTTGAAAGTCTGGTAGAAATCTGCATTGAAACCATCTGGTCCTGGACTCTTTTTGATTGGGAGACTTTTAATGACTGCTCCTATTTCTTTAGGGGTTATAGGCTTATTTAAATTGTTTACTTTATCTTGATTTATGTTTGGTAATTGGTATATATCAACAAAATTGTCCATTTTGTTTAATTTCTCCAATTTTGAAGTAAGACCTAATGATTCATTGGAATCTTAATGTCTCTTGTTATTTCCTCCTTTTTACATTTCAGATTTCATTAATTTAAATATTATCTCCCTGCCTTTTAGTTAGTTTGGCTAAGGGTTTGTCTATCTTGTTGGTTTTCTCAAAGAACCAGATTTTAGTTATGTTGACTCTTTTTATTGTTCTTTTTGTTTCTAAGTTATTGATTTCAGACCTGAGTTTGATTATTTCCTGCCACCTACTCCTCTTGGGTGTGTTTGTTCTTTTCATTCTAGAGCTTTTAGCTGTGCTTTTAAATTGCTAGTATGAAATCTTTCCAATTTCTTTATGAAGGCACTTAGTAGTATGAACTTTCTTCTTAGCACTGCTCTCATTGTGCCTCATAAGTTTGGGTATGCTGTGTCTTCATTCTTATTGAATTCTAGACAGTTTTTAATTTCTTTATTTCCTCCCTGACCCAGCGGTCATTAAGTAAAGAGTTGTTTAGCTTCCATGAGTTAGTAGGCTTTTGTTTTCCTGTTGTTATTAAAGTCCAGCTTTAATCCATGGTGGTCAGATAAGGTGCAAGGGGTTATTTCAATCTTTTTATATCTGTTGAGACTTGCTTTGTGATTAAGTATATGGTCAATTTTGGAGAAGGTTCTGGGAGGTGCTAAAAGAAGGTATATTCTTTTGTGTTTGGGTGGAAAATTCTGTAGATATCTGCTGGGCCTATTTGCCTTATAATGTTGGTTAGTTTCACTATTTCTCTGTTATTTTCTTTCTCAATGACCTGTCCATTGGACAGAAAGGGGTGGTGACGTTTCCTACTATGACTATGTGGGGTTTGATGTGTGATTTATGGTTTAGTAATGTTTTTTTTATGAATGTGTGTTACGTTGCCTTTGGGGCATATATGTTCAAAGTTAAGATTTCTTCTTGTTAGACTTTTCCTGTGATGAGCATGAATTGTCCTTCTCCATCTCTTTTGATTAATTTTGGCTGACAGTCTATTTTATTTGATATTAGAATGGCTATTCCAATTTGATTCTTGGGTCTGTTCATTCACAAAACCTTTTTCCTTAGATGTGATGTCTATCTTTGTTGCTGAGGTGTGTTTCTTGTATGTGACAGAATTAGGGGTCCTGTTTTCACACGCATTCTGTTAGCATGTGTCTTTTTATTAGGGCATTGAGTCCAATAATGCTGAGAATTATTAATGTCCAATGATTGTTAGTTCCTGTTATTTTGATGGTGGTGGTGTTCGTGTGTGTGTGTGTGTGTGTGTGTGTGTGTGTGTGTGTGTGTGTGTG